>JARHVA010002578.1:1917500-2122500 GCA_037957365.1 Torreya grandis | reverse complement strand
CAAGACATGTTTGTATTCAAAATAAAAAGACATCATGTTTGATAAATAAAATTTCCAAGTGGAATATTTCTATTTGTGGCGAGGTCTTGGATGGGGCCCTATAATTTTGGTTGGTTGTGGGAGGGCCATGGATCATTCTCATAGGAAATCAAACTTGGCATTAGGGTTTTTTATCAATAAAAAGGTGAAAAGATTATATGAAATACCTTACAAGGACATTTTTAATCAATATGGAAGGTATTCCAAGGCCCTTAGATCTATCTCCTAGGAGATACATTGAAATAAAATTCTAATCATGTGCATGTTCAAGATATATCCTAGGAGATATCTTGAAATAAAATTACAATAGTGTCCATCAAGGTTCTTACCAAATAAAAATTTGTCATGGTTTTATCAAATCCTTTGCAAGGACATTTGAAATAAACATGGAAGGTATTCTAAGTCCCTTCAAGGTATCTCCTATGAGATACATTGAAATAAAATTCCAATCATGTGTATCTTCAAGGTATCTCTTAGGATATACCTCGAAAGAAAATTCCAATCATGTGCATCAGGGTTCTTATCAAATAAAAATGTGTCATGTTTATATCAAATAACTTTTATGAACATTTTTAATCAAGATGGAACGTATTTCAAGGCTCTTAGAGTTATATTCTAGGAGATAACTTGAAATTAAATTCCAATCATGTCTATGTTAAAGGTATTGCCTAGGAGATATCTCAAAATAAAATTCCAATAGTGTGCATCAGGTTTCTTTCCAAATAAAAAGTTGTCATGGTTATATCAAATCCTTTACAAGGACCTTTGAAAACAACATGGAAGGTATTCCATGGAACTTAATTATTTACCTTATTACATACCTTGAAATAAAATTCCAATCATGTGCATGTTCAAGGTATCTCCTAGGAGATACCTCAAAAAAAATTCTAATCATGTGCATCAATGTTCTTATCAAATATAAAGGTGTCATGGTTATATCAAATCCCTTAAAAGGACCTTTTAAATCAATATATAATGTATTATAAGGCCCTTATATTTATCTCCTAGGAGATACATCAAATAAAATTCCAATCATGTGTATGTTCAAGGTATCTCCAAGGAGATATCTCGAAAGAAAATTCCAATAGTGTGCATTAGGGTTCTTTCCAAATAAAAAGTTGTCATGGTTATATAAAATCCTTTACAAGGACCTTTGTAATCAATGTGGAAGGTATTCCAAGGAAATTTTTTTTTTACCCTAGGAGATACCTTAAAATATAATTCCAATAGTGTGCATGTTTAAGGTATATCCTAAGAGATACCTTGAAATAAAATTCTAATCATGTGAATCAAGGATTTTGCCAAAAATAAAGTGCCATATTTATATCAAATACTTTTCAAGGAACTTTTTAATCAACATGGAAGGTATTCCTAGGCGCTTTGAGGGAACTACCTTGAAAAAAAATCTAGATCAAGGTCATGTTCAAGGTATCCCCTCAGAGATATCTCGAAAGAAAATTCCAATAGTGTGCATTAAGGTTCTTACCAAATAAAAATTTGTCATGTTTATATCAAATCATTTCCAATGACATTTTAAAGAAACATGGAAGGTATTCTAAGGTCCTTCAAGGTATTTCATAGGAGAAATTGTAGACAATATAAAATATTAAATTTAGAGCTTGGGAACATATAAAATCTTAAACCAAGTGAAATAGATTAAAGTTATCAACATGATAAAATGATCACGGCAAAAAAAGATTTTGATGAAATCAATGTCTTAGGGAAATTGTCTCAAGATAATTATTTCATAGGATAATGTGGTGATGATAAAATTCCTAAAGGATCTATGTAAAAAAGGCCAAAGGGATCTTTCAAAAGGTCTGAAGGGTACTTATCATTGGGGAAAAGGCCCAAGATAAAAGTCTCAAATTTTAAGTCTAGAGGGCAAAGGGCCATTCTAAAAATGTAGAAAGGTAATCATGGAGGGAAAAGGGCCCTTTTAAAAAGGTTTAAAGTTAATGCTATAGATAAATTATCCTTTCCAAATATTTTTAAGGGTAAGTTGAACAATGCCTAAAGGGTATGTACCTTTGGGGTAATTGTTTCAGCAAAATTGCATTGGCAAGATTGTTGTGAGGATTTTTTAATGGATTTTTGCATAGGAAAAAATCTTTGATGATGAAATTCCAAAGGGTCATTTTGAAATGGAAAATGGATACTTAAAAAAATCTCAAAAATTACTTTCTTTAAAATTATTGCAAGGAAAATGTATCAGTCAATTTGTTGAAAGAAAGATGTTGCGGACAAAATGTCAAAAAAATTACCAAATTTCATAACTTCTAAAGGAATGATCAATCAAAAGCCTAAAAAATATAACTCTAAAATATAAAACCCAATAGTTGGAAACATAATAAATGGACTTTGAAAGGATTAAGGGGGGTCTCAAACATAAAAGGGACCAAGCATGGACTATGAGACTAAGGTTTGGTCATGTTAATAAACATGACTAAGCCTTAGCTTAAAAGTTAAGTCTATGACATATTTATATTTGGTTCCACTTAAAATATAAATAAAGACTCCCACCGAATTTGAATTTGTACCTATACAAAATTAGTTGAAGTTTATATGGTTTACTTTATATTATTTTCTCTACATTTATAGATGTGCTTATGTTATCTTGTTATAGGGGTGAAACATTAAAGTAAGTTTGGGTTCTTATTTGTTGTTTGATGTGGCCCTTAATATCTTGGACTACTTCATCTAAGGCATCCAGTAGTGCCTTTTGTGTAAATTTAAATTGTACTCCATCCATGAAGGATAAATCCATTCTTGTCCCTATTTTAAATGTATCTCCTAGGAGATACCTTAAAGGGGAAATCCACTCTTGATTGCACAAGTCTTTCAAAAAAATTATTTACATAAAATATTTGATGTAAAAAATCCAAACAAATTTTTTTGAAGACCCAAAGTCCCAACTAATAATTCCAAAGACCAAAATCTATCAGACAAAATAGTCAAACAAAAAACTTGAAGACCAAAATCTAATAATAGGGTCAAAATGTCTAAAAACCTAGCTCAGGCTTGTGAGTTATATAAGGAAGAATACACATAGAAAATGACACCAATGAAATAACTAATACACATCTAGAAGTCTGAATTAACTTGAATTCAACTATATTAATGAACATATTTACTAATCTTTCAATAGTTTTTGTACATATACAGATTAACATATTGATCAAAACAATCAAGAATCTATTCACAGCTACTACACACTAAAGATTATTGAAATACATAACCATGGATATAACAACTAATTGCACAAAAATTGTAAATAAATTCTCAAAAACTTCAGTGATGATGAAAATTAATGATGATTTTGTATTCAAAAATCTATGAAAAAAGTCTAAGTTGGGTTACAACTATATATATAGACTTGGGGAAGGGGTCACCTCATCCTCCAAGTTCATGCAAGGTGATTACATGAAGTAGCTATAACATGTAGTTTTAACTTTGGTCTAAAACCTTATAAGAAACAACCTAAAGTTAATTAAATAAATTTATTTTTCAAAACTATGAAACATGTGCATGTGTAAGAAATATAAAGTTAATTTTACAATAAAAAGTCTTGAAATATAAATATATCCATCATTACAAAATCATACATGAAAAAAATCTTAGCCTTAAAGCTACATCATATGAACCACTACACATACATTGGTTGGCATGGTAGTTGAGGTGGCATAAGCAAAAGTTATGGATGTCAAAGCCTTGCCAACTTGTTTCTTCTTAGCCTCATTGTCATGATATAATTTATGTGTTGTGCAATGGTGATATTGAATAATATTCAAATCTAGTAGTGGTGGTTGATGAATCCTACTGGCCTAGGTGAAGAATCTTGCATGTTCTCCCTTGGTTAACTAAAAGTTATTCTTGAATATCTCAACTTTAGTGACCTTTTTCCTTGTGACACATAAATCTACCTCTATCTTCTCCAATGTTAAGCCCTAGAGAATTAATTTGAAGTTATCCACTACTTCTTTTATAATCTAATCAAAATTGATCCTATTGATCAATTTTCCTATGGAGTCTTTTACCTTGGATAACTTCAAAACATGCAAGATCTAGAGAAGTTGTACCTCATGACCTTGATACTTGGGGATGAAGACCCTAACCGACTGTAACCATTCTTTAGCCTCATCCTACCTTATAATTACCAAATTTATGTCATTAGAAGCCTCTAGTATCATCATTAAATATAGATGACTATATCACTTATTTCCTATATATGCCATAAGCATTTTCAATTTTTCACTATCCTCTATTAAAATATTGTACAACTAATTGGTGTTATTCACATAGGGGGCCATTTTTACTTTCGTAAACTCCATTACTTCCAATGAATTATAGCATATGGATGCTACCTCTTAGACTTATATTTCTATACCCATAATAATGTTTATTATTTTTGCATGCTCCTTCAATTTCTCAACTTAAGCCTCCATCTCCTATCGAGCCATCTTTATGCCCTCATGGATAGAAACAATGGCATCTTTATGAGCGTGGGTGATGTATACTAGATTTTCAATCTATGGGTGATCTCTTGATTATTTGTTGTGCCTCTTAGTGAGGGAAAAAACTTCATGTCATTCTTCAAGGATGATTTTGGTACCTTTATCATCCTCCACATTCCTTTTTCTCATCCTCTATATACTACCAAATGATTGATTGAATAAAATAGAAACAGAGCGAATCTCGATGATCTTGATGATATGAATTTGAGATGTCTTACTTATTAAATCCATTTCCCAAGGATGGATGTCTAATTTTGATGCATCAAAAGTTATAACCATAACCTCTACCTCAGTCTCTTCTTGAGCTAGCTATTTATTTTGGGCCTTAACAAGGATGCCAAGTTGGGAAGACTAGATGATTTTTTACCAATCCAATCCTCCAAATTGAGGGACTAGATGGACTATAACTAATTTTGGCTTGAACTTCCTTCCCCTAGTGGAAATTTTCAAGGTATTATCTTTGGATGAGGTGGTGGAAGGGATGGTAATACAAATATGTGTGGATTGGATACGTAGTTACAAGGTGGCTAATGTAGTCTACATCTTATTAGACAACTTTTTATTTAAGTCTCTAATAGTGGAGGTACCAGTAGGGATATAGGGGATTGGCATGGTAAATAGGATGGAGATGGTAATGGAAGTGGGGAGTGGATTAATTTTAGTGCTATTAATGAAGGTAAAAGTAATTACTTCTATCTTAGGTGATCCCAACATAGAAGATATTGAAACATGGTAAACATTGGGTATAAAAGATAAAGGAAAACTTACAAAAGGCTAAGTGTCTAGAAAATTTGGTGTTATGGGTCCTATCTAGAGGCTCATGGCCTTATCTACTTATAACTCTACCTCCTCATCAGAATCATCATCAATGTCCTCTATTAATACCCTCTATTCTTTTTGTAATGTAATAGGAAAGCCTTGTGATGTTTTTAATATAGGACTACCTAGAGGAGTCCTTGTCTTCCTCATATGAACTAGTGGGGTGTTTAGTTGTGTGGAGGTGCCCTATGATGTTGATTATAATACTTATGATGTTGGTATCTCAATATATGAAATAATCTGTACATGGGGCATAATAGTAGATACTTGAATGGTGCTCATAACTGGTTATTCTTGTGTTTTCTCTTCCTCATCAGAATCCAAATTGATGGGATCCCCTACCTATGATTCCCTACTCATTCTTAGTTCAAGAAACCTAGGCTTTCTCTTTATGGATTTCAGCATCAATTTTAAAGGGAGTCCTTAAGAGGAGGATGTTGTTTTGTCTTTGTATATCTCCTTGATTTATCCTCTTCAAAAGTTAGAATACTCTGATTCCTTATATAGAGTGCTATTATTGTCTAATTCTCTATGAGTAACTATGGGGTCATCTTGGATTATTCAAAAATGATCTTCCTTTAGTCTAATGACCATGGTTCTCTCTAAAACATCATGATCATTATTTTCATTAAGAAACAAATAATCATATGGATATGGAACATGGTTGTAAGGGATGTTGAATCGATGTATGTGATTTTGAATCATCTCATTTGGATCCTAATTTCTATGTGAAAGCATGAGAAAATGATAACTCTTGCACTTTCTACCAACCTATACAAAATGATTCTTCATGGTATAAACCATTATGTTGATTATTACAAAGTTTCAAAAATACAAGGCTTTCTTCTACTTTGATAGGTCCTCTTTAATACTCCACCATATCTAAAATGTGATTTCTTATTCATCTATCTTGTTTGGTACAAACTTGGGAAGACACAAAGGATTAACATTGTTCCCCCGAATCATGATTACTATGAAATCTAGGTAGAGGAAATAATACTCTTTGTTTTCCAAGTTATTTACAATATTTATCTAAATCTTGGTCATGGGTGATCTGTGAATGGATTGCCAAATGTATGGATAAAATTATTTAGATATTCTAACCATATGATTGGTATAGGCGTATATATGTATAAACTGATAATGGTCATAGATTTTGTTCTTCTCATAGTCTATGGCAGGAGTTCAAAATCCTCTAGGGTATTTGTAATAGTTTTTCATGACTGCATCAAGGAAATAAGACATCATATAAAAAATTCCTAAAGGCATGGGATGATTGTCTTTGTTTATTATCTACTCTCTGAGGTGGAAATTAATTATCTCAATCAAGGTGTACACAACATCATGGGTGAGAATCAAATGCAATAATGGTACCTAGTATAAATTGACAAAATAGATACTTGGCATACCATAGAGATAATTGAGGAGTACCATTTCAATGCATATGACCATTCTAAATTAGTCAATAAGAACTACTCCCTTCATTTCATTCCCCTTTCATGAAATGGTTTGGTCTGGGAGAAACCATGAAGAGAGTGCCATCTTGATTGAGATTTCTAAACTAAATTGTACTAGTTTATGTTTGTTGAAATAAGCATTAGGTATGTACAAAGATAAATACCTTTGGAGGTTAAGTCTCAAGATGCACATAATTACAATTTTATCTCAAAAGTGATGAAGGAAACCATCATGTGATATCCTTCCTAAGAAAAACAAATCCCATAGAAGTTCGATGGACAACGTCACCTCTACATTAATGAACAAAAATATAACCTTTGAAATTTTAAATATAATATTTCCTTAATGAAATGTTTATATATGAGTGTCATATCATCTCCTAATGAAAATACACCCACCGAATCAATGACATCCGATAATTCTAAATAGTTCTTGTACATGTCATTAAATATGGTGGAATCAAACATTATGTCTGTGAACTCTATAAAATATTTAATTGAATAAGGGGATGGTGTATTTTCCCCTCTAAATGTACTAGATGAAGGTTCCATTATAATGTATATGCCTTGTGCTACTTGTAGTCTTCTTTTATGTACTATGTATGTTGTGCAATCAATTTGACTCTAGCTTGGTTGATGTTTTACTCTCAATTCTCTTTGTAGATGGTAGTTAGGGATCTTTGATACAAAATATGGTAAGAGACATCAAATTCATGTTTTTTTGAAATCAATAACAGTTTTATCAAAATAATAGCCTACAAATAAAATTCCCAAAGATAAAGACAAATTTCTTTTTAGGGAAGTGGTCAAAACAAAAATCCCAATGAAATAGTTTCTAAGATAAATACCTGATAAATGTGATCATCATGACATTGATTTATTTATTTTTAAATTGGTTGCCCATAAGTTGTAAAGGTGACACACATGCTTGAGGAGTGTCTCATAATATATTTTTATTGATCCCTATGGGGGATTGTGTAATATGGAACACCTAGACATTAATTGCAAAAGGAGTGGGGTAGATGACTATCTATCAATAGATAGTTTAAAGTTAAGATGAGACAAGGTGTAGACACCTAGAATGTAAAGACAATAATGTGTGCTAGTATTACTTTTTTTGGGAAAAAATAATTAAATGGGAAATAAAAATTAATGAATTGGAAACATGCAAACAAAATGGAAAATAACTAATCATGTATCCCCAACAATATACATTGATTTCCGTTCGTAGTACCTTCAAGGCTACCTTAAAGGTTTCTCCTAAGAGATACCTTTATGCATAAAGGAAACCATTGAATGTATTACAAGTACCTCTAAAGTATCTTATATGAAATATCTTGAAAGACAAATCCAATCGTGTACATTTCAAGGTATCTACTAGGATACCCATTGAAAGTACTACAAAATCATGTTTAAAATTCTCTCTTATGAAATACCTTATACCTTAGAAAATACATTAGGGTACACTCAAAGGTAATACAAATACTTTAAATGTATCTCCTCAAAGATACCTTGAAATAAAATTCTAATCATGTGCATTTTGAAGTAACGTTAGTAGATTTTCCAAGAAATTCTCCAGCAAATGTAAATTAAATGTATAGCTTACGCAACAAGAAGCTGAAAAGAATCATAGTAGCATGAGTGAAATTACACAATCTTAAATTTTATACATAAAAATAAATATAAAGATAAACTAACATGGTTTTAATAATTTTAGATCATAAATAACATAATACAAGATAGAATAAACTCAAACAAAAGAAAGTAAACAATGAACACTATGCATAAGTAAAAGAATCTTAGGAAAATGATAACATAGCTAGTCTATTAATCTCTATCACACATCAAAACAATATTACATTAAATTAAATTAGACAATTATATACATATTTTTACATGGTTGTGTATCTTCACATTACAACTTTTTGGCATACAAAAAGAAGAGTCATGGAATTCTTATATCTATCTCTTGGCTAACAAGGCTGAAGACATCTAAAATATCATATAGATGAGAAAATGATACCCTGCACACATATGTCCATTAATTATACACTTGTAATTATACAAGGCCCTACTCCATATCCAACACTTTTTTAGATTTAAACTATTGTTTTGTCCCAAGATAAAATATGAGGCCCTACTCTACATCCAACACTTTCTTGGCTAACTAGGTTGTGGTTGCCTCAACTTTACTTTTATATCCATCTTTTTCTTCTATAAAATTTCTTGGAACACCTATGATGGAATGGACTTAGGTTCACCTATGATATACATAATAGTTAGTTCAACCTAAGAAAGTTCATTCTTGAACATTTTCTAATTATCATGTACTCCCCATACCATTATAAGCAAAATTCATAGTAAAATATAAATGACCATCAAATTGTGCACATCTAGTTATTCGACGATGATAAGCAAGTCTCTAGCATTTCATAGCTTAAGCTAGATATCTAACATAATATCATCCAACCTATCTACAGTCATTTTTGTTTGAATTATCATAAATGGTTTTCACATTATCTTATTCTACTAGACCTAGAGATTCTTCATCATGGTATCCTTGGATTCTAAAAACTATTGAAATGTGTTGCTTAGTGATTCCTTAGCATCCATTAGATCATTCAATAAAAAATTAACTTTATCCACTATTATGAGCTCTGGTTTATCAATATCTATGGATTTGTCATGGTACTACCTCCAATCAAGCATTCTTTACATAATATACTTATCTTGATGCACAATAGTATCCAGTACCTATACATATTCCTCTATAAGTTCAGAAATACCTTACATCTTAGTGTAGATAGCTTGATCTTGGGTGCACAATTTATGTGTTATCATCCAATCCTTTGTTAGTCAATTCAGCAACACAATGAGTTGATTGTCCTCAGACATTACTTGATCACAAAGGACTTGGGAAACTATAGTAGGACAAGAGTCATTGATGAGTTGCCTAGCCTCAACAATTTGATTTTATGCTTCCACTTTCTACTCATATAGATAAAAATAATATGTTCCAAGTCTAAATCCTTTTGTGTAATGGATTTTACCAAAGCATCTGCTTCTTCAATTTCCTTAGACAATGGTAGTTATGAAACATCAAAAGATATATCCATGGAAGTGGAAGCAAGCACGGTGAATATCATTTGAATAGTGGTATCTAGGGATCCCTCTATTATATATACATCAACTATTTCAATATCATATTGTGAGTGCTTTTAATATTTTTATTTGATAACCATGATAAGTACATTCTTGTGTCTCATCGTGCCCATAAACTTCACCTAAAGGGCACTATTTATTATGGCTATCTCTCTAAAAGATACCAAACATTTAAGTATGGTAGCTAAAGGCCTTGCCTAATGATAACTACAATTTTTGTTCATCAGTGGCTATATCAAGATCCCTTCCTCTGGTAGATCTAAAAACTACACAAATAATGAACTAACTTCTAGATCTTTTTGGAAAATTTATACCATAAGTTGACATTGTGCTTATTCATGACCTACAATATCCATAATAATAGAGGGAGGGAGTTGCATAACGTCAACCAAATGGTCACTAGTTACCTTATTTCATACTTGTCAAGTGAACACTACTTTTTAGAACAAGAAATCACAACATGTCTTCGATCATGCATTAAAGAACCTCATGTTCATCAACCCACAACATTGTGAGAACATACTCCCAAGCTATCCTTGTCTAACCAAAACTTGATTTGACTTAATGTCTTTCTAGTTGATGGTGGTAAGGTTATCTATTCAAGTCCCTTTTGTTTGCATTTTTCTTACTATGTATGAGTTGTAAACTACTAGGGTGAGGCTTGTAGTTGCATAGCGATCTTCAGTTGTTCTTACACTTATCAATGTTTTTGTGTGACTAGGGATCTCTGCCTCCATGTTTAGGATTTTGATTCAACCATTGTGATGAAAAAGTTCATTGGATTCATAGCTGGCATGGTCAACTCATACACCTTGATTTTAATACCATTGTAAACCTTGGTTACCAATACATGCTACCCTAAATATTGGATGACATCCTATAGAATTCAAGGGTGTGACTTGATCCAAGATAAATCCTCAAACTACCATGGGTTAAACCACCATATATTCTCATAATATTACCCTATCTTAATCCAAATGATGCTTGGAAGGGTATTAGTAGGCCAAAAGTGTGTATTAACATTAACTTGGCCTAGTGCGAACTTTCATTAGGTGAAGCATAACATCAAAACTATAAATTGATATTAGAAATATTTTGAGCTCCCTGAAAGTAATTTTTTTATATTAGTTATAATCATGGATGCAAGAAACATAGGCCAATTTAATTTCTCATTCTTGTGTATCATGTGATACACAATGTCATTTACTCCTTTTATTGCCTTCATAGCCTGCTTTGTTGTCTACCAAAACCTGTTTGTAATACACTCTACCAGAATGCATATTGTAATGAACTAAATATAGTCAATTAGGGTTCCTCTACCTACCCTAGTCAAAAAATTCTCTTGAACATAAGGATGAATTGGTGATGTAGTCTAATTGTATGGCAATAAGGATTTTCCATGATTCAAGAGGCCTTTGGCTCTTGCCATTGTTTATGCATTGATCCAAATAATGATATCCCTAGAGAAATGAATATCCCCTTGGTTATATTTGCTTATTAAGGTATACATGACCTCATCTATCTAAAAAAATGTAGGTAATTTGATTAGCCTCTCTACATCAGAACCTTGAAGTGAATGTTGAAGTATAAAAGCTCTTGCTTGTGCACCTTCTTGTGTTGATAGGGTGAAGAGAGTAACTTCAGCCATTTATATTTATTTTAATGGATCTAGGTTGTTAAATTTGTTTTGTTGAAGACCTATCCCAATTGCCATTTTTTCCTTCTCTGCATCTATGAGCGGGATCAATAATTTGATCCTATCCATGCCTAAACCTATAATCTATGCAATTTGATTGCTTTATTCTACATAAATTTAGGTCTCATTTTATTTGTACAAGAGTATATCAAGAGTAGATAATAGAATACTCTTGTTATCCAAAGTTTTTAATGTTTTTACATTGTTCATCCCCTTGTTTTATGTATTTTAGCATCCAATTTTCCATTGACAACCTCTTTAAATATATTGACTACATGTGCACAAGCGATCTTCCTCATATTTAATTATTTGGATTTTATGGTGACCTTTTTTGTCTCATAAATATTTAAATTAACCCATATCATGTGCTATAATCCATGTCATTAGTCCCAACTCTATCTACCTCAAACAAGATACAATATTTCAGAACACAATGTCATTAATGGTCTTATAAGACCATTAACAGTCCTTCTACCATACCTATCTTATTTCCATCACTTTTTTAAACAATGATTTAAAACTTTTCATAAAAAATAGTCTCAATGGGTAGGGTATATCATCAAATTTAACCTATGCAAGTCCCATTATCAAAAAATTGTATGTACCCTATTGGGAGAGACTAAAGAACATGACTGCAAACTTGAAGCTAATGCTTATGTTCATCATGGACTAACAACAACTAAACACACAAGTGAATGTGGACACAAACTTGAAGTCTTAGTCCCTTCCATTAAAGACACATGTTGTCAAGATTTCTCTTAAGAAAAAAGAGAGTTCTTCTTTAAATAAAAGGTGCACCATTGGCTGAAAGAAGTAGACCCCATTTTTAACAATAATTCAAGAGGAATTTCAGAGGGAGACATGTGTTACCATAGTGTCTCCTACACATCCTTAATATTTTTTAAATTAAGTTTAATCTATTAGTATCTGGGTAAATGGGATGGAGACACTTGGAATAATCATGGAGAGTCACTTATCTAGTGAACTTGAAATATTCTTTGGGTGTTGAAATGTCATGGGTTCATAGGTGCATGCCATATATCCTTGAATATTAAAAATTAATTTCTTAAGATTAATGACATAGATACACTTAAAGGTATTATAAGGAACTTCAAGGTATCACCCAATACTGTGTTTAAACCTTTAAGGGTACCCATGCACATGTTTGAAAGGTATCTCCTAAGTAATACCTTCAAACTTTTGGATCCAAAATAGATGTTCAAATCACATACATGATCTTTAAATATAAGAAGATAGTCATTTTTCATAATTTTACTCAAAACCCTCGTTGTTTAATATCATTTTGTATTGTAATAAAATACATGGTTAAATATTGACTTAATTAGCAACTTTTCTCTATGTGGTTATTCTGCTCTAATGCATGTCTAAAATGTATCTCCTAGGAGATTAATTCAAATTAGGATGAAGTAGTAATTGAAGTATGAAGTATTTGATATTAAAAGCTATTAGTTTTTTGGATTGACATAAATTATGTCGTTAAAAAAAATGTTGTACATTACCTTTTTAACATTTTTAGATTTTAACATATCTCCATGCTTATGTTTTACTATAAATATAGATTTATCTCTTACATACAAGTATAAATTGAACTAATTTTATAAATGACCTGAATAATAAAAATTCTCATGTTTTTTACAAATGTTCAAGCTGAAAAATCATATGTCAATGGATATCTAATGTGGAGACTATGTTTATCTCATAAAGAATGGTAAGGCCATTAGTGAAGGAACAATACACAAAGTGGTAGGTCTAGAAGTTGAATCTATAGAACCCATAAATATCATTTCCACATGCCATAATGAGTAAATACCTATTGAATGTGTAAGTGTTAATGTGACTAAAGATTTTGATCTGACTCTACTGCTTCAATTTCCTTCATCTTTTATGGATAATTTAAGGGATGTAGTTGATAGTTTTACTATGTGGAACACAAGAATGATGCAACACATTAGAGACAAGTTTTATATAGACAATGACATGGAATAAAGACTAAAAAACCTTTGCTTGGATTCATTTGTTTTATATATCGATGATCCTAGCACATATGAAATCCTAAGAAAAACATTTCTTGGGAAAAGGGCATATTTGTTGCAAAAATGTACAACTCTTGCAAATGATGAAAACTTGCTTTTAGTTTTGTTGAATTTACACAACCAAGGGATATTTTTGGTTGCATTCATGTCCAAATGTTAAAAAATGAATTGGTAATTTACATAAGGCATGCTATATAACATTGTGAGACTTGTAGTATAGAGGTAACTAAAACATCTATCGTTAGATGGCCTTCAAACAAAATAGTGGACACAGAGACTTGTAGAGTAATCAATTTATCATAAATGACACCAAAGGAGAAAGAAAATGGAAACATTTGGGACGTAGTGGATAATGAAGTCATTATTTTCTTGACAATCCTAGCACAAAGGCATCCAAAAAACATAGCTCGTGCCTACAAATACTTGAGCTAAAATAGCAGTTAATCAAACACTTCACTCAGCTAAGTGGAGTTTTATGAAATTATAAATAGTGATATTTTAACAATGTATGCGAATAAATGTTTCACAAAATAATGTTTTCATTTAGGATTATCATTTGAGATTCTAAAATTTTCAAAGATAAATTTGCTTGATTCCACCACAAAAAATAGGAGGCAACATGTCTTGGATGCCCTTTTTGTATGTTTGTTTAAAGAAAAAAATTAGCATTGAATTATAGGGTACAAAGATCTGTTTGGAAGCTTGGATTAAAATATATGGATTGAAGATAATTATCTTTCTTAACATTCAAAATTATCACAAAAATTGGGAATGAAATTCATTCTATGCAAGGAGATTTTGACAAGATCTACATAATAAGAAAAATGCAACTAAAAATTTATTGGACCAATTGGAGGATGATTTTGTAGATGTTTCTCCATGACTAACATGCCAAGAAGATATAGATGGATCATAATAAAATGTTTAACATCTTCTAGCATCATTCACTTGAGAATTATGAGGTGCCACATCAATTCAAAATTATGAGATATGGAATATGAGCTAATATCCCAATAAAAAATCAATAACATCTAGAGAAATAATTTCCATGCTCTGGGTCCCTCTCTAGAGATCATGATGATCGTATAAATCAAGAATTCATGATGCACTCAAATCAAACACTTTTTGTAAGCTAAATGTATTACACACATAAATGAATATCTGCGTAATACCTTGAATAATGCCTCAATGCCATTCATGGCAAGGTGGAATGCCAAAAACATTTATGCTGAGCAAAATGATAAAAATCAAAGTAGTTACTGATAGAATATTATAGTTGTTAATGGCCGTGATTATAATAAATGGTCATCATGTAGGTAGATATGGGCATTTTTTACCATACGTTCTTGGAGGGTCTAACTTTACTATCACCTCATTGAACAAGTGATTTAGGGATATGAAAACAATAATGTTAGATACTTATGATCTTTATTATATAAACTTAGAACTTCAAAATATCCATTTTATGATGCAAAAATATAGAGAAGAAGCACAATCAATTGGCAACTTCAAGAAACTTCCTTCCAGGCTATACCTTCAAATAGACAACTATTGTGGGGATAATAAGGATAGGTACTTCTATCCATAATTATGTTTAAAAAATGTTGACCCTTATATGGAACTAATGTTACATTTACAAATTCACAAAATCATGTATTTTTGTATAGGTATGTGTTGGAATAGTTATCTCTCTTTTTATATAAAGGTATTCCCCTTGATGTTGAGGTTAAATTTATCCATATAGGACATACCCATGAGGACATCGATGACACATTTTAAAACATGTCTGAATGCACAAAGATAAAATATGTATGGAGTGGGGCAAAGATGACGGACAGTTATAGGACATGTGTAAAATACAATAAATTTCATGTTATAATTGACTGAAGAGGTAGTGGATTTCAAAGAGTATGTTAATAGTTACTAGCTAAGGGGAAGAAATGAAATAGTAGGCTTGACAAAATGTCAATGCTTTCTTCTATGCATGGAGGAAGTGGTCAGCCAATTATGTGATGAAAATAATATATAAGAGATGTAAATTTGTCCCCCACCCCTGATTACATTATGGGGAACAAAAGAAAATGGTGAGCTAAATGTTGCAGAAGCTAATCTGACAAAAAATATATTTCAAGGACTTGAAAAATAGATAAATTTCTAAAGATTCCATTGTTGCAAAAGAATCTAATAAAAGTAGAAAAAAGAGTGAAAAATAAATTAAATATAACTTAAATAAGTATGTATAATAATTTAATGAATTTGGTTAGACTAAAAATAGTAAGTGGAAGGATCTAGCATATTAATTTTAATATCATCCATGACATAATGAAAGAAGACATATTCCCTTGTGAAGTTGAGTTTATAGGAGATTTTTGGCCTAGAACTCACCATGACATATACCTACATAGATATTTTCACAAAATGGTTCATGAAAGGACCCTTGATTTTGGATTGACATCCATAAATACATATGTTGGTCAAAGAAGCAAAAGAACAAAAATTCCATTTGATCTAGCTCACGATGTGTAGATGGGAAATATGTTATTTGTTAGACCTATGTATTCTATGGGAGTAGAATACATAGTATGGGTTGTTAGAGCTAAAACTAATATTGAGATACTCCAAAAAAATGGGGATATGGAATGAAGGGTCAATGTAGCTTGGTTCATCCCAATTCATGTCAGGAAAAATATGCAGAAGAAGTAGAATTTTTTTTAGGATACTTGGACAAGAAATTGAATCTAAACCCAACTAACATATGTTTACCATCCATACTCATAGATAATATCATCTATGCTAGGAAACCAAATAAAAATTAGAGAGGTCATACAGTTATTCTCAATAATTTTTTAAAAGGCATTGTAACAGACTGTTTGAATGCATCATCCCACTAGGCACTAACAAAAATAGTGATAAAATGATTGTATATTTTTAAAATGATGTTTACTCAATTTTGGAATCAGAAATGTGAATGTTTTTCTTCAAAATTAGTCCATTTTTTAACAATGTATAATGTTTTATTTCTTGATTTATTTATATTTATTTCTAGTGGAAATTTGTATTTTGGGTCTTGGAAAATACACTTTGGCATTTGAGTTTTATATTTTCTACTATGACAATTTAGTATTTCAGTAAGTGTGCATCTATTTAATAACATTTGACTATTGGAACCTCCACATTGCATTTTTGCATCCTTAAAAATCTTCTTTGGTAAATGTTCTTCATAATTTACACATCTAAGAATTTACAATTCAAATTTTGTGTTTTAAAAAATACACTTTGGCGTTCCCGTGTGTGAGAAAACACCTTTAGAGTTTATACCTAGGAATGTCCCACTTGTGTGTCAATATTTATTTTTCACAATTTACATATCGACAAATGTTATTCAGCTTTTCAGTTTTTCAAATTACACTTCATAAAATCACCCGATATTGTGCCACATGGCATAATCTTAGTGACTTGGCTATGCAAAAGGATGACTAGTCTAAATAAAAGTCTTGAAAAATATGAGCACTTAGGATTAAAACACATATCACAATATCATTAACTTGACTATGTGGGATATTATATTAATAATATAATAATAGAACATCATGATCAACACATGGAAGGTACAAAAATACCATGATGATGTTACCCAAATTAGATTAAATAGATAGCTCATGATCTAATCAACCAATGATAGATGGCATCCTAATCATCTCAAGTGTTTTAGATCATATATAGCTAGAGAACTCGATTGATGTATGAATTATTTTTCCTTAAGAAATAAACCACCAAGTCTTGTTATCTATAAATGCATGTACTATGAACCAATTTGAATGGTCACATAATTTGGACTTATTGCAAATATAATATAGATGTGATTTATTTGTGATACATCCAAGTAATTCTTAATGAAGTCCAATTTATTTATGATTATTTCAAACTACTAATTATTTATGATCATTTTGAATAATTTGGCCTTATCATGGATGTGATTTATTTGTAATAAGTCCAACATAATCTTGATCAAGTCTAACTAATTTCTAATAGTTTTCAAAAATTTAGAATCTTGATAAGTCTGAATTATACAAAATAGTCCTTTTATGACCAATTGAATTTGTGTTCAAAGGATGGATTTATAACACTAACAAAAATTAATAAAACTATGTATTCATGTATAATTAATAATACCAGGGTAATGTGGATGAGTCACCAATTTTGTCTTGGTTTATCTTGATCAAAATATAATGTTACCAAATTTCACAAGGATTTTAGTTGTGTTAAAAATTCAATATATAATTATATTAACTCTATTGATATATAACTTCATTTATATTATGTTAGTTCCAAAAATTGCACTAGGAATTTGTGCCTTATTTTCAAGATATTAAAGCATGTACATTTAATTGTTATACCTATTTACAAATACCCACCTAGGTTATTTGAAACTCCTCATCCACATCAAGTCAGAAAATCATGTTTTCATTATTGCATCTACCTTGTGAAAATCCTATGAAATCCATGTTCTAATTTACATCTGGGATTTCCATGTTTTATAATATGTTTGCTTATAGGGTCCATGAAGCTTATAAGTCTATGGGAGTTTAAAGTGAAAAATCAAATTGAAAATTACACATCCTCGAAATGTAAATTACAAACATAACATAAAACTCTGTAGAGGTATGAAGTGGAAATATAATGTGCAAATTGCATATAAAACTCCCACATGCACAATAACATCAATGAGAATATTTATGAAGTGTGGTCCACATTAGAATAAGCATTTGAAAATTTAATTCCACATAATGGAGGGAGAGTCCACATGGAAAGTCAAGAAGTTAAAAATAAAAGTTTTCAAACAATAACACATTGGCTATATACTCAAAGGGCCCACATTGGAAATAAATGTTTTAGAATATTAAAACCCATGCCCTTAGCGAGTTCCATGAGGATTGGTCAAAGAAAATAAAACAATATTTGGAAATAGAAAGGCGTGGGTCCATGTGGAGGTTGGTGGAGATCTTCGTGGGAGAAGCAAGTTTGATTCAAAAATTGTAATATGTCATTCAAGTTCCCAAATCTAGTGGAATTTATAGCTAGGAATGCAATATGCAAAATGTACATCTTCAAAATTCAACTTTTAAAGTGTTTTCCCAACTCTTAAACCCACTTTGAAGATGTTAGAGTAAGTGGAAGAAAAGGTAAAAGGAAATATCAATGCAAAATGTAATTTACAAAAGTGTTGACTTGAAAAATGCATTTTAGTCTCCCATACCCATGGTAGTTAGAATGAAAATGCACTCAGTAGAAAAATCAATGGGGAATATAATGTGCTAAATGTAATTCTTGAAAAAACAACTTGTAAATTACACGCCTATCCCCATAACCTATAGGAAAAGGGAATAAAGGAGGATGGTAGACAAATAAGGTGTTAAAGTAAAAATAAAGTTTGCCAACTATCGAAATGCAAAATAGATCTCCATATCCAAATGGAAGAGAAGAGGGTAGACAAATTAATTCAAAAAGTAAGTTTTTATCTTGAAAAATGCATGAAAATTTCCCAGATATGTGGGTAGCATACAATTGCATTTTTAAGGGCATCTACCTAGAAAGGGGCACTTATCAACATCTTGGTGCAATAACAATTTTTAGAGGGAAGGAAATGCCATGTAATGCTATGGTATGGTTAATTAATAATGGTATCACTACCTTGATTTCTTTAAGAGAGAGGTCATAGCTTTGAATCCACGATGGGTAGAAAAGAAGAAAATAGAAAATAACAATAGTGAAAGAAAAAGATGGAGGATTTTTTAGACTGCATTAGGAAGACCCTAAACTAATTCTAGCATTCCTATGCCTCACATCCCCAGAATATCAAGTAATTGGTCACATTTAGGATAAATATTAGGGATACATTTACGTAAGGATGGTGGAAGACATTGAGGCCTCTCATATTAGACAACTCATCAAAGTTATGGGTATTGTTTCACATTGTTCAGATGTAAAACCATTAATGAGGATGCATTATAAACTTATGATTTATGATGGATATGCTATCATTAATACATATTGTGTGGATGGAGGTGATCCATATGTTTCACATGAATATGTGTTATAAGTGTGGATGTTGTTGTTGGGACACTAGGTCATATCAAGGATTATATAGATAGAGGGAGTCTAAATCTGAAATCATTAAAATTTTGTATCTTTGATGAGGATAATGAAATGCTTAGCATATTATTTATGGATGTAGTGGAGTAAATTCTTGGAAATGTTAAGGGTGTAAATTTTTTGTCTTTGTAGTGTGAAGTCAGAAAGTTCAAATATTTGAATAACAAAAAATATACGTCTTTGTGTGTTAGACAAGTAAGTGGACAAGACTTATGTAACATGCCTATAATAAGAGAGATGTGGTTGCATTTAATGGCACAATAAGAGAACTAAATTTATAGGAAATATTTTGAGCCAAGACATAAGCAATACACATGTCCAAACCATGATTCAACATTTGAGACTAATGTTTTGTGACGAATATGTACTGATGGTGGGCATCGAACAATTGATTTTGAAAGGAAAGGATCATCACAGAGGGTCTAGAGTTAAAAAAATATGTATGTCAAATACCAGATAACTAGAATAGTTAGAATAATCAATATTTAGATCCCCCATCAAAGGTTGAGTCAATAAGGAGAACTAGTTTTCAAAATGGTGGGATCTCATTTATTGGAGATGTTTACAAAAGTAAAGCATTACAGATTTCTTGTTGGTGAATGGTTTAGATTCAAATACACTTGAATAAAGAAAGGTTTTTGTGTTGATGTATCAAATAGAGAAGGATTAAACTTATGGAAAAAGCTTTTACAGGTTACTTTGATAAACTAAGTTGAATGGTTGAATAGGTAAAGTTCCAAAGTGGGAAAACAACATGAAAAATGTAAGTCTTTAAAATGTAATGTGTAATATGTGGTATCTTTTTAATGGAACTGTAACACTAGAATGCATGTTCCCAAGTCTATGAGGGAGATTTTGTGGGGAACTACAAATGCAAATTACAAGTTGGAAGTTTGTAAGTTGAAAATGTGTTGTTCATCTATAGATTCTTGCCACACAAAGGAAGTTTAAAAGTGAAAATGGGACCCTAAGATACCCATAAGGATAAAAATTGATAATTAATGCACTTAAGGATCAAAACATTTTGGTGGCAACCGTAAGATTCAAAGTGAAAAAATAAAAGTATGGAAAGGAATGTTTAACTCAAAGGTGAAAAAGGGTTTGCAAGGACAAGGTGGGCCATTCCAAGAAAAATTATCAAATGGCCATGGATATTATGTATTCTAATGCCATCATTGCATGGAAAGGGTTGTTCTTTGGCATGCACGGGATGAAGGGTAGCTATCTAGATGTTTCCAATTATGCAATCAAGTGGTCAAGGCAAGGCCGTGAAGTTGTACAAGAAGGCAAAGTTATCATTTAGATCTTAAGGAAATATTCTCCTTTAAGATTAAATGAAATGCAACTTTATCCAAGAATATCAAGGGTTTTATTCAAATCTTCATCATTACTAGAATCATTTTCCTTGCAAGGGCATGAAGATTTTAGGCATGGAAAATAAAATATTATAGTTGGAGCATCTTGGTATAAATTTGAGATATGATTGAGATTTTTCAATATTTAAAATTGCAAAACATATTAATGGAGTAAACAGGTGAATAAATTATATAAAAATAGGGCTTGTCCACTTTTCAAAGGTTGTTATTGGTTTTTGTTCTTTCTAGGTCTTAGTCTATTTCAAAACAAATTGGGATCCATTGTTGTGTGTGCATTTTGTCTCTCTTTCTATTGTGGTTAAAATTTTATAGACATTAGAAAGCTCTGAGAGCATTGTAATATGTTTCCCACATTCAAGGAGTAAACTCACCATGCTTGTCCTCATGGCAACAATCTGAAATAATGATTTATGTAAGCTTTACTTGTAATAAATTGAAAATACATGTGTTTTTTACTCTTTCATGTTAATGAAATCCAATAATATTTTTTACATGATCTATTAATTATATTAATTCTTAAAAATGGTTTCCATCTTTTGAATAAATGTAGGATATAAAAACCTTTATGCATTGTAATTTGGAAACGTGTTGTTGATAGCCTATTAAGAACACCTTGGGTTTATGGATTTGATAGGAAAAATTAGTTGAATCTCTAATTACATTGTATAATTTAGGGTTTTATAAAATTATTTGAATATTTGAATTTGATTCAAACTAGTAAATGCAAACCACTCCTGGTATTTCCCTTAGCTTGTATCTCAATCTTTTATACCTTAGAAAATGAATGATGTCATGTATGTTGAAAGAATTCTTGTTGTTTTAAAAACCACACCATTACACCAATCTTTTATAACTATTATTACTTGTCCTACCTTTTTATACCCTAAAAATAATATAGTTGTTGCATATTATAATTATTATTTACCTGTACATGCATAAATTTTGCATACTTAAAATGTATCTATGTTTTTTCCTTTGAAGCTTAGCATTGAAATATTCCATTTGACCCCATATTATTGAAAATTTATTTTTAAATGAAGATTGTAATCATATCCTCATATATCTTTAGAATTATATGTCTTATCTAGTGCATTTTTTCTTTCCATGTGACAACCTTTCATGGGTAGAGTGAATAAGTTTGGGTATGCCCTAGTCAGACTTGTGCTTGTTGTGTGCCAAAAATCCCCATGGAGATTGAATTGTCATATCCCTCCATGTGATAAAGATACCCCTTAGGTCCTCTAACCTTGGTTTAGGTAGATCCATAAGTTTAAGGGATATAACCATACCCTTTATTGATATTTTTGAGTCATTATCTGCATTCATTCCATCATGACGCCAAATGCTTCCCCAGCTATATTGACATATTTAAGGGTCTTTCATCTTCATTTTCCATTTTTTCAAAGTGTACAAGGCTGAGTACAAGTGGTGTAAAACTAATAACTAACACAAATTGGTGCCATTCATAGGGACTAAAACATCGATCTTTGGTCACTTGTGTTGCCAGGGACTCATGTAGAGGGTTGTATTTATTAATGTTTTCAAGTTTTCTATTAAGAAATATTTGAGAGAGTAACCTTAGTTACATTTTTTTAAACAATGTTTATTCATATTATATCATGTTTTTGAAATTTGAGATCATTTTAGTGCACTTTAATACTTAGGGATATCAACTAGGTAGCACTACATTGGGAATGTTGCCAAAAACTTAAAATTTTTGATAATTTGACATTTGCTGAATTTATTGTAAATGATTGTTAACTTATTTGTTTTGGAAGGTGATTTACCCTTTTGAACATAAATTTTAATTTAAAATATCTTTTCTCTCTATCTCATCATTATTTTTGGTAAGGTATAAATTTAGTATGAATCACAACAAGTTTGTTAACTATTATATTCTAGAATTTTTCTTCTACTGGTGACTCCAATATATCATACGGTTTCAAGGAAGCCTAGTGCCCATTTTTAATATCTTCATTCAAATTTGAGTGTTATTTTTCTTGTAAATCTATAAGGACTAAGGTCATCTTTCAAAGGTGACTCATTAAAGCATCTTATCTCACCCTTAAGTGTTTATCAAAAAAGGAGACAAGTTTGGAGGCCAACGGAGGACAACGTTTAGCAAAAAAAGAGTGTTTGGACTATAAATATTCTATCACACCTGATTTATTATTTGTTTAACTTACTATTATTGAAGATTATCATATCTCTCCTAGTAATTTAGAACCATATAGTCCTATTTATTACAAAACACCTTCTCAACTAGCTGAATCTCCTCATAAGTTTGATCCTACAAGTCTACCTCACTCACCTCCTCACATCCCTTTACCATTTAATATTGAACCCACTATTGAACCAATCATGAGGTATAATGATCAAGATGAAAATGAACATCCTACATTTTAGATTCCCATATTAATACCAATTAATTTTAATGAAATGGAAGGTTATGCCAATGAAGTCCAAAATGAAGTAAGGAAAAACCTTCCTAAGTATCAAGGTAATAATGTAGTGACTGGTGATCAACACTTGCGGGATTTTAATATTATCATTGAGGCTTATGAGGTTTATCATGAGGGTTTTTTAATTAAGTTATTTGTGTACATGCTATAAGAATATTCTCTTGAGTGGTTTAATTCCCTTCCGCATGGATGCATTGATTCATGGGAATAAATGAAGAATGTTTTCAATACTGAATATGGTGATAGAATTTATCTTAGGTTACTTCTTGACAAATTTCAAAACATTAAGAATAACCTAATGATTATGTGAAATATTTTAACATGAGGTTGAACAAGACCATGATGAGGCTACCTAAAAATATTAGGCCTAGTGGTACAACCTACCTAATTAAATATTATGATGCATTTGACAAGAAGGTTGCCTATTAATTGAGTGATAAGGATACTACAAATATGAGATTAGTATTCAATATATCCATCTTAATTTAGAACGTTATAAATGTTATGGTCAAATTTTTTAATGAGTAAGCTATTGTAAAGTTAGTTAATCCTAAAATAATGTAATCTACTAAGGAAGCCAACCTTAAGGAAACTATGAAAACCTTGGCCTTCATACTCAAGGAGATGTCATACATGTTGGGTAGGGATGATAAGGGGCTACCTTATGGGTCTAAAAGTTAGGAGAGAACTCAAAATTCTAATAAATCACAAGGGAAACCATTTTCCACATTATAGATAATTATAGAGAGAAGAGGCCTATATATGATGATATAATTAGAGAAATTAGAATAAATGAGTTAGGAAAGAAGTTCCTAATCCATTAAATGCCAATGTGAACACTAAAAATTGTGACATTGACATTAATTGGTGTGATATATGCTTCCTTGCACATCCTCCTTATGATATTAATAAACAAGTTGATGACAATATGGATGAACTTGAGTCTGCATCTGAGGATGATATTTTGATGTCAAAATGTCAAGTCTCCTAAATTAAAATGAATAACTCTATGTAATTGTTTAGTGCTACTATTGGTGATTAGTTTTGGAGTGTAGTATAAAATATATGTCTCTCAGCTCTTGATGTTGTTTATGATGTTAATCTGACATAAGCATATGAATTACCCAATCATGATTTAGAATTCTTAAATTCCATGATGATTAATAAATATGATGGGGTAAATCCTTAGTTAAGGAGATGCAACTGGTAATTAATGCAATAATTTCCCAAGAGAAAGAATATAGCTTAAAAAGTAAGCAATAAGCATTTTCTCCTCAAGACACTTCCCCTAAAAGTTAAAGGGAAGGGTATGCAAGTAAGGATGTTATGAAAAATACAACAATCCCTAATTCTTCCAAGATATCACCTATTTCTCAAGCTATCAAACAAAGAGGTGATTCAACCAATAATAAAATACCTTTGGTGTGTAGTAATCCTAAGGGTGTAAACGATGTTATAAATAACCCACCCTTGAAGACTAATATAAAAAATGCCAAAGAAATAAACACCCCTAGATGATGATAAAGAATAGGATGAGGTTATTGGACTAGAACACGATGTTTTTTTGTGGATTGTATTGGTAAGAAGTCAACTAAATATGGATTTATTTTATACCACCCTACTGATTAATGGTTTTATTATTCATAATTATATTTTTGATTCTAGATATTCTTGAAATATGATGCCCCTCAGTTTCTTTAATGAACTTAGAATTAAAATAGCATATGCCTTTGGCAAGTGCTATGCTATGGATTCATGAGAGGTACTAGTCGTGGGACAAGTCAAAGGGTTGGTAGTGTAGTTGGTAATGAATCTAGGTATATATTTTAACTTGGACATGGAAGATGTAGATTTCTCACCTAAGTGTGGTATGATACTATCATGAAAATGGGTTACCAACATGGGTGCATGTTTAGAGATGGACTTATGTTATGCCACCATTCCTCTAGAGGGTAAGATTTTAAAACTTCATTGGGAGCCTAAAATGATACATGTACTTCAATATTTAAAACATGTTCTAAATGAGGTGATTTAAATGGATGTGGAATTGGGTAGATTTATTAGGAATGTGGATGTTGTTAAATAACCTACTATTATTGATGATGTGTTTTGTAATGAAGGTGAGGTTTGACAAATGTGTTTTGATGGGGCTTGCTATAATCTTAAAATTGAAGTTAGGGTTGTATTATATGCCCCTAATGGGAAATATTACAAGTTTTATTTTAAGATGTCTTTTGAGTGCTTGAATAATATTGTTGAGTATGAGGCATTCCCACTTTGTTTATGAATTGTCTACAAACATGGAATTATAAGTTTGATTGTAAAGGATGATTACACGCTAGTGGTTAAGTAAGTTTGAAATGTTTATGCAACCAAAAATAAATGACTAAAATAATAAATGAATGATCTATGGGATTTATTAGAACTATTTTATGCATTAAATATTTTCTATCATGATAGAAGTTTCAATGAAGAAGCTGAAAGATTTACAGGGTTAGTGGCTTAGTTTGAAATTAAAAGTGTGAATCCTAATTGTCATTATGAAATGGAGGTGCTTGTTAGGCCTTCAATCCCAAACAATGTTCATCAATTGTAGGTTATTTATGATGATGAATAGATTAGAATGTTTCTAAATTGTGAAGATGAGTTTAATGATCAGCTTATAAACGTGGAGTCCATGGTCAAGGTTTGTGATGGCAAGGAAACATTTTTTGGCAAAAACATAATTTGGTTGAAGACAAACACTCTCCCTAGGGGATTGGTGACTTTAGAAGTATCTTTTGATAGAGTACATAAAATAGAATGAAGAGACTCATTTATCTCAAAAGATGTTATAATGTGTAATTTTGGTTCTCATGAGAATCAGAGGAAGGTTTGGTTGGTAACTCACTTATGTGCAGTCAACAAGAAAACTTATGTACAACTACTAAAAAGGTGCTAGGACTATTTATCTTGGCCTTATTCCAAGTTTAAAGCATATAGGGAATATTATTTTCAACATGTCATCCCATTTTATATTGATATCAAGACATTCAAGTAGAAGAAATGGCCTATCAATTCCATCTTAAACACCAAGATGTGGGAGGAGTTGAAAAAGCTAAGGCACAATTGAATTATTCAACCCATCAAGTATTCATAATGGGTGGCAAACTTAGTCCCTATACAAAATAATAATCGTGATAATTTCTTGTGTGTGGCTTTTTGAAATTTGAATAAATCTTATTTATAGGATAATTACCCCTACCCAATATGGATAACCTATTGGAAAGTGTTACTAGATTAGAGATGCTATTCACTTTAGATAGTTTCTCAGGGTATAACCAGGTTATGGTGAAGGAATATGAGAGACCTAATACCACATATAAAATTTTGTGGGGCATGTATGTATGAGGATTTATTTTGGGTTAATAAATACTAGTGTAATGTCTCAATAACCTGTGAATGTTGTATTTGTAGGGGTAATTAATAAGTTCATAGATATGTATTAGGATGAAACTATTGTGTACTCCAAGAATAAAAAAGAATATTTTGAGAATCTATAGAAAATGTTCATTATATGTAGGGAGTTATAAAATTTTCTTAATCTAAAGAAGTGTCACTTCAAAGTACAAAAATCCAAGTTGGTGAGACATATAGTGTTTAAGGATGGTGTCATGATTGATCCCGATTGAGTGGAACCCATTATCCCTTTATCCAAGAATGGAATTTAGTTGTTCTTTGGAAAAATAAATTTCATAAGGAGGTTTGTGTCTTAAATTTTAGAGATTACTCTACCTATTACATTTGTACTAATGAAGGACCAAACCATCAAGTGGGAAGAGAAGGTTGTGCAAGCATTCAATTACATCAAAGGAGATTTAAATGCTATCCTTATATTTTCAAGTCCTAATTACATTAAATCATTTCGAATTTTCTCTTTTTCATACCATAATGTTTTTGCTACTATCTTGTTGCAAAATAGTGATGATGGTCATGAGTATCCCATAGTCTTTTTCAGCAAAGCTATGCAAGTTTTTGAACTAAATTATGCCATCATGGAAAAATAAGCCTTCACTCTTTTGAAGGATATTAAGACATTCATGTCGTACATTTTGAGTTCAAATATTTTTGCATATGTGTTATATATAATGGTGAAGGACATCTTGACTCAGATTAAAGCATCAAAAAAGAGATGCAGGTGGGTCAACAAGTTGAAAGAATATGACATGGATATTTATACAACCAATTTAGTGAGAGGGATGGATCTGGCCAAGCTCAGGGTTGAGACAAATTTTCCTTCTATTGAGGTAAATACTATTGTTTTAAATGTTGATGATTTTTTGAGTTAAATTAGCATCTATCCATGGTATAGAGACATTGTCTATTACTTGAAAATTTTGAATTGTCCCCTTGACTTATATAAAATAAAAGGAGAAATATAAAAATTCTTTACCAAAAATAGCTCTTGACTGAAAGTGGATTTAAATGCAAGAATCCAGATGTGGCTTTCCTACGATGCCTAGTAGAAGAACTAACTCCCAGTTTGATCGAGGACTTCCATAGTAGAGTATGTGGTCGCCACTTTTCACATAAAGCCATAGATCATAATATTATGAGATCTGGTTCTTGGTGGTCATCACTATTCAAGGATGTTACTCAAAAAGTTAGAAAATGTGAGAAATGTCAATGCTTTGTGGGAAGGTTGAAAGATTTTGGTTATTTTCCCTTGCATCCTATGTCAAATGAAGGCCCATTTAGATAATGGGTAATAAATAACATTATGGAAATAATGGATTCATCTAGAACTAGACATAGGTATGTATTAGTTTCAATTGATTACTTGAAAAAATGGGTTGAAGAGTTCACTACAAAGAAGGATACACACCAGGTAGTTATGGACTCTTTGTTGAATCAGGGTATTTGTAAACTTGGTGTTCATATCAAGGTAATTTCTTATAATTGTTTGATTTTAATAGCTAAGCCTTTGATGCAATTATCCAAAGAGTGTGGGATCAAATTGACTTATGATTCCAACTAAAACCATCGGGGTAATGGGAAAGCTTAATCTAATAACAAGAACTTTATCAAAATTATTAAACAACTTTGGAAACAAATAAAAAGAAGAAGTGGGATGAACGATGATTTTTTCATTATGGGGTGATAGGATAAATCATAATAGAGATACAAGAAAAATCCATTTTGATTTTTTTTATGTAGCTCAAGTTATCTTACCCATGAATTTGTATTTGCCAATGTATCGGTTTATGGAATAGTTAGAGGAAGATGAGCAAATAAACCACAATGAAAGCATAATGAACTATATTGTTGAGATTGATGAAACTAGAAGGAAAGATCATGAGAGATACATTAATTTCAAGGAAATACTCAAGAGGATATTTTATAGGAAGGTCACTCCAAGAACATTTTAGGTAGGTGATTTTGTTTTCCTTTGGGACAATAAGCATGAGGATAAATGCAAGCATGATAAGTTTGATGCCTTATGGATGGGCCCTTATTCCATTAGACTCAATATTGGGTAACATATTTTTTTCTTGAGAGACTTCAATGGTGAAATAGTGGATCTTCTAGTTAATAATAAACATCTGAAACATTTCCTAGACTAGGCCCATAACTGTGTAAAGTATTATATAGTGTATAGTTTTGTTGCTTTATTTTTCTAATTCCCCTCTACTTTAGGCTTTGTTTGTACAGTTCCTTTCATCATTTTTTGTCTTGTGTTCATTTTTAGATCGTCCTAATCTATTTTTTGGAGTTTAACCTTATTTAGTTGAGCTTCCATGGCTGTCTGTTATGAAATTGTCAAGTGTTCAATATGTGGACCAATGGATTGGAACCTACTCTTATTTTCTTGTGTTCTTTTCACTCTAATAGGGGGTGTACGTCGGTAATGAGAGCCTGTGTTGGTTCCGAAAATTACTCTAATCATTTGTGCCTTATTCTTGAGATATTACTGCTTGTACATATAATTTTTACTCCTATCTTCATATGACCACCTCAGTTATCTAAAACTCTACATTTATATCAAGTCATAAAATAATTTTTCCATTCTTTCATCTACCTTGTGGAAACCCTATGCAATTCTAGTTCTAGATCACATCTAGATTTTTCATGTTTTATAATAAGTTTGGTTATAGGGTCAATGTAGATCAAAAGTCTATGGTATATTTAAGTATAAAATCAAATTGTAAATTACACTTCCTTAAAATACAAGATGTAAATGCAATGTCAAATTCCTCAAAGGTATGAAAAAAATGCAATATGAAAATTAAATACATAACTCCCATGCCCACATAATAAAGTCAATGAGAAAATTTATAAAGTGCATTCCATGATGGAATAAGAATTTAAAAATGTAATTCCATGCCATGGAGGGAGAGACCACATGGAAATTCAAGCAATAAAAAATCAAAGATTTGAAACAATAGCATGTTGGCCATGTGATCAAAGGGTCAACATTGAAAATAGAGGTTTTGAAATATTAAAACACACACCCTTAGTGAGCACTACATGAAAAGGTCAAAGCAAATAAAAAAAACATTGGAAATGGAAAGGTGTGGGTCCATGTGGAGTTTGGCAAAGATATTTTTGGGAGAAGCATGTTTGATTAGTAACTTGTAATATGTCATTCAAGTTCCTAGCTCTGGTAGACTTTCTAGTCAGGGACGTAATATGAAAAATGCACATATTAAAAATTAAAATTACAGAGTGTTCTCCCAACTCCAAAACCTAATTTGAAGGATTGAGACTAAGTGGAAGGAAAGATAGGTATAAATATCAATGCATAATATAATTTTCAAAAGTTTTGACTTGTAAAATGCATCTAAGACTCCCATACCCATAACAATCAACATCAAGATGCAATTCATGAAAAAAATAGTGGAGAATACTATATGATAATTACATGTCTTTAAAAAGCAAATTATAAATTGTGTTCATAGAAGTGGAACCCATAAAAAAAGGTAATAAAGGAGGATGGAGGATAAATAAAGCATTGAAACAAAAATCAAGTTTTCCATCTTGTAAAAATTAGATAGATATTTGAATCCTAGTAGAGGAGAAGATGGAAAAAAATAAGTTATAAAGTAAGTTTTAAAATTTAAAAATTCATGAAAAGTTCCCATATTTGTGGGTAGTTTACGATGGCCCTTTTTAAGGGCATTGACCTAGGGAGGGTCACTTGTCAACATCCTTGTGCAGCAACAAATTCGAGAGGGAATAAAATGCCAAGTAATACTATAGTCTGTTTCCACAATATTTGTATCACTACTTTGGTTTTGTTAAGAGAGAGGTCATATTTTTGAATCCACGATGGGTAGAAAGGAAAAAAATAACAATAATAACAAACAACTATAGCAGAAGAAAAAATGGAGGTTTGTTTGGCATGCATTATAAATACCATGAACTAATGTCAACATTTATATGTCTTACATCCCTAGAGGATGAAGGAACTAGTGCTGATCTAGATAAATAATAGGGGTACATTTATGAATGAATGGTATAAGACATTTAGGTCTCTCATATTAGATAGATTGTCAAAGTGTTTGGTATTTTTACACATTATTTGGATATAAAGATAATGATGTAGGCTAGAATATACACTTATGAGATATGATGGATATCTTGGCATTAATACATGATTTGTGTATGAAGGTGTTCCATATGGTCCAAAATAATATGCATTATGGGTGTGTATGTTGTTATTTGGACATTAGGTCATATCAAGAATCATGTAGCTAGAGGGAGTCTAAATATGAAATCATTAAAATTTCATGTCCTTGATGACGTTGATGAAATTCTTAACATACGATTTATGGATGTGTTGGAGTGCATTCTTTGAAAATTTAAGGGTGTAAGTGGTATGTCTCTACAATGTGAAGGTGGAAAATTGAATTATTTAAACAAAAATGAGTATTTATCTTTGTGTGTTGGACAAGTAAGTGGACATGAATGCTCTAACATGACTGTAATAGGAGATAGTTAGTTAATGACATAAAAAGAGGTAGAGAAATCTATAGGTAGTATGGTGAGCCAATCCATAGATAGTACACATGTTCAAATCATGATTCAACATTTTAGAGTGATGTTTTATGTCGAGTATGCGGTAATGGTGGGCATCCAACCATTAATTTCCTAATGAAAGGATCATCACAAAGGGTTTAGAGTTTGAAATTATTGATGTCAAAGACTAGATAATGTAAATAATGGGAATAATGAAGATTTAGATCACCCATAAAAGGTTATGTCAATAAGGACAACTAGTTTTTAAAATGGTGGAATATAATTTATTGGAGATGTTTACAAAATTAGGGCACTACAAATATTTTGTTGGTGAACATTTATGATTCAAATGCATTATGCACAATTAAAGGTTTTTATGTTGAGGTATCAAATAGAGAAGTATTTGGATACTGGAAAAAGATTTTATATCATACATTGATAAAATAGGATGAATGATTGACTAGGGGAAGTTCCTAATTGGGAAAATAACATGCAAAATATAGATCTTCAAAATACAAGTTATAATATGTTGTCTAACTTCCCAATCCTACTAGTCAATTTAGCATAATAAAAGTAAACTCAAATGGATGCCTATGGGAGATTTCAAAGAGGAATGAAATTTTCCATAATTACAAATGTGTAAATTAAAAAATGCACTCAAATATCCCAAACTCACTAGTCAATGTTTGTCAAACATGACGTCCCAGTTCAAAGTCAAACTTTCAATGCCAAATGCAATTTTACATTTTTCCAATTTAAAAATTGCATTTGAAGTTCCTAAGTATATGGGGGAAATTTTCAAAATAAATACAACCCCAGAATATAATTTGTGAAATTTCAAATTGTAAATTGTAATTAAAAATCTTAATTATGTAAGGAAACTTTTAAGGGGAACTGCAACTACAAATTACAAGTTGCCAATTCTCAAGTTGTAAATGTGATGTTAAAATCTAGATTCCCACCATAAAAAGGAAGTGAAAAAATATAAATGGGACCCAAATTACCCATAAGGATAAAAATATGTGATTAAACATAAGAAAGGTTTGGTGGAAACCCTGAAAGTCAAAGTCAAGAAATGTAATGTGTGGAAAGGCACATTAACCTCAAAGGTGAAAAAGGGTTTGCAAGGCCAATCTGGGCAATTCCAAACACATTTCTCAACTTTCCATGGACCTAGAGTATTCAAATACCATCATTTTAAGGTAAGGCTTATTCTTTAGAGTACACAATATGAATGGTAATTGTCTATAAGTTTCTAGCTATGCAAATGAATGATCAAGGAAGGTCAAGTAGTTTTATAAGAAGACAAAGAGTTTATTTGGATCTCAAGGTAATATTATCCTTCATGATTGAATGAAACTCATTTCTAGACAATAATATCAATTGTTTACTTAGAATTATTTTCCTTATAAATTCATGAATATTCTAGATATGGCGAAGAACATATTCTAGCTAGAGAGTCTTGGCAGAACTTTGAGAGGTGATCAAAAGTTTTAAATATTGAAAATTTCAAAACATATTCTCAAACCAAAAGGGTGAGAAAATTTTATAAAAGGAGGTCTTGTCCTCTTCTCAAATGTTTTTGTTGGTTGTTGTTCTTTCTAGGTCTTAAGTTCTTTCAAACAATTTTAGGATCCATTGTTGTGTGTGCATTTTATCTCTCTTGCTAAGGTGGCTATAGTTGTACATCAATTAGTAATATTTGAGAACATTGTAATATGTCTCCCCTATTCAAGGAACAAACCACCATGATTTTCCCCATGACATCATTCTATGATAAGTATTTATGTAAGCTTTACTTGTAAGATAATGGAAAATACATGTGATTTTCACACTTTCCTATTAATTAAATGCAATAACATGTTTTACATGCTTTGATAATAGGATATATAATTTAATTATTATGAATGGTTTTCATATTAGGCATATATATAGGTTATAAACCCTTTGCTACATTGTGATTTGGAAATGTGTTGTTGATAACATCTTAAGGGCACCCTGGGTTTATGGATTTGATAGGAAAAAGTAGTTTTATCTCTAATTATAGTGTATGATTTAGGGTTTCATAAAATAATTTTAAAATTTGCATTTTCATTGGCACTAATAAATTAAAACCACTCCCTATATTTCCTATAGCTTTTATCTTAGTATTTTACACCCTTGCAAATGAATGATATCATGTATGTTGAAATAATGCTTATTAACTAATAAACCACAACACCACACCACTATTTTATAACTAATCTAACTCATCCCACCCTATTATACCCTACAACTAATACATCTATTTTATATTATAAGTGTTATTTTCTTATAGATGCATAGATATTTCATACTTAACATGTATCTAAATTTTGTGCTTTGATGTTTAACACTGCAATCTTCCATTTAACCCCCTATTGTTGAAAATTTATTTTTAAATGAAGGTTGGAATCATATCCTCATCTATCTTTAGTATCTATTGTCTGCCCTAGTGCATTTGTTCATTCCATGGGAAAACACTTCCTAGGTGGAGTGAATAAGTCTGGTTATACCCTAGTGATATTTGTGTTTGTTGTGTGCGAAAAATACCCATGAAAATTGAATTTCACTATCCCTCCATGTCACTAAGTTACCCCTTAGGTCCTCTCACCTTGGCTCAGGTAGAGATAGAATTATCAAGGAGACAACCATACCCTCTATTGGTGTCTTTCAATCATTGTATGTGTTCAATCCATTATGATGCTAAAACCTTCCTCAACTATAATGACATATTTTTGGGTTTTTCATCTTCATTTTCCATTTTCTCAAAGTGTTCAAGGCTATGTGCATGAGGTGTATAACTCGGAATCAACACATTATATATTAATAGAGTTAATATAACTAGACACATGATTATATTTCTTGATAATATCCATGAGATAACTATGATTTGAAATTTATCACCATTTATTACTACTATATTAAATATTTTATGGCTTACCACATCGTAATATTCAAATGGTCACATGGATTGGACACATGAAATTATTCACAATGCATCCATATGTCCTCAACCAAAACTTATGTAATTTATCCTAAAGTAAACCTAAATGCATAATATAACACATTTTCATGCTTCTAAAAGTAGAATGGATCTGAATATTAATTTTGTATCATGTTCAAAGTGAATGGAGTAGTGGTGAACCATGCCTTCATAGAAATAAATAAAATATAAACATAGCACATAATTTGATTCATATGTAAAATCATGGAATCCAAAATAATTAATCTATATTATACTTTATAATGCATATATGAACATGAATACTCATCATGTGTTTCATAGAAGAGAGTGGCATAACATTAAAATTAGAATGACTAGTGAGTACCTTATATTCCATGTGGTTACCAATGTTTCAAAATTTCATCACACTACTTCACATGGATGTAACTGACTTAATTAATAATACTTTGAGACTTTATGGACTAAAACTAATTACACATGTTACATAGTCATAAAATTATTCCATGGAATACCTAATTAAATATTGTCAAAGACACTATATATGCACATTACTCATGCATGCTAATTGATTATGGATATACAAGTGGCCTAGTTGGGTTCCCATCACAAATTTAAAATAGGTTGAGTAGGGGTATGAAAATAAATATATTTGTGACTTGATAAAGTCCCAATTTAGTCAAAAAAATTTGATGTGTTTTTATGAATATGGCACCAATAAGGGTGCCATGAATTCCCATCATGGGCTTTATATGTACCAAAACATATATAGTGATAAGGCCATTTTATAAAATTGATTTCAATTTTTTATGGATGTAATAATTATAGTTGATTGTAATTATGACCTTAATAAAATAAAAAATAGGTTAATTTAGCCTGTAAAAATAAATGTATTTTTACCTCAATGAATTCCCAATCTACTAAAAACAATCAAGGTAATTCAACGAGAGTTGTACCAAGATGAATGCCATACAATCCTATCATGAAATTTATATGTCCCAAAACATATAAAGTACTAATTCCACAATGTAAAAGTGATTTCACCTTTTTCATGTCGCCCAAAACTATATTTTATATTGATTGTGACCTCAATAAAATAAAAAACTACAGGGCTACTTTGTTTTAAATCAAGAGGGATTATTATATATTTTACAATCTTTAATTAAATTCATACATCACTACATAATGATAAAAAAAAATCTCACCATAGATGCATATAAATGGTGAGAAATAGTGTAAGCAATTGGGATGGTGATGCTTATCATGATCAGTGACTTATGTAGAAAAATAATCCACATAGTCACAAGACTAAATGATTAAAGGGGTTGATCACTAGGTTACTCATAAATGACATAATTGATCGAAGTGTCACAATCCTGGTCTTTCATTTAACTAAGATAAAATCTTAAACAAGTGAGTTAAATCACCATAATTAATTTATATTTCTAAGAAAATCTCAAAGGAACATTAAATCAAAATTATTTAACTTATTCTCCTTATGACCACTACAAAATGATATAGTACACATCAATTAGTTTAGTATTTAGTCAATTCTTAAGATCTAGCATTGATGATAAAAGGATATATTTTTAATAGTCTATAATATTTTTATAACATAATAAAGTTATATTCACTGTATATATCATCAACTGCACCTAGAATTTTAATAGAATCTAATGTAGACATATATTTTGTTTCATTCATATGTCTTCCTAGTTACTACTTTGGTGATCTAACTTATGTTCGTAGCAATGTCTATTTTTAATCCCTACCAAAGTAGGGTACTATAGATTTCATTGAAAGCTATTAATTTTTTGGTAGTACAAAATGAAACTTATTTATTTATTTATTAGTTTAATTATATTAAATGTTGACATGTAGATTACATGGAATAGTCATTAAAAATGTTATTATAACATACTCCAAATACTTACTCTTGGTTGAATCAAATTTTAATTACTTGTATATAATATCATTCTCATAACTCATTTTCCATACATAAATATATACCATATAGTTTATTTATATTAATTTAAGTCATGATTATAGAGTTATATAAGCCATAATTTGCTAGCTAATACATATACTAAGCTAGGTAATTACATGAACACTAGATGAAAAAGATTTCAGATCTTGAGAGTGCTTATGTGATCTCAAGAGATCATACAATATTTTTTCACAATCTAAAGGTGCCATTAAATGATTCATCATCACTATTTTATAAAGAAATTGAGAGATAAAACCAAAGACCTAAGTGTAAAACCAATAACTAGTGTAACCAACAAAAGATAAAAGGTACCTTCACTACCATAGTGTAAAAGTCCATGTCTGATAGCAATCCTCCTAGATAGATAAAAGAAGATTCTCTCGGTCATGTACGCATGAAAAGTGACTACCCAGAGGAGAATCTTTGTAAAATAGTTATCAATTTACAAATAAAGAAGCAATACATATAATTTTAGTAGATATCCACATCATAATACAAAGCATTGTGACAATTGCTTGAATCCTTGGAGGTATGGTTATAAAAATAGTGATAAATGTTGGTTGTTAATTCATGGTAAATAGATACCAACTTGTTATCATAGTGACACTATGTCTCTACCTATTATAACATTATTGGCATGACAATTTTTATGAGGCCATATCGATGACTTCACATCAACAACATGGGGAACAAAGTCCCTCTCTTATTAGTAGGCAAAGCTACCTTTATTGAAAGACAAAATAGGAAGGTAAAAATTATTTACAAACAAAGGAATGTAAATCATGGGGTAGTAATTTTTACGTGAAATTAAGAAAAGGAGTTTTTCGAAAGGAATATGTAGAGAAGGAGAGAGAGATAAGGGATAAGTTTTAGGCAAGAAATTCAACAAGTTAGAAACTAAGACTAGATGAAAGTGTTGAGAAAAGATTTGACTTTTAGAAGAGAAAAATATCTCTTGTTCAATGGATCAAACATACATAATCATATCATTAGGGATATGAAAAATAATATTTCAGAATATTTAACTTTTATAACATAAACTAATAACCTTCTATATTTTTGAATAGAAATAACTAAGAAAAAGTTTCTATTCCCACCGAGATTTTCACATGCATTGGAAATGTAAATTACAACTCAAGATAGAAACTTTGTAATCTAATTAATTATTATACAAAATTTGAAATTTATAACAATGTAAATAAAAGTTATATATATTGAATTAAGAAAAAAATAATTCAAAATATATTACTAACACAAAGTTTAGGAACACCTCTTTGTATTTGTTCTAAAGAGTAGAATGACTAATCTCCATTTACAATGCTTTCCCAAAATTCTATCTTTCTAAAACCATTATCATGAATATAAAAATTGTGTTTATAGGATAAAATGGGTGGTTATAGTGAAAAATCACCTATTTTTCATTTTTTATAGAATTGAAAAAACACGAACTAGAAATTACAACTTGAATTGGTGAAAAAAAAAATTAGAATTTGGTAGGACTTTAAAAAGAAATTAGTGTTTTTTAACTAATTGAAAAAGCAAATTATCAATTTGTACAAATTGAAAAATAAATTAGGAAAAATTATAAATAAAATATTTAGTATTACAATGCACATAGATATAAGGGGGAAAAGAATGCCACAACACATGTTAGGCACAAAGAAACAAGAGAAGAGAATGCACAAAGACTGAATGTAATTCATAATTTTTCTTATTACTATATTGATAATTCTACCCCTTTCAAGAATTCATAAAATCTCTATATATATTCCTTAATCAAGTCTTCATTTGGTACATCTATGTAATTTTAGGTAATGTTTGATGTGTATTCTAACTCTTTCATTCCTTGAAGCTTGCCTTGGAGAATATTTATTTTCACATTCAAATTATAAACATTCATATGGCTTTTGGATAGCTAGTAAAGTTCTTCATGATCAAATGAATATGTAGGATTGAAAATGTCCTTAATTTTCTCTTTGAATTCTCCAATTATTATCTCAATTGAAATCATATTCCCCTCTTGATCTTTGTCATTAGCAAAATGATAATTCAACTTATTGACCTTATTGTCGATTTCCATCATCGTATCTCTTTCAAGTAACCTTGAACTATTTAATTTTAGAAAAAACTTTTGTAGAGACTAGATTCAAAATTTAAAGGTCCAAATAAACTCAATCTCTTAGACAATTTCATTCTTATTGATCACTTCATTTTCAACAAGATCAATAGAACAAAATATCAATAATTCAACCAACCAAGGAATGAGTTCCTCCCAATTTTATTTCTCTTGAGCATATCCTTTTTCCTTTTTCACTAGTTATTCATATTTTCATTGAATTTTAGTGAACATCATCACTATAGTAATAATTGTTGATGCCCCTTGATTGATAACTTTTTTAGTCCAATCTTTCACTACATTAACTATTTGGCCTACCTATCTTAACTTTTCCAATTTTTGATCATGAAGACTTGATGAACTGATATCTAGTTGAACTAACCCAATTAATCTTCATATTAGTGAGTTAAATTATTCCACCTTCTCATTCAGTTCATATTTCATCACCATGTATTTATTCATTTTTTTAATGATGGTACCAATATCCAACTATACTTCTCCTTTCATCCCTTCTTTGGTTGATTTACCCAAATAGACCTTGGATACCTAGTAGTATTGAATCTTAATTTATGACTTATCCATTTCAACTATAAGAATGCCCACTTATGCATATTTTCTCCATTTTTATTTTTCACCATTCATGAAACTATTCTCAATTTCTTTTGCCTCTTTGAGAAAGGAACAATCAAGGTTTCAATATCTAACTATTCATTTTTAACCATTTTTCTTGTTTTGTTTCTCTATTGTAGATAACCAATATAAATTTTTTGTTCTTTAGGAAGGCAATGGGATATAATTTGAGATAGGTCGAATAAGTCTGTCTAAATTTGACTAAGGTTTTTTGTAAAATATGGTACTTAGAAATATATTTCAATTTGTTATTTTATATTGATTGTATCAAAAGGAATTCATAGAAACTAAGGATTTGAGGGAGAAGATGAAGAGATATGAGTAACATCTTGTAATGGGAAATTAGATGACATAGGGAACATTGTATCATCTGAAGAAAAGAATTGATAAGCTATATTCTCTACCAATTTCTAAGAAAATGAAAAACTATCAACTTGAACCTCTTGAGGAATTGAAATTTTAGGAGAAGAAGAGACATTTTCACCTAAGATTTTTATTTTAATCTTGATAGTATTATGTGGTTGAACTTATTGTTTAGTAGATTTAGGTTTATATGCCTCTTCTATCATTGGGGATTATCCACTAGGTCTTGCTTCATCTAATTTTTTTTGGTCATCATGTTGCTTGTAGAAGATACCAAATTTGTCTTCACTAGGAGACGTGTGGAAATCAACATCCACAACATCCACTCCTTTAATTTTCAACCACTTAAGAGTTTTGTTAAGTACAACTCTTGTTTAACTAGTGAGAGAAGAAGATTATATTTTCTCCTAATTTACTAAGGGTAATGGCTTTGTTATGATTCTTTATTTATCAAAGATGGGATCCAATATTACCTCATCATCCACCAATTTTTTTAGCACTTTAATTATGCCAAATTTTAATATTTATCTCATGGTAAACTAAGAATAGTCTTTGATCCTCACTACTTTCTAATCATTGTAATCTATTTAATAATCTTCAAAATGTGTAATATCTTTAAATTAAGATCAAATTTTGTACTCAATTAGGCCCTTATTGTCAAATGAAAACATACTTTTAAAAATCATGACGTTATAGAGAAACATGTATTATTTAAATATCTTGGCATTCAACAATGAACGGAATGTATACCAACCAATTGAAATTTGAAAATTTATCCTTATTTTATATTAACTTGTTAGGAATATGTGCATTTCAACAAGTTGTCTCACTAATGCATCAATGCCCAATTATTACTAACATATCATGGTAGTATATAAGGATCAACTTCAAAACCAATGATTCTCAAATAACTATAGGTTGAGAACTGTATGAACCATGTTCCCCATGTTGATATCTTTGTAGTGGCCACAAATGATATTTTTGTGTTGAAGAGTCCATTTAAAATAAATAGATGATGAAATAAAAAAAAGAAATCATTTACCCTTTTGAAGTAATGAGCATTATACATCAATGCTAACTGTGGATAGAATTCATACACCATTGATCTCCCAAAGTTACACATTGTATACAATCTATGATAATATATTCGATTCACTATAGTGTAAATGATAGACAAAGTCATATAGAAATTTGATGTGATGTTTACCTCCATGAGATGCTTGTGAATGGCATCAATGATCAATTATATCCAATTGATATATTACATATTTTTAAGGATGTCTAAAATGAATCTATACATATGTGTATGAATGTTCTTTGCCATTTGATTTACCACTATCCTATGTAATAATGTTATCATGTCACTTAATTCATCTTGGAAATTGGATCTTATGAGATTTTTTTAATGTTGAGAGGAGGAATGTTTTAGTTTAGTCAACTAAGCTTTGTTGACTTGTTTATAAAACACCATGCTATTGTCATCTTAATAGTTTTGGGAGGAATCAGGGGTTAGATGCATAATGGATTCATGATCTAGAAGGTGAAAAATATTATCATTTTGCTCAAGAGAAAAACTCACTACCAACTCTCCATAGGGATCACCTATCTCCCTTATCTATGAGTTATAGTTAGTTCTCATGATCAAAAATAACTCAAGAGATTGTAATGACATTGGGAATGTTATTTCCTATGCAAATCCACTAACATAAATAGTTTGGAAAAAAAAATTGTGTTATGTACTATGTTCTTTCTTTCTCAAAATTCATCTAAGTTAATGTGACCTAAATCGATGTCAGTGATATTTCCAAAATTTCACTCTAGTGATGAAGTGTAGCACCCTAAAATTGATACTTCATCACTTCTTTGCCCTTATTCATAATCTCCTTTTATAGAGTAGGATATGAAGACACCAGTTTGTCAATAAAGCTGAAAAATTGGAAAATTTATATAAAAACTTCTTATTTATGAAAAATGATAGAATTAAAAATGGAAGTCTGTACTTACAAGTTCATCATGAAAATTACTTTAGCATATTTCTAATGTTCCTTTATTAATTTAAATTTTCCTTTATACCAATTTCCCTAATTGTAAATGTACATATAAAAATCCCTCTTTATTACTTATTTAGCAAACCTTTCTAGCCAATAGAAATAAATTGAAGAAATTATTAAAAAAAATTGTTTCAAAATTTTAAATTTTTTTCCTTGTTTCCTATCATTTTTTTATTATTCAGAATTTAAAACTCCCACTATATATATATATATATATATATATATATATATATATATATATATAAACAGTCAACTTTTTCTTTGTAAAATATCATTCTTTTTTTAAGGGAGTCTCATGACCATGAAATTTTTAATTCATGAATAAAATGATCAAAAATTCACCCCCACCAATTTTATCTTCTATTTTTACTAGGTGGGTGAAACTAAATTTTTAATTAAAAAAAACCTATAAACATTTTTAACATCTTCCTCCCCTAAGACAAAACCATACCATCCAAATTCATGGAAATTGAAAAATAAATTAAATGAAAACTTTATCTCATTACTTTTTTTCATGCCTTTTTTTTTAATAAAAAAATTGCACCCTTCTACATAGTTATATGGTTGGCTATATGGAGGCCATATGACTCAATGTTTTAGCATAAAAGACAAAAAAAATTAAAAAATTACCAATATATAATTTTTTCCTTAGGTCATATTGCTTGATTGGCTAGAAAGAATTAAAAACATACCCTTTTTTGGGGGTCATATGGTGTAGGTTGGTGAGGAAAAATAATTAAATTTATTAGATTTTTTAGTCAAAAATGTTATTTTCCCCTATTGTGTATGTCTCATCCTTGGAAATAATCAATTGATTTTGTAAAATTTTGCATTCTTTGTCTAAAATATGTTCATGGGGGGAGGCATATAGATTGTATGGTGCTCTTTGGGAGAGATTGATTTTTTTAAAACACTCTTTAAACTAGATAAAATAATTTGAATGAAAGTTGCATGGTGTGACTGGGAGAGAGATGAAGAAGTAATTTAAAAAAATTGGTAGACTTTACACTTACTTATTTTAGTAAGATGTTTGATTTTAGTTATTAAAACTATATATTTACAAAAAAAAAAAACCTTTGTGAATTTGCTTAGTGGAAAATCACTACTTTTTGTCAATTCAATTCCCATTTGTTGGCTTGAAAAACTTCTTCTCAGCATATGTTGGCTAAAAAATGAATGGAAATTTATTTTCTAAAACATTAAAATTGCTAGAGTGAGCATGTAAATTGAAAAGATATTTTTTAATGACAGATAAACCAATTTTAACATAACCCAAAAAAGTAATGGTATTTGCATGATTAGCATAAAAATTTAATGAGTTTTCATGTAGGCTTGAAAAATAAACTTTAATTTTCAATGATAAGTTTCACCATTCAAAAATGTAATTTGCAATGTAGAAGTTTGCATTTACATAGCTCTTAGAAACATAACTTGCATTTGCACAATTTTGGGTAGCATGACTTGCAAAAATAAAATTTTGAGTTGTTTGAAAAAGGGAAATTTAAAATGTTTTTATAATTTACATGGAGTTTTAAATTACAATTTGCAGAGAAACTGAAAACAAAATTGCAATTTATATAAAAATTCAAAACTTTTTTAGAAATTGTATGTAGGGTGAATTTTTTTTTTTATAAATTGCACAAAGATCAAATTAAAATTATAAATTGTATGAAGACCAAAAACAAAATCACAATTTTCATGGAAGCTTAAATTTATTTTTTAATTTCAAAAATTTATGAAAAAATAACTTCAGTTTGCACAACTCATGAAAACTTGAATGATTTTTGTAAATCACGGGGAATGCTAAAGGATTTTTTCATGGGATGTTTAAAACACAATTTTAAACAATTTGATGTAAAAATATGATTGGCCATAATTTTTTTGATTAATATATTTTGTTTTTTTTAAATTTTGATGGTTTCAGGCAAAATTCAAAAAAAATATTAATTATTATAAAATAAAATTTCCACTAGCTTTTCACCATTTTCAAAAACTACAACAATAAATAGCTATGACTGGGATTTCAAACTATAAGAAATGAAAATAACTTGAACTCTATGGATTCATAGGCCAATGATTTATCAATTAGGAAACAAAGACTTTAGCAACAACTCGGATGAATTTGAAAAATATTTGAATTATTGATCTTCATTAAAGATATGGGTACTCAATCCTTAAAAAAGATTTCATATGCTAAAAGATAATGTATGTGAGGTTTATGTACTCAACCTAATTGGTGATTTCACATATCCAAAAAGGATAGTTTATAAGAGGAAATTTTTAGTTATATGTTTTTTCACAAACTAAAATGTGAACACTAAAGTTTTTTTATTACAATTATATATCCTGATCCAGCCAACTGAGAGTCAATTCACCCATCTCAATCATATGAGAAATGAACATGTGATGTTAGGTCATATCCTTAATTTTTAAAGTGTCTTCATCCGAGCAGCTAACATCTAGTTTGCCCACCTCAATTGTATGAGAAATTAACAAGTGTTGCCAAACCAAATGACTTACTCTTAAGGTTTGCATGTCCTTATTTAACAAACTGATAACCATTTCACCCATTGCAATTGTATTTAAAATGAACACATGTTTGTCCAAATCACATGTTTATAAAATTTGCACGTTTATCTCCTATTCACTTGAAGAGATCCATGAAAACTTGTATAATCTATCACTCTTTTAAATCATGTGATTGCTCATGATGTCCTCAAATAAAGATCACAAATACAAAAATGTATAGGCAAGATGACTAAAACATGGAGAATAAGGGAAAATAGAAAGTTGTTTCATTTATTTAAAAATAATGCATACAACAAAAATAAGACCAAGAAAGAAACACAAAAAAAAAATTTAGTCACATATATACAAAAGAGGGCCACCTGATTCTTACTAGAAATAGTGTTTGACATATTTATTGTTGAAGGGCAATGCGAAATGAGTTCCATCAGAATAATCTAGGTAAAAAGTGTCTTTACCACAAAATTCCCTGACCTTGAATGGTCCCATCCAAACTGAATCAAACTTTTTGTGACTCCCTATTGGTTCACAATAGATATCCCAAAGTAGACCTAGATCTCCTACTTAGAGTTCTCTTTTCTTTGCCTTTATGTCAAAGATAACTTTGACATGAGCCTGATGTTATTTGATCCTATCAACCATCTATATAGTTATTTTTTCCAATTCATATAAGCAAAATATTTTTTTATCTATCCAATTATCAAAATTCAAATCTCAACTGCTCTAGATAATTGCAGGGCATGTAACTCAATAGTTAATGGAATTATAACATATATTCCATATACGAACTATAATAGAGACATAAAAATAGAATTTTTAGGATTTATATAATATACCCAAAGTACATCATATACCTTATTAAAGCCATGTTTTTAGATTCTCATCTACTACCATTGCACATAATTGTGAAAAAAAAATTGTTGCTTGATTTGGCTTGACCATTACCTTGAGGATGATAGTTTAACTAATGAGATATATAAATGTCACATCCATACCAAAATTCAATCATATTTGAATATGAAACATTAGAGGAATTATATATAACAAATTAAAATGGAATTTCATGTCGTATCAATATATTTTCCTTGTTGAAGTTACAAGTAACTTTTGATGTTGTTCATTTTACAGGAATCATTTATACCTAATTTGTGAATGAATTCATTATTGTGGGAACATGAGTATGACTTATGCTCGATTAAGGGTTCAATCTCCCAAAAAAATCTAGTCCTCATTACTGGAATGCTTCTTCAACTATCACCAGTTAAAAAAGAAGTGCTACTAACTTGGGTTTTGCTTATAAATTCCTGACATGCCTCACACTCTCTCACCCATTCGTATGAATATTTTAAAAGAGTTGGATATTTATTATGATCTCTAAGAATTTTAAATTTTTTTGCCTTGGCATAAAAGTGCCCTCAAAAGGACTGATCATGAAAATCTTGAAATAATTTCTTCTATTGTTCCCTATCAACACATATTATGAAAAAACCATCAATACTTTTCCTAAAAAGAGTTCCATGTTATATGCCATACTTATTAGCTTGTAACTTGACCATTCTATGTTGTTCACCATCAAAATGTGTAGGACATTCTTTGTAAATTATTTCAAAAGCAATTTCATAAAAACAATCATCATTAGAGTCAACAAAAAATACCAAAAGAGGCTTTTGATCATCTTGTTTGCCTAAAACTATCAAATATTTTGATTGAATATCTCCTTGATATGCCATGAACTGAAATATTCCTTTTCTTCAAACTAGTTTTTTAGGTTTTATTTCTAAATAAAATTCTCACACTTTAGTTATCCAATTCCATCAATTAAAACAAATTTTTTATTGAGTCATAATAAATTTGACTATTGTACTTTATACCATACCAAATAATGTGAATGCAATATACAATACCTAAATTACTTAACTGATTTCATAAAAACATAAGCATGTTTTTCCTTAGGAGAATATTTCAATTCATAATCTTTTAGATTAAAAGTCATAAAGAAAATTGAGGATTCAATACCCTCATTTTTTTTGAATCAATATTGCTGAGAGTATATACTCTAAAGCACAAAAATAAATAATGAATTATTTCATAAAATTAAGACAAAGTAATGTTTCCGCATGAGCAATAATAGTCTTTATCTTTTAAAATGCTTTTTTACCTTTATTTTTACACTTTAAATAAGGTTTTCGTTTCATCATGTCCATAATATATCTACTAAGCTAGCAAAATCTAGAATGAATCTTCTAAAAAAGTTCACTTTGCAAAATAAGGAATGGAATCTTGGTTTAATTGTAGACAAGGAATTTTTTTGAGTATCCTAAAACCATTTGGGATAAATTATTATTACTTTTTTTGAAATAATATGACTTGGGATTTTACCTTCGGTCACTCCAAAGATGGATTTATTAGGGTTGAGAAAAATTCAACATAAACAACACTTTTCATAGATTCTCTCTAAATGCACATAGTGATCTTCTCACTTTGTTGGCAAAACTATCACATCATCGAGATACACTACAATGATTTCATTACTCAATTGTTTGAATGCCAAATCACTTGCACTCTCAAAATTAGCTCTTGCATTAATCAATCCAAATTGCATTTGTTTATATAAAAGAGTACACCAAGGTTTTGTGAAAGCCATTTTATGTTGATCTTCCACATTAACCCAAATTTGGTTTTATCCTAAAAAAAAATCCAACATCGAAATCATTTAAGCACCTATTACCTCTTGGATAAATTGATCCATGACTGGTAATGGATAATTATCTTTGAGCAATGCTTGGTTAAGGTTATTAGAATCAACACATATTCTAATCTAACAATTATTATTATGAATTGGTACTATGTTATCTATCCAATTTGAATGGTGGATATGGAAAATAATGTGAGCATCAAGCATATTTTTCACTTTCACAAGAATTTTTCCTTTGATTTTAGGATTGTATTATCTAATTTTTTATCTGAAAAGTTTTTTGTCAGGATTTAGAGGAACTATATGTTGCATCTCTTTAGGATGAAAAGACTTTAGGTCTATGTATAAATATGTGAGTATATCAATATGTTTATGGAGAAGGCTAATAAACTCCCATTTTTCTTTGGGTGAGGAACATTTTCTAACATTGACAAACCTAAGATGTTACTCTAAACTAATGTTTATATTTCCAAAATCAATAAAATCAAGATTTGCTTTTTTCATTTTACTTTTTAAAAATCTATCATTCATAATTAAAATTTTAGGAATTTTGCGTTTTAGTAATTTTACATTTTAAAAAATCTATCCTTTTTCCTTTTTCCATCAACATTTTATAACATGGCCTTTGGGAATTTTATTTCCTTTTAACTTGATAACACTTGATTCATCCTATTCATCTACAATTCCTTCTTTCAATGTATGAACTAAATACATATATATAAGGAATCACTACCTTCAAATTACATATTTTTGAAAATGTACGCTTTCACAAGGAAAGAGATAATCTACTGATCATCACTGAAAACTTTCCAATTATATAGATTTTCTGGGATACTCAGTATTTATATTAGTTTAATAATGTAATTATTTGTACCAATATCTTTATGAGGAATCATCAAAGAATATGATACTCCTAAAATGTCATCTTTAGATTTATGCTCTTAAGGAATTGTATTAATAGAGAAAGCATCAAAGATCTCAATACTATCGTAAACACTATTCCTGTAATTCCTTAATTGATCATTTTTCACTTGGTATTGACCTTTTACATATTTTATAATGAGTTCAGCATCACATAAAACATTCAAATTCTTGATTCCGATTTCTTTTATTACCTTCAAACCTTTCAAAAGTGATTCATATTGGTCTGTATTATTGATATAGTCAAACTACAACTTATAAGAAAAAAATAAATTTCCTTAGAAATATTTATCAAGATTAATCCTATTCCTTAACCTATTAAAGAACAAATATTAACAAATAATGACACCTAAATGTCATTCAGATTCAATTTCATGATTTCTAATAACTCAATATCTTTTTTTGTCATTAGAAGATAATTACCAACTCCTACATCTTAATACAAAATATCAACTCTAGGATCATCAACCTTTTGTGTTGTATATTCCATTTTTAATTTAGGATCTATATGTTATTTGACTTCTTTTACTAGAATCATAGCATGTGATAAATCTAGTTGGATTTTGCCTGCTAATTCTTTGTAAAAATTTCTACCCAAAAGAATGTCATAAGCTATTGAAATATCTGAGATCAAAATATTTATTTTGATTCAATTTTCTGTAATTGATGCCAAATCCACTTGTCATATTTAATTTTTCCATTGATAGGAACTTATTTAACCTTCATGGAATAATAATGCCCAAAAGCCTTAGTACAGGGTAGCCCAAGAACATGTTAAACTTTGCTAGGCATTACATTATCTGAGGTTGCTATGTTAATAATACAATTACTAACTTTTCATACCTTAAAGAATAGGTAAATGTAGATATGGTCAACTTTATTAGATTTAGAAGTGGTTGTGGCCATAGAGTTGACTTTATTTGAAATAATAGGGTTAGTTATGATTATGTTGAAATTGGATTTTTTAGCATTTTTTTTTTACCTTTGATGAAATCAACTAACCCATCTAACTACTCTGGATATGTTCTCAAGTATTCATCTTGTTACATTTAAATCTTAATTTTGTTGACATGATCAATTATGTTAAAAGTAGGTAAATTTATAGAAGGTATCTCAATAGGTTGAGAAACATTGACATTAGACAAACTAGCTATTAGTGGTTGATTTCCTTTTGTTTACACCAGTGGGTAGTTCCACATGGGAGGATAACTTTTGAAGTTCCCACCTCTGAATCACTAGACTACTTTTTCTCATTCTGAGTTCTAGTAAACACTACAAAGGATTGACTATTAATATCCCAATAATCTCTTCATAATAATATATTTGAATTATATTTTAGGAATGTGTTTATGGAGTCACCATCAAGTTTTTAAATTTTACATTTTTGAAGTTCTAGATTTTATAATTCATTTTCTTCTTCAACTGGTGCATTAGTGTTTTGTTAAGGAGCCTCAAGTGTGAGTTTTGGTTGATGAGCTTATAGTATAAGATGTTCTCTTTGAAAAGAAACATAGTTATTCCTTGAAATATCTTGCTATAGAGTGGTAATGGTCTTTTGAGGTATTTACTTATTAAGAGATATTATATTATTAGCCATTTTTTATAAGAGTTGTTATGTTGAAGATTATCCTAAAATTTGAGCCTTATTCCTTAAAGGTACTTTTTTTTAGTTTTATATACATTATCATGTCATCTTCAACATCAATATCCAATTCTTGGCCTACTTAAAAATCTACTACCCTATCCCTCATCAATTGATAACTCACTTCATCTAACTGATAATTGATATAGAAGAATTTTTTATTTTCATTAGTAGGTTGTGTAGAAGTCGGTATCTTATTTATCATGCTAATGAATTTGGATACAAATTATCTCATAGGTTCATAAAAATCTATTCATTTGTGTAAGATGAGCAAGCAAAGCATGGCCATCCTTAGTTGGTTTATATCTATTCTCAAATTTAATCTTCATGGTATTCTAATTTGTAATATATCTTAGATCAAGGTGGTAAATCTAGTCTATATCCCCATGATGTAGTGTTTCAACAAATAACATGATGGCAAAATCTTCATGTTCTATGCTAAAAATGCCACATTTAACATTGAATGTTTCAAGGTGTTCATCTAGATGTTGTTTTCCATCTCCATGTATTTTTATAAAGTTATTTCTTGATACACTTGGAAGGTCATGTAATTGTTGTAGAGCTTTGGGCCAATAACATTTTCCCATGATAATGCCATATATTGAAAAATTACTTATAGGGGAATAATGATTTTTGTTAAGACAAGAGCTTGGCTTGTCAGAGCTCCTCCTTAAGGTTGTTTATTTTTCTTATATATTGATGGAAGACTAATTATTCATTTGACCTTTCTTTGACATTCATGGCTCAATTTAAAGCTATAATGTTTTTGTAATTGATAAAAAAAGTGTTAACTTCACCTTTTGTCTCACTAGCTCTAGTGAATCTTTTTTCTCCTAGTTTGTAAGAAAGTTACTAACATTGAGGCATAGGTTGAAGTTGAATATCTCTCTGAGCTGGCCTTCTTTATTATATTTTACATTAAGCTAATGCTTAATCTCTCTATGCTAAAATTACTCGATCTTATTCTTCTTCCAATATTCCAACTGGTCTATGAAAATGTGCTAAACTCATCCTATTATCAAAATTGAAGTTATCAAATTTGATAAAATATCTTTATATGTTTGTATTATCCAATCAAGATCAAATTGAATAACCAGAGCTTAAGGTGCCTAAATTATCATGAGTAGAAAGTCTAGTTGCATAAAGTCTTTGGTTAGCTATGAAAACCACTCTTCATGTGTGTCTCTTGCTTATCTTCTTGAATAAATATCAAAATTTCATTATGTGATGCTATCATGTGTTTCTTCTATTTCCAATTGTTCCCTAATAGTATTAAACTAAGCATTGCTTATTCTATTATCTAAAGAAAACAATAAAAAACATGAAATTAGATCTTCTTCTAAAGCTTCTTCCAAATTTAAACCAAGCTGATAATTTATATTTTTAAGGCCTAAAATGGTCATGTGCGAGTTTACTTATTCTTAGATGCTAGATAAAATCTATAGGCTTTTCTTCATCCATAGATTCTTTCTTCTATTTATACATGTTCTAACTCTTGATTTAATATAACTAGAATAACTTGAAACTGAGTTATGAATATTTTTTAGAATCCTAAAATATTTGTTTGAGTTTTAGAATAATATCTATGTTATTAGATAATTCCAAGTCTAACTTAGGTTGTTGGAGTGGTCCTTGAGATGATGATAGAGTTATTTAGACTAGTATAATATGGGTGGCATGAAATTGTAACAAGTGTGCCCCATTGTGGGCACCAAAAACTATTGCCATGAAAAATATTTAGAAGGACAAATAAATTATTTCACGTCAATATCATTGGGAATAAATTCCCTCTCCTATTAACATGCATAACTAATTTTACTAAAAACCAAAATAGGAAAGAAATAAATATTTACAAACAAAGGAATTTAAATCATGGGGTATTAATTTTAACCTGAAAGTATGAAAAGGTGTTTTTAGAAAGGAATATGTAAATAAGGAGAGAGACAACATGGAGAAATTTTAAGCAACAAATTTGCCAAGTTAGAAATTGAGACTAGATGAAAGTGTTGAGATAAAATTTTACTTTCAAAAGAGGAAAATCTCTCTCATTAAATGGGTCTAAAATAAATAACAATATCCTTAGAGATATGAAACATAACCCAGACGACTATTTAACTCTGATAACATAAACTAATAACCTTCTATATTTTATAATAGGAACAACTAAAAGATTATATCTATTCCCACCAAGATTTTCACATGCATTCAGAATGTAAATTAGAACTATAGATATAAACTCTATAATATAATTTATTATTATCAATATTTTGAAACTTTTAATAATGGAAATTAAAATGTGATATGTTGAATTAAGCAAAAGACATAATTCAAAAGATATTAGTAACACAAAGTTTAAGAACCCCTCTTTATATTGATTTTGAAGAGTCTAATGACTAATCTCCCTTCCCAGTTCTTTGCCAAAGTTATATCTATTTTTAACCCTTATTATGAATCCCCAACTTGTATTTATGGGATAAAATGGGTGTTTATGTTACAAAATGACATATTTTTTTTTTTTACATAATTATAAAAACACAAACGAGAAATTAAAACTTGAAATGGTGAAAAATACTTGTTAGCATTTACTACCACTTGAGAAAACAATTCAGGGTTTTTTCAACTATTTTCAAAATCATATTATCAATTTACATAACTTGAAAAATCAAGTTGTGAAAATTACAAAAATAATTTTCAAAATTACAACGCACATTTATAAGGGGAAAAAGAGTGCAAAAACTGAAGTTAAGCATAAAGAAACAAGAGAAGAGAATTTAGAAACACTAAAAGTAATTATTAATTATTTTTTATATTATACTAAAAATTATTTGATTTTCAAGAATTCATCAAATCTATGAAGAAATTCCCTAATCAAGTCTTCATCTGGTCAATCTATGTATGTGAAGGCAATGTCTACTGATTAGTCTACCTTTTTCATTTTTTGAAGCTTGCCTTGTAGACTATTTATTTTCATATTCAAATTATCCACATTCACTCAACAATTTAGACCAATGGATAAGTTCTTAATGACCAAATGTAGATGTGGGATTGATAATGTCTTAAATTTTCTCTTTGAATTCTTCATTTATTAGCTCAATTAAATTCAAATTCCCCCTTGATCGTTGTCATTGACAAAATGATAATTCAATTTCTTGAGCTTAGTGTCGATTCACATCATTGTATCAGTTTCAAGTGACATTGCATTTTTGATTTTCTAAAGACACTCTTGAAGATAATGGATTTTGAGTTTATTGGCCCAAATAAATTTAATCTGATATACAATTTCATCCTTATTGATCACTCATTTTTCAATAATATTAATAGATGAAAATTTTGAGAATTTGACCAACAAAGGAATGAGTTCTTCCTAATTTTATTTCTCTAGAGCATATTCATTTTCCTTCATTGATAGATGTTAATAAAGTGATCAAATTTCAGAGAACATTGTCACTATGATGAGAATTCTTGAGGCCCCTTGATCAATAATATTTTCAATCCAGTCTTTCATTACGTTACCTATTTGGCCTACCTCTCTTACTTTTCCTATTGTATCAACATGAAGAATTGGGAAGTAATAACTTGTTGAAATGTCTAAATCAATTTATATATTACTAAGTTCAATTATTCAACCTTATCTTTTATTTAATCTTTCATCAATTTGTATTTATCCATTTTTAAAATATGGTACCAATCACCAATTGTACATTTACTTTCATCCCTTCTTTGGGTTATTTACCAAAATGAACCCTATGTACCTAGTAGTCTTCAATCCTGATTTTTGGCTTATCCATTTCAACTATAGAAATGACCAGTTCTATATATTTTTATTCCTTTTCATCTTTCATAATTCACAAAATTATTCTCACTGTCTTTGGCCCTTTTGATAAATAAATTGTCAAGGTTTAAAAATCTATCTCTTTAAGTTCAACATTTTTTCTTGTTTTATTCACTACTGTAGACAAGTAATCTAATGTTGTCATGTTTGAGGATAGAAATGGGACATAAGCTGAGAAAGGTGAAACAAGCCTGGTTAAAGTTTAATAAGGTGGTTTTTCAATACAGTCACCTTGAAAAGATGATTCAATTTTCTCTTTTGTATTGATTGTATCAAAAGGAGATCTTATGGAGGGGACAAAAGGCAACTCAAGATTTGAAGGAGAAGATGAAGAGATATAAGTAACCTCTTTCAATAAGAAATTAGGAAGCATAGGGAACATTATATCATATGAAGATAAGAATTTTTGATTTGTGTTCTCTAATAGTTCTTGAGAAAATGGAAAAATATCAACTGGAACCTCTTGAGGAATTAAAATTTTAGGAGAAAAACAGACATTTTCACCTAACCTTTTTATTTTATGCCTGATAGTCTTTAGTGGTTCAACTTATTGTTGATTAGCTTCACATTCATGTTCCTCATCTATCATTGTGGGTTCTCCATTAGTGCCTACTTAATCTATTTTTTCTAGTTCATCTTATTGCTTGTAGAAGCTACCATATTCATCTTCTCTAGGAAGTGTGGTGAAATAAGCATTCACAACATCTATTCGTTTTATTTTCAACCACCTAAGATTTATGTCATGTACAAATATTATTCTATTTTTGATATAATTAGATTAAATTTTGTCCCAATGTACTACAAGAAATAGTTTTATCATGATGTTTTAATTTTTAAATATGGGATCCAATGTTACCTTATCATCCGCCAACTATTTTGTCATTTTCATTGTGCCAAATTACTATTTGTCTCATGGTAAACCATGAATACTACTTCATCCTCACTAATTTCTCCACTTCATAGTCCATTGAATATTCTTTAAAATGTCTGAAATGTTGAAATGAATATCTAATATTGTAGTCAATTAGATCCTTAATATCGATTGAAAATTTGCATTCAAAAATCCTAAGGTTATAGTGATACATATTTGTTCAATTATCTTGGCCTTCACTAGTGAATGGAAAGTACACCTGCCAATTGAGATTGTAAATTTGATCATTATTTTATATCATCTTGTTAGGAACTTTCTTTTTCAAAAAGTTGTCTCACCAATTCCATCAACACATAGTTATCACTAACATATTGTGGGATCATATAAGGAGAAAACTTCAAACAAGAAATTCTCAAATAACTAAAGTTTAAAAATTATATAAACCAAGTTCCCCATATTGCTATCTCTATAGTGGTCAAAATTGATATTCTCCTGTTGAAGGGTTCCTTTTCAGATAACTAGATGATGAAATGAATAAAGTAATAATTTATCATTCTAAAGTGATGAGAATTATCCTTCAACCCTAAAAGTGGATAGAAGACATAAACCATTGCTTTCCCTAAATCACCCAATATATGTAATCCATCAAAATAAATTTGACTCACTATAGCATAAATGACATACAAAGTCATATAGAATGCTAATGTGACTTTTACTTGCATGAGCTAAATGTGAGAGACATCACTAATCAACTACCACCAATTGATATATTTATTGTTTCTAAGGATGATACAAACGAATGTATACATTCATGTCCAAAAGTTATTTTACATTTGATTTCCTAGTATCCTATGCAATACTGTGATCGTATCAATTATCTCATCTTTGAAATCAGAGCTTGTAAAATTTTTAGAAACTGAGTGGAGGAATATTTTGGCTTAGTCAACCATTATTTTGTCATCCCAAAATCTTTAGGAGTAATCAAGGTTCAAATGCACAAATTTTTCATGATTTGGAAGGAAAATAATATTGGAAATTTGCTCACAAGTAAAACTCATTACAATCTCTCCCTAGGGATATCTTACCTCCCTTGTCTCTGAGTTATAGTTATTTACAACAATCAAAACTAAGGAGATTTTAATAACATTAGGAATGATACTACCCGTGTCAATCTATTGTCACAAATACTTTGACCGAAATCCATCTTATGTATTATGTTTGTTTTTTTCCAAAACTCATTTAAGTTGATGTGACGTAGATCAATGTCAGTGATATTTATAAAATTGGACACTAGTGGTGAATAAAGTTTCACTCCCTAAAATTGATACTTCATTATTTCATTTCCTTTATTCATTATTTTATTTTCTAGAGTAAGAGATGAAGACATCGATTTGACAATAAAACTGACAATTTGGAAAAGTTGTGGAAAAATCTTCTTATTTATTAAAAATGATGGAATTACAAATGGAAGTTTATACTCACAAGTTGATCATGAAATTACTTCAACATGTTTTTAATGTTCTTTATTTAAATTTCAATTTTCCTTTGACAAATTTTCCTACTAGCAATTGCACCTATAAAAATTCCTTTGTATTGCTTAATTATAAAACTTTTTTGGCCAATGGAATTGAATTGAAGAAATTATAATCTAAATTTCCAATTTTTAAAATATCTTCCATGGTCCCTATGATTTTCAAAAATTTTAAAACCCTGTAATATATATAATTAACCATGAAAATGTAAATTCATGAATGAAATGATCAACAATTCTCCCCTACTAATTTTATCTCTTATTTCTAACAATATTGGTGAAGCCAAAATTTTGCCAAAAAAAATGTATCAAATTTTTTAAAATATTCCTCCTCTATGCCAAAATCGTAACATCCAAATTCATGTGAATTGAAAATTCAAAATTGGTAATTGGAATAAAAATAATTAAATGTATACTTTATCTCATTCATAATTTTTTTTGCTTTTTGATATTTTTTGAACCCTCCTAAATAGGTGTGAAGTTGGTTGTATAGCAACCGCATGACTCAACATTTTTAAACAAAAGAATTTTTTTTTTTGCCAAAGACAATTTTCTCCTCAGGTCGTATGACTTGACTAGATAGAAAGAAATGAAAACCTACTCTTTTTTTAGGCTCATACAGCCTAGGTTGGTTGAGGAAAAAATGATTAAATCTGTCATATTTTTCATTAAAAACTACTCTTTCCCCTATTACAGACAACTCATGCTTGGAAGGAATTATTTTTTTGGGTAAAGGTTTACATTCTCTATCTAAAATATGTCATGGGTGAAAGCATATGACCTATATGACTACCTAAAATACTTTTCATGTAGGTTGCTAGTGTGACTAAGACAAGAGAGGAATAAATAATTAAAAAAAATTGGCAAACTTTTCACATTCTTCTATGAGCAAGACGTTCGCTTTTCATCCCAAAAATATATTAAAAAAACCACTATGAATTTTTATGGCCAAAAATCACTTCCTTTTATCATTTTGTTTATAATCTATGAGATTGAGATAATTTTTTCTCAATAGATGTTGTCTAAAACATGAATGAAAATTCAATTTTTAAAACATTAAAATTTATAGAATGAGCATGAAGATTGAAAAGATATTTTTGAATTGAGGATACACCTCTTTTAACATTACCCAAGAAAAGAAAGGTATTTCCATGATTAGTAGAAAACATTAATGAGTTTTCATGTAGGCTTGAAAAATAAAATTCAATTTACAAAGGTAATTTGCATAGTTGAAAAATGTAATTTTCAATGTAGAAGTTTAGATTTACATGGATTTTAGTAATGTAACTTTCAATTACATGATTTAGGGGAGCATGATTTGTAGTTGAATGGCTTGCAGAAATAAAATTTTGAGTTACACAAAAAAGGAAAATTTAAGACGTTTTTGAAATTTACATGAAGTTTTAAAATGTTTTTATAATTTGCATGCAAACTAAAAATAAAATTTCAATTTGCAAAAAAACCCAAAACATTTTTTAAAAATTCATGGAGGCTAAAATAGAATTTTCAAATTACACAAAGACTAAAAATAAAAATACAAATTGCATGAAGATTGAGAACAAAATTACAATTTTCATGAAAGCTTAAATAGTTTTTGCAATTTTCATAACTTATGAAAAGGCAATGTGTTTTTTCACAACTCATGAAAATATAAATGATTTTTTCAAATTATAAGGAATTCTAGCTATTTTTTGCATAGAAGGTTAAAAATGTTTTTTTAAACAATTTGGGGTAAAAAGAGAATTGGTCAAAAAAAAAATTATTTAATCAATTTTTAATTAAATAAAAAAAAATTATTTTTTAAATAGTTTTAGGTGAAATTCAAAAATTTTAGTCATTTATTAAAAATTGAATTTTACATAGGTTTTTCACCATTTTAAAAAACTACAACAATAGACATGTAGATAAAAATGTCAAGGTCCACCATGCTACTACATAGTCCCAATCCATGGGATAATAATCTCAATCATAATCACTATCATCATAGGGATATTGGTTTATCCACCAACTTTATTCATTTGAATCATGAAAATATTCATTAATGATTATAATATCATAATCATTAGGATCTACCACCCAATCAACCCTTTGAGTTTTAAGATAGACAAAATATATTTTCATGGATTTTGAATTAGTTGGTAGATCAAAATAAGTTTTAATGTCTCGATGGTATGTAAATTTATATTCATTCATGGGATTCAATTATTGATGATGAGTTTCTTTGAATTCATAAGATACATAATGCATATAGAACATCATTATAAAATTATGATATTTGACAATTAATTGAAAAATTTCTTCAAAATTTTCAAAGGGATCCTTCTCTAGTGAAAAAGGATTAAATTTATAGAGAATCAATTTTAAGTATGGAGTTAATATAATCCAAATATTATTTAATATTTATTGGTGGTCATGTGAAGTTTCATATTCATGTGCCCATGTGAACTAGCGTAGGGGAAACATAATATCTATCCATCCTTTATCCCTCACAACTAGTCAAAGAATTCACCAATCCCACTTTATGACAATAAAATGGTATGCATAAAAAGATTATTTTTTTATGGATATGGATTCATTTATGAATGGGAGCTAAAATTCTTATCTATTTTTAAACCACCACCATTCAACAATCTTATGAGTGATATGATCACCCAATTTATCCTTAATTTCTTCAAAACTAGTTCCCCAAACAGAGAATTGGTTATGAGCTTACTCATTCAAACTTGATTTTTCTTTCAATTTTTTATAGGAACTAAAAATATTCCTTTTTTGGATAAAGATCATGTATGATTTTGTGGAACTGATCTCTATAAATAAAAAATCTAAATTCAAGAAAATGAGGACTAAAATGTGTTACCTTTTATTTTTCTTTCTTAAAGGTCTAAGAAAACATTAAAACATATTTAAAATGAGTATTAGTACCTTTCATGGAATGTATATCAATAATACATTTCTTGTTCCACTTTTTTCACTAAATATTAAAACAGAAATTACCGAATGAAATACTCCATCTCTTGATAAGTTAGTTTCCAATTTGAGACTAATGTGGTTTTCTATTAATATTATCAAACAATTTCAAATATATTCTAAGATAAAATGCTTTAGGGACCATATGTAATTTTGATTTGTCAATAGCTAACATAGTTACTGTAATCTTTTTTTGAAAGGATAATTTAATTGAGGAGGGATCTAAATGATTGAATTATAACAACATAAAATTTATTTATTTCCTAATTTTTCATGAAAAATTCAACCCTAACAATACTTTATAGAATCAATTTATAAGATGAAAGGTACATCACTAGGTAGCTTTAAGGGTGGTCAGGTTTTAAAATTTTGCTTAACTATCTATACTATAATAGTAACTTTTCTGTTCATGGGTCAAATTTCTTTTTAAATATTTGGGTGAGAATCCTCTTATCCTCAGCTTGATTATTGTAATAAGGATAAAAATGAGGTATATTTTAGTGCTAAATCCTTGCTAATTCAAGAATATTTCATTTTTTAATATATAGATTTGGTGATCTTTTTGGACCGTTGAAGAACACTGGGTCACCAAAAACAATTTGTAATAAATGAGATGTACAAATCGACTCACCTATTATTGACAACTAATTCCACAATTATGACCGTAAATCACCATGACATTGAAGGACATTATAATCTATTTGGATAACATATATTATACACCATAAATCTAATATATTTTATATAACATCTAGATCATCATATAGACATATCCCCAACATGCATGTATGTTTCCATACACTCAATATGATGATCAAAGGAACTCGACAGTGTCTACATGCTCTATGATAAGATAAAATAATCTAAACAATAACTAAGGGATTGAGATTGTGTCTATAAGACCTAGATGCTAGCCACAATGCCTAGTTGGTGATTAGAAGGATGGGATGACATTCATAACCTTAGAATGGCATATACTAGAGCTATACAATGATCACAAATATTATATGATGTCTATGGGAGATAAATAACATCCAAGGGGTCTAGAAAGTTATCAAGTAGATAGGATTCCATGTATAGAGGTTGGATGATGTTTATAGAGACTAATGATGAGTAGATGGGTTGGATAGTATCCATAGAGGTTGGATCCAATCCATAGGGTCTAGATAGGGAACTCATACATAGGATCCCACCTAAAAAGGTTTGATGGTGTCCTTTGAGATTAAATAATGACTAGATGGTATATATGTTATCCATAGAGGTCAAACACCATTCATAGGGTTTATACAATAGCCATGTAGAGAGGACATCACCTACAAAAGTTAAACTAAATTGATTGGGACCAAATGATGACTAGAGGCTCTGGATACTTTCCAGAGGATCTAGATGACATCTAGAGGACTTGGATGCTATTGTAAGGTTATAAACACTATCTATAACTTTTTGATGATGGATAGATGGGCTATACAACATCTTTAGGGTATGGCAGCACTAACAAGGTGACAACTTGAGGGATATGGTCCTAGCTACACATTCTATATGGCATCCAAATAAAAAGGACAATACCCAAGATGTAGGTCATGAATTGTATAAAAAAAATGATGTTCACCATGGCTTCAAGTGATAATGGTAAAATATCAGGCCAATTTATCAATGATAAAGACCAAATTATATTATTTTTGGCATCCAAATAGAACACCCACGTAATCAACCTACACACACTCAAAATACATGTACTAAATGATTTACATAATTTTTTATTTATTTCAATAACTATTATTTTACATTTGAAGGATAATATCAAAACATACATGCTTGTAGACCTCTCCCATGATAAAGGGATTCCAAATTATTTTTTTTATCATTATATTATTTCACCATTATGATATATTATTGATGATGACATGCCACCACTTGAGGAAATACCTGAATATGGCATGGCTCTAGCAAAGAAAAAACTAGATGATATGATATAAACATTAAAAGACATTTCTAGGTATCATACAATAGTAACTCCTATTGTAAATACAAATAAAAATGTTTTTCCAAGTAATAAAAGACTTGAGGACATTCTAAATGATGAGATCCATCCAGTAGGAGACTCTTTTATTCAAAAAACACAAACTTCTACTGATAAAATTACTCTAAAGTATGTGCAAATAAAAAGAATTAGATGGAAAAGTAAAAGCTCTTTTAAGGTCAATTGGGTAATAAAATTTCCTTTCATTCAGCTACTAGAGCTAGTAAATAATAATGATACCCCAATTAAATGTAAATGTAAAATATGTACTTGGAAATTAGGAAAGGAAAAAAAATGAAATTAAAGATCAAGTCAATTGAGAAACATTGTGGTAAACTTTATGTGTTGGTATAACAAGACGGACAAATAACAAAAACACATGGATGGAAAGATGAAAATTAATACATGAATGGTAGATATGAAATAGAGTATGAAAAAAATTAGAGACATGTGTGACATCTAGTTGATAAAAGGAGGAATAAAAATATCTCAAAAAACAAAATTTATTCAATCTAATCAACATTATGAATATATATATATATATATATATATATATATATATATATATATATATATATATATATATATATATATAATTATCAATGATCTACCACGTTCATGAAAAGGTAAAGTTATATCTAATTTTTTTAGATAACAAGACTTTTTTTCAACACAATAGACTTCATAACACTCTAAAAACACATTGGTCAGATGGTATTGCTTGGGACTTGGGATAATGTCTTGCAATGATTGAGAAAGAATATTTCAAATAAAAATTTAAACATGCAAACTATATATCACTATCCATTGATTAGGTGACAACCGTTGACAACACGCCATGAGTTTGTATCCATTTTTACAGTTTTGAGAATAATTCAAGAAAACACAATATGTTAGATATAGATAAAATACTTTAAAATTAAAATGGATAAAAAATTCTTAAGTTATTTATCTCTAATTTGAGGGATATTTATGGGATGTATGATTATGCTCTAGCTATGAAGTTAGTATGTGTTGGCACTATGGTAATGTAGGTGAACAGAAATGCTTTGTGTGTTCAAATATAAAAAATATTTTCCACATATATGATTTTATTCATTATATGGACCATATAATGAAACTTGCATACACAATATTAATCATTTTTAAAAATGTCGCCAAAGTGGAAGAACTTAGCCATGATTTGCATGCTTATATGTCAAGTAGTCTAAAAAGTTTTTTTGAGTTTTAAAATATTTAAATTGGGGTTACTGATCGTAAAAATCTTTTAAAAGATATTGATACAAGATGTGTTTACATGTATGAGCCTATTTGCATAATATTTAAATAATATCCATCGATGGAAGGTTTTATGTTTAAATACTGAATAGAAGTGAACAAGGCAAAATATTTATTTTACTATTTTACATATTTGGAAACATTTTTACACTATTTAGTATTCTCCTAATGTTGAGTGAAATAAAAGGTTGAATGAAACATGTTAAAATAATAACCATTTATATTTTAGACTTCATATATTTGAGAAAATGGGTTTGTGAATCTCTTGATGTCTTATACTCAAAAGAAAATAGTTTTACGCCGCCTATTTTTTGTAGTTGGCAATCTTTAACAAGTATTAGGGATTAAGAAAACTATCTTAATTTCAGTATTTAGTATCATATTTTTATCTTTTTTAATGGAAATTAAATAACATTTTGGACTTTCCAAAAATGAGTTAATATAATAGGATCACAAATGGAAGAAGCCCCTATAACACATATTCTTTATAAAGCTATTATATTTGAAACATAGATAAATTTGTCAAAGATACAAGATAGATTAATTATATAAATTATATAATGTTTTAAAATGGATGAGTTAATTGAATCCATGGTAGTGGTGAATCACATATTTTGGAGAGCTCGGGATGGTGAAGAATGAATCAGTAATTTATTTCTCAGATACATGGGAACCCTCATTTAACATTTTTATAAGTTTGTAAATATCAATGGAGTTTAAATTGAATGTGTTTTTTGAAAATATTTAATGACAACATAGTCAACCCATTTCATATTTATAATGATTGACTAATATAAATATTTAAATGAGACAAGGAAAAATGGTGCTATTACAAGACTATGAAAAAAAGGTATCCTAAGTATTATCCTAAAGGAATATATTAGTGAATATTTTTGACTGTATGAAGTCTAAAAACATATATTTTAGGCTCTATGAAATATTAAATGGTCTATAATGCATTATCTTTTGTTAAATCAAAATTTTATAATAGATTGCACATAAATCTAGACATATGTTTGAGATTGTATGTTTCATGTTATCCAATGGATGGGTTTCCCTATGATAGAGAACTTCTAATTTGAAATTAGCTTATTAAAATAAGAGGAGTCACTAATAAAACAAATGATAGAGCTAATCCATTTATTGATACCATAGATACATCAGATACACAACATATAAATGATAATTATGAAGAAGGGGATAATAAAAAACTATTTTAGCTACCTTAATTATAGTATGTATGTTTCAACATTCATTTTTTAAAATTATTTTTATATTAACCTTTGTATCCCATAAAATTAGAACAACATACTAGTGTAAGTAGTATTAAAAATAACTAAAACATTAGTATCATGTTAATTGTATGACTACATAGGTTACATTATTATATTATTATAAAATAGTTTTAAGTTATATACCAATTGTTAAATCCTCAATCTTTGTTAAAAAATATATTTAGGTTATATCTATTCTAAACTTTATTTTTGTTATTTAGTGATTGTTTCATGTGGTTATGAACATTATATAATGATGAATTATGCTCTTATAATTTTACATCTTGAGTAGTAAATTTATAATATATTAGAAAAGATGACAAGGATAAAACATGACAAGGTAATGTAGGTGAACAGAAATGCTTTGTGTGTTCAAATATAAAAAATATTTTCCACATATATGATTTTATTCATTATATGGACCATATAATGAAACTTGCATACACAATATTAATCATTTTTAAAAATGTCGCCAAAGTGGAAGAACTTAGCCATGATTTGCATGCTTATATGTCAAGTAGTCTAAAAAGTTTTTTTGAGTTTTAAAAATATTTAAATTGGGGTTACTGATCGTAAAAATATTTTAAAAGATATTGATACAAGATGTGTTTACATGTATGAGCCTATTTGTATAATATTTAAATAATATCCATCGATGGAAGGTTTTATGTTTAAATACTGAATAGAAGTGAACAAGGCAAAATATTTATTTTACTATTTTACATATTTGGAAACATTTTTACACTATTTAGTATTCTCCTAATGTTGAGTGAAATAAAAGGTCGAATGAAACATGTTAAAATAATAACCATTTATATTTTAGACTTCATATATTTGAGAAAATGGGTTTGTGAATCTCTTGATGTCTTATACTCAAAAGAAAATAGTTTTACGCCACCTATTTTTTGTAGTTGTCAATCTTTAACAAGTATTAGGGATTTAAAAAACTATCTTAATTTTAGTATTTAGTATCATATTTTTATCTTTGTTAATGGAAATTAAATAACATTTTGGACTTTCCAAAAATGAGTTAATATAATAGGATCACAAATGGAAGAAGCCCCTATAACACGTATTCTTTATAAAGCTATTATATTTGAAACATAGATAAATTTGTCAAAGATACAAGATAGATTAATTATATAAATTATAGAATGTTTTAAAATTTATGAGTTAATTGAATCCATGGTAGTGGTGAATCACATATTTTGGAGAGCTCGGGATGGTGAAGAATGAATCAGTAATTTATTTCTCAGATACATGGGAACCCTCATTTAACATTTTTATATGTTTGTAAATATCAATGGAGTTTAAATTGAATGTGTTTTTTGAAAATATATAATGACAACATAGTCAACCCATTTCATATTTATAATGATTGACTAATATAAATATTTAAATGAGACAAGGAAAAATGGTGCTATTACAAGACTATGAAAAAAAGGTATCCTAAGTATTATCCTAAAGGAATATATTAGTGAATATTTTTGACTGTATGAAGTCTTAAAACATATATTTTAGGCTCTATGAAATATTAAATGGTCTATAATGCATTATCTTTTGTTAAATCAAAATTTTATAATAGATTGGACATAAATCTAGACATATGTTTGAGATTGTATGTTTCATGTTATCCAATGGATGGGTTTCCCTATGATAGAGAACTTCTAATTTGAAATTAGCTTATTCAAATAAGAGGAGTCACTAATAAAACAAATGATAGAGCTAATCCATTTATTGATACCATAGATACATCAGATACACAACATATAAATGATAATTATGAAGAAGGGGATAATAAAAAACTATTTTAGCTACCTTAATTATAGTATGTATGTTTCAACATTCATTTTTTAAAATTATTTTTATATTAACCTTTGTATTCCATACAATTAAAACAACATACTAGTGTAAGTAGTATTAAAAATAACTAAAACATTAGTATCATGTTAATTGTATGACTACATAGGTTACATTATTATATTATTATAAAATAGTTTTAAGTTATATAACAATTGTTAAATCCTCAATCTTTGTTAAAAAATATATTTAGGTTATATTTATTCTAAACTTTATTTTTGTTATTTAGTGATTGTTTCATGTGGATAGTAACATTATATAATGATGAATTATGCTCTTATAATTGTACATCTTGAGTAGTAAATTTATAATATATTAGAAAACATGACAAGGATAAAACATGACAAGGTAATGTAGGTGAACAGAAATGCTTTGTGTGTTCAAATATAAAAAATATTTTCCACATATATGATTTTATTCATTATATGGACCATATAATGAAACTTGCATACACAATATTAATCATTTTTAAAAATGTCGCCAAAGTGGAAGAACTTAGCCATGATTTGCATGCTTATATGTCAAGTAGTCTAAAAAGTTTTTTCGAGTTTTAAAATATTTAAATTGGGGTTACTGATCGTAAAAATCTTTTAAAAGATATTTTTACAAGATGTGTTTACATGTATGAGCTTATTTGCATAATATTTAAATAATATCCATCGATGGAAGGTTTTATGTTTAAATACTGAATAGAAGTGAACAAGGCAAAATATTTATTTTACTATTTTACATATTTGGAGACATTTTTACACTATTTAGTATTCTCCTAATGTTGAGTGAAATAAAAGGTTGAATGAAACATGTTAAAATAATAACCATTTATATTTTAGACTTCATATATTTGAGAAAATGGGTTTGTGAATCTCTTGATGTTTTATACTCAAAAGAAAATAGTTTTACGCCGCCTATTTTTTGTAGTTGGCAATCTTTAACAAGTATTAGGGATTAAAAAAACTATCTTAATTTCAGTATTTAGTATCATATTTTTAACTTTGTTAATGGAAATTAAATAACATTTTGGACTTTCCAAAAATGAGTTAATATAATAGGATCACAAATGGAAGAAGCAACTATAACACGTATTCTTTATAAAGCTATTATATTTGAAACATAGATAAATTTGTCAAAGATACAAGATAGATTAATTATATAAATTATAGAATGTTTTAGAATGGATGAGCTAATTGAATCCATGGTAGTGGTGAATCACATATTTTGGAGAGCTCGGGATGGTGAAGAATGAATCAGTAATTTATTTCTCAGATACATGGGAACCCTCATTTAACATTTTTATAAGTTTGTAAATATCAATGGAGTTTAAATTGAATGTGTTTTTTGAAAATATTTAATGACAACATAGTCAACCCCTTTCATATTTATAATGATTGACTAATATAAATATTTAAATGAGACAAGGAAAAATGGTGCTATTACAAGACTATGAAAAAAAGGTATCCTAAGTATTATCCTAAAGGAATATATTAGTGAATATTTTTGACTGTATGAAGTCTAAAAACATATATTTTAGGCTCTATGAAATATTAAATGGTCTATAATGCATTATATTTTGTTAAATCAAAATTTTATAATAGATTGGACATAAATCTAGACATATGTTTGAGATTGTATGTTTCATGTTATCCAATGGATGGGTTTCCCTATGATAGAGAACTTCTAATTTGAAATTAGCTTATTCAAATAAGAGGAGTCACTAATAAAACAAATGATAGAGCTAATCCATTTATTGATACCATAGATACATCAGATACACAACATATAAATGATAATTATGAAGAAGGGGATAATAAAAAACTATTTTAGCTACCTTAATTATAGTATGTATGTTTCAACATTCATTTTTTAAAATTATTTTTATATTAACCTTTGTATCCCATACAATTAAAACAACATACTAGTGTAAGTAGTATTAAAAATAACTAAAACATTAGTATCATGTTAATTGTATGACTACATAGGTTACATTATTATATTATTATAAAATAGTTTTAAGTTATATAACAATTGTTAAATCCTCAATCTTTGTTAAAAAATATATTTAGGTTATATTTATTCTAAACTTTATTTTTGTTATTTAGTGATTGTTTCATGTGGTTATGAACATTATATAATGATGAATTATGCTCTTACAATTGTACATCTTGAGTAGTAAATTTATAATATATTACAAAACATGACAAGGATAAAACATGACAAGGTAATGTAGGTGAACAGAAATGCTTTGTGTGTTCAAATATAAAAAATATTTTCCACATATATGATTTTATTCATTATATGGACCATATAATGAAACTTGCATACACAATATTAATCATTTTTAAAAATGTCGCCAAAGTGGAAGAGCTTAGCCATGATTTGCATGCTGATATGTCAAGTAGTCTAAAAAGTTTTTTCGAGTTTTAAAATATTTAAATTGGGATTTGCATTTGTTTGCATCTCTTACTGATAGTATAAAGGGATTTGCATTTGTTTTCATCTTTAAAATAATTTTTGGATCCATGTCATGTTCTTGGATGATCCTTCTCAATATATTATTACTTTTTTTACTAGTACAAGTTTTTACTTCCATGAAATTAGCACATTTAATCTTTTCCTTGCTTTTTCTAGAGGGATATTAATTAATTATGATTCATTCTTTAGGTTTTCATATTTTGACATTAATTTGGAAAATAAAGTGGGTAAGATAAAAATTACAAAAGAGTGATTACATTTTGTAAAAAATATTGCTATTTCAATATTAGAAAAATTATTACTTATGAAATCCTTATCTCTCTCTACATTGGCAAGGTGGAAATGTTTTTGTTCTCTTACCCATTTGTTATAATATGTTTATACCTCCGCATTCAAATTTTCCAATTTATTTATCATAACATCTAAAACATTATCATTATAGGGATTTCAAAATGTAATTTATCCTGATTAATCTTGATTCTCTAAAATGTCAAATTTTTAGGGATAATTTTGAACCAAAGAATATAAAGAATATTTTTATGAATAGTTATGATAATGCTAATTAATTTCATTTACCAAAGCCTTGAGTCAAATCTCCCATTATTTCAATACTTTCAAGTCACTTTGTAATATATCATATATAAATCAAAAGCATTATTTGCAATAGTATTATTCAATGGAATGGATGTGAGTTCATTAAAATATTATCTTCAACATTGGTTTCCTCATGTGGTGAACTAAATGAAGCATAAACATTTTTTTTAGGAGTCTGGAAATGATATCTCTAAATAATATTATGTGCAATAGATCTATTTGGAGGAATTACATCAATGCCCTAAAGTAAATAATTGTCAAGATCAAAATTCTACAAAATTGTAGTTTCACCCATTTTATTAGACACTCCACCCACATAAAAATTAGGGAACTCTAATGTCGTTATATGCATTATTTGCCTACTGCCTATGGATAAAGTTAAATTATGCCCTATAGTGTATATAAAGTTAGGTGGTAGTGGTGGTGTCATGTGAATTCCTATCAACAATTTATCTATAATAGGAAATTCCATAAAAATTAATAAATAAACTTCAACTAAATTTATAATGAGTTAAACTATTAAAGTATAAGTCAGAGACGTTAGACTTAAGATCCATACTTTGACTTGATGATATGTTTTATCATGGTGGAAGTGTTTTAAGAGAAGGTGAAGCTTTGTTTTACATAAAACAATAAAATCTTAATTTATCATGTTGTTGTGCATGTAATTTAATAGATAGTTTAATTGAAAATGTGAAGTCACATACCTTACACCAAATTAAAATGTAAAGTTGATGGAGGTAAAATGTTTCCAATGCTATAGGCCACTATAAAATTCAATGAAACATTAAAAATGATAAATATGTAGTATTTGTTTACATCAAATTTTAATAAGCTTTGAAAAATTTAAAACCTGGATTTAGGAATGCACCTAATCAACCTTGTGAAATAGTAGTTGAGTTAGATATCCTTATATTTTTTCTCCTCATCAATTGTGTTACTGCACCAAAGTCTATGCCATCACTCTTATCTAAATGATAATCCATAAATCCCTCGGCATGATTATATTTATTTATTTCAACTTATCTTCTTGATTGAGAGATGGTTTCTCTTCTCTATTATAAGGAAACAATCAAAATTAAGTAGAAATATTAACAAGTAATTAACATGAGAATTTTATGACATAACAAATAAACTTTAAAATTACCTCTAACTCATCAATTTTCATAAAATTAGATTGCATTTTTTGATGAAGTATAGTTGGAACAATTGTTACCATCAACTCATGATATGACTCATAGTATAAACCAAAAATAAAGTTAGACACAAAATTGGGTAAGTGTCCCTCTAAAAAGTGCAATCCAAATCATTTATTATATTATTATAAATCAATATACACCAATAAAATTATTATTTTCTAAGAGAATGAACAATGTATGTTAGATCCCAAAAGGGAATATCTGCGAGTCTTCCCTATAAAACAATCCTCACCTGGAAAACATCAATGAGGGATTATAGCTATGGATTTATTATATTTTGGACATAACGTCCCTTATCAAACAATTAGAAGTGACTATAATGTAAGGAAAAAATAGTTAAAAACTAAATGACCTTTACTTTCAAATTTTATACAAAAAATAATGAATAATAATTAACAAAAATAACATTGCCTATCAAGGTAGATGTATCAACAGTCCATCCTAAGTGATTTTCTAGATAATGTTTATTTTCCTCAGTCAAAATAACTTTCAATATTATAGGTTACATGTTTGAATGTGGCATCATCATCAAACAATCAATGTTTAAAAGTGCACTACTAAAAGTAATAGTTTCAAATTTAAGGGTATAAATAAACTGTCTAAAAATAAGTTTGTTTCATAATGTGGCATTTAAATAAAGCCTCTTAAAGAATATTTGTCTATCCATTCTCTATAGTTATACTTATTTTCTATTATTCTCATTGTTTTAGGGTGAATATGATTTAAGTAAAAACATTTGTGAATGGGGGTAGAAGATATAGGGTGGGAAGCCATTTATGAGAAGATACTTTCACGATCAGGTCAATGCTTGAATGGCTTAAATGGGAAAAATGAGAAAATGCCTTGGGTTTAGTGATATTTATAGGGAAATTAGTTGGGTGGTGGACAAAGTTCAATAAAATTTATATAGGATTTAGATGGTATCTAGAACATTTATATGATGCCTACTAAGTCTAGACACCATATTGATCTTCTAGTTTCCATCTAGTTCCTTCAGACAATGTCCCAATAATTTAGCCACTATCCAGATCCTGTAATATCATCTAAAGGTTATAAAAACCATCTATAAATTCTATATGGTGCCTAAAGGTGTTAGACATCATAAAGAGGTTTTAGATGGTTACCATAGGATATGTATAATTTTTAGAGAAATTAGATGGTGACTAGAGGTGTTAGACAACATCTAGATGCTACAAATACCATCTAGAGGCTTTACACATCATAGGTCCCCTCTAAATCATGACAAAAAAATTTATTTGGTGTTTAGAATATTTGGATATCACTACAGCTCTTTAAATGGTATTTAGGATGAATAGATGATGTCTAGAAACTTTAGATGACATCAAGGTCCTATAAAGAACAACCACAAATACTAGACACCATTCATAGGGTCTGGATGCTAGCCTTAGGGCCTAAATGACATCTACATGCTCTAGATGTAATACGTAGGATCTAGGCAATGTCCATAGGGTTTAAACATTGTCTACAGGGAATGAACACCATTTATACGGTCTAGATGATGCATACACCATCTAGACATCATACACAAGATCTAGACGACATACACAAGGTCTAGACAACGTCCATACTATCTAGATGATGTCTAGAGTATTTGGAGGGTGTCCACATGATCTATAATTCATACACAAGATTTGGACATCGTCTAAAGACTTGGATAGAGGGAACTTGATGAAAAAAAATAAACCAACCTTCCAAAGGCCATAACTTTTGACTAGTAACTCCATTAGAGCTCTTCTACTTGCTAAAATCACTGTATTTAAAAGTTTGATTCTTCCCTAAGGTGATATATCCTGTTAGATTTTATTTTTATATTTTTTTGAGGCCAAACATGATCATCTGAAGGTCTAAAATTAACATTTAATGAGTTTTTCAAGAAATTTTTATTTTTAGAAATTATATATTTTAATACTAGATCAACTTCAACTAAATTTTTTCCCATAGTATAATTTAAAAATTTATGATATTTAGTAAATTGTTAAGAGCCATGTGCACTTGCATGTGAAACTTACTATAAATAGCAACTACTGAAAAATAGACATTTTTCAGGTTTTTAATTTTTTTTCAAATTTTGCATATAAACTCTAATTTTAGAGTTGAGGCATATTTAAGCATGGTTTGATTTTTTAATTATTTTAAGTCACTCAATATGAATCAATATAATTAATTATTCAGAATCTTAGCCTATTTTATTTGTCTTGTTAGTTTTTGGGTTCATTATCTAGTATCAAAGCATGTTTGAATCTTGGCAGAGAAAGACATGGTGAGAGGATGAAGAAGTATTGTGAAAATGAACCAAAATATATAAAATCTATAGAGGCAATTTCAATAATTAAACAAGCTTATCACCAATTAGCAGATAAGACAAGGTGGTGATGAGAAAGACACAGATCATGATGAAGAAGTTTGGCAAGAACAATAGCAAGAGTAGCCAACATCGATGGAAGAGAGGATAGTTTAGGATTTCAAAGGAAGGAATGAAAGAATTAAGGTTGATGTTCTAGATTATAGAGGCAATTTTAAATCGAATGAGTTGATATATTAGATGAATAGCATGGAGAAATTATTTGAGTGGAAGACTATGAGAGAAGATAAGAAGGTAAAATTTGCATGCATGAAATTGAAAGGTCATTCAATGATTTGGTGGGATCATCTGTAAAAAATTAGAGACAGGAAATGTAAAGATAAGATTAATATGTGAATAAAAATGGAGAAGAAGATGAGGGAGAAATTTCTTCATGTGGATTATACATAAACCCTATGCAGAATATTTCTAAATTTAAGGAAAAATATCACAATATATAGATGAATTTTATAAGCTTTCCATACAAGTGGAGAATGATAAAACAAAATAACAAATGGCTAGAAGGTCTATAAATTTTTTAAAATTTTCTATTCAAGATAAATTAAGTATGCATAGAATGTTTTCCATGGAGGAGGCTTATCAATTAGTTTTGAAGGCAGAAGAAAAACAAAATAGATAGAATTTTAGAAGAAAATATCTTGGTCTAAGAAGAGCTGGGTCACCTCCAAATAAGGGATGAAGTGGGATTAATACCATAAAATGTGGTTCTAATACCAATAAAGGTGAATCATCACATGGCGCAAAAAGAAAAGATGATAATAGGTAACGGTTTTAATACCAACAAAGAGGATGAGGATTTTAGAGAGGATGAGGATGTGGTGGTGCTAGAGGATGGTTTTTAAATTGATGTAGATATTATGTCTATTATATATGTGGATAAAACGGGCACCGAGCATTTGAGTGTCCAAACTATCAAGATCAAGGAAAGAGGCATTAAGATCATCCAAGAGTAAATGTAGTTGACACTGAAATAGAACAATAAAATATTGAAGTTGCACAAAAATATGTTGAAGAGAATTTCATGATGATAAGAACCATGATTTCTCCAAAGAAGGAATAAGTGTAGAGTAAATAAGGTGGTGATACATGTCTGAAATCAAATATTTTTTGAACATGTACTTTGGTCGGAAAGGTATGCAAAGTAATTATAGATGGTGGTAGTTGTGAAAATATGGTTTCTAGACAAATGATAGAGAAACTAAATTTTCAATGTGAAAAGCATCATAATCCTTATCATATTTCATGGTTTAAGAAAGGGAATGAAGTTACAATATATAAAATGTGCTTAATCAAGTTTTCTATAAGAAAAATCTATAATGATGAAATATGGTGTCATGTTATTATGATGGATGCATGTCATGTGTTATTGGAGAGATCATGGAAATTTGACAAGAAAATAATTCATGATGGAGCAAAGAACACATACACTTTTTTGAAAGGAAGTACAAAGGTAGTTTTATTACCTCTTAAAAAGGAATAAAAGATAGAAAGCATGATCTTTACTAAATAATTCATCCAATATATGAAGGTAGTGGGTTATTTTTATGAATTAGTAGCAAAGAATGAAGAAACAAAACTATTTCCAATACCAATAGAGGAAACAAGAGTGTTGAAGTAATATGTAGATGTTATCCCTGATTAGTTACCAAATGGTTTACCACTGAAGAGAGATATAAATCATCACATTGATTTGACTTCAATATCAGCTCTACCCAATCAAGCAAATTATAGGATAAGTCCAACAAAACATGAAAAATTAAATAAACAAGTTGCTAAATTGCTAAGGAAGAAGGTGATAAGGGAGAGTATGAGTCCTTGTGCAACACTAGGTTTGCTAACTCTAAAGAAAGATGGAATATGGAGAATGTGTGTGGATAGTAGAGTAATTAATAAAATTACAATAAAGTATAGGTTTCCTATGCCTTGTTTAGATGATATGATGGATGTGCCTATAGAAGCAAAATATTTTACTAGGATTGATCTAAGGAGGGGTTATTATCAAATTCAAATTCATGAAGGAGATAAGTGGAAAACTATATTCAAGACTAGGGATGGCTTATATGAATAGATGGTAATGCCACTCAGATTATCTAATGTACCTAGGACATTTATGAGGTTATTGAATATAGTGCTATGAGAATATATTAGTAAGTTTGTGGTTTTTTATTTTATTTTGATTATTTAGATATTCAGTAAGACTAAAGAAGAAAACTTATAGCATTTGATAATGGTAATGGATTTGTTAAGAAATGAGAAGTTATATGCAAATTTGAAGAAGTGCAGGTTTATGTAGAACATTTTGGTATTTTTGGGATTTATAGTTTTAGAAGATGGTGTGAAAATAGATCAAGAAAAGATAAAGGTGATTGGTGAGTGGCCTATTCCAAAAATCATTATAGAGGACAAAAGTTTTCATGGTTTATCAACTTTTTATAGAAAATTTATTATAAGTTTTAGTAGTATTATGGCACCAATAATAGATTACATGAGAGGGAAAGAATTTGCATGGACTAGAGCAACCACAGAAAGCTTTGAATTTTTAAAGAAAAAAATTATATAAAGGCTAATTTTAGCATTACCAAATTTTAACAAAGTCTTTGAGGTTGATTGTGATGCTTAATTTGTGGGAATTGGTGTTGTGCTAAGTCAAGATGGAAAGCCAATAGCATACCTCATTGATAAATTGAATGAGTTAATAATAACATATTCTACTTGTGATGTTGAAATTTATGCAATCATATAAGCATTAAGACATTGGAGGCTTAATTGGTGCCTAAGAATTTTATACTATTTACATATCCTAAGGCTTTGAAGTATGTGAATACACAAAAGAAGTTGAATAGTAGGCATGTAAAATGGGTTTCTTTCTTGTATCGGTATACTTTTGTGTTGAAGTATAAATCAGGGAAGCAAAATCAGGTATTTGATGCATTGAGAAAGAAGGTAGAATTATAAACTACTATGGCAAGTGAAGTAGTTGGATTTGAAGCTATCAAATAATTATATGATATCGATCCATATTTTGGCAAGATAGTTGAGCAGTGTAGGAATCTATTAATAGGTGGGACAAATGTTATTCATGATGAATATATTATACAAAAAGGTTATCTCTTCAAAGGGAATTAATTGCGCATTCCAGTTGGGTCTCTATGAGATAATATAATGAGATAATTACATAGTGGTGTTTTGGATGGACATTTTGGTAAGATGATGACAATAACTTTGGTGGAGGAAAAGTATTTTTGGCCAAAGATGAAGAGAGATGTGACAAGGTATGTTTCAAAATGTAGAATATGTTAGGTGGCTAGAGGGCATGTGAAAAATACTAGATTATATATGTCATTACCAGTTTAAAAAGGAACATGTATAAATTTGAGTATGGATTTTGGGTTGGGATTACCAAACACATAGAGAGGTAATGATTCAATTTTTATTATTATAGATAGATTATCTAAAATGGTTCATTTCATTTCATTTAAGAAAACAAATGATGCACAAAAGTTGTAGAATTATTTTTTAATGATATTGTGAGATTGCATGGTGTTACAAAAACTATTACTTTAGGTAGGGATACAAAATTTCTAAGTCATTTTTGGAGGATTTTATGGAAGAAAATTAGTTCTAAGCTACAATTCAATAGTGCATATCACCCATAAACTGATTGATAGATAGAAATTGTAAATAAGAGCTTGGAAAATTAATTGAGATGCATAATGGGAAAGAAGCACAAGCAATGGGACTTGGCTTTACCATAAGCTGAGTTTACATATAACTATTTAGTGAATAAATCAACTATAAAAATCAATAATTAAAATTATTTATGAGAGATATCCTATGGGTATTTTAGATTTGGTATAATTACTGATTTCAAATCAAATTAGTGATGATGCATAAAGATTTGTAGAGCATATGCAGCAGTTGTAAGAAAGAGTAAGAAGAATGTTGTAGGAAAGTAATGAGAAACATAAAGTAGTAACAAATATTAGAAAGAGATCTAACATATTTTAGGAAGGAGATTTGGTAATGGTTTACCTAAGGAAAGAAAAATCTCTAGATGGCATGTACAATAAGTTTAAATGCAAGAAAATTTGGCTATGCACAATTGTGAAGAAAATCAATGATAGTGAATATGAGGTGGGTTTACCATAGAATTTTGATATATCTCTAGTATTTAATATTTATATGAATTTTATAGGGAAGATGAGGAAGGTGAAGAAGATGAAGAGGTAAATTGGGAGCAATAGATTCCAAAGAAAAGGAAGGAAAAAATAGTGCAAGTTTTGGATATGAAGATAGTGAGCACAAGGCAAGGGAATTATTACAGGTATTTTATATAGTGGGAAGGATTGTAGCAAGAAGACAACACCTAAATTACAAATTTGGAGTTAAAAAATATTGACAAGGAAAAATGGAAATAGTACAATCAAGGCAACTCGCAAGAGTTGAGTTGTTTTCAACTAGAGGAGAATGATGCAAAAAAAAAAAAAAACCAAACTTGTGGATGCCATAACTTTTGACTCGTAACTCCATTTCAGCTCTTCTACATGTCAAAATGACTGTATCAAAAATATTGATTTTGACATAAGGTGATTTATTTACTTCTGTTTTACTTCAATATTTCTTGGAGTCCAAACATGATTATCTAACAGACCAAAATTAACATTTAATGATTTTGTGGAGAATTTTCTATTTTTAAAAATTGTTTATTTTTAGAACTAGACATCAACTTCAATTGAATTTTGTCCCATAGGATAATTTTAGTATTTAGGACATTTAGGAAAATGTTTAGAGCCATGCACGCTTGGATGTGAAACATACTATAGATAGAAGCTACTAAAAATAGACGTATTTTCTAGTTTTTAGTTTTTCTGAATTTTGCATGTAAACACTAATTTCTAAATTGAGGCTTATTTAAGCATGGTTTAGGGTTGTAATTATCTCAAGTCACTCAATATAAATCAATAAAATTTATCATTTAGAACCTTGGCCTATTTTGTTTGCCTTGTTAGTTTTTGGGTTCATTATCCCTAAACATTGCATTTAGGTGATGCATATGATTCATGTTATTGATGAAAAAAATTCCTCTTCATTTCACCATGAAATCAAAACTAACTTTTCAATATTTTCCAAAATTTCACATGGGGATTTTTCCTAGGAGACCTTAAAAAACCAACAAGGATGATTATTAGGTAATGTCAACTCCCTTATTTATTTAAGCTTTTATCCTATTTTATAACCAAAAATTAATGATTAAGAGGGATTGAATGATATTTTGTATTTTTTCTAGTTATATTAAATACCAAATTTATTTATTTTTATTTATGAGGTGTCAAATATATTGTCTTCATTTTAAAGGTAATATTATAGTTCCATGCAACATATAACTCTTTCCAGACTTATCATACACTTTTCCCTCACCTCAATGGGATTAATGATACTAGGCACACACTAAAAAGTTTATATAAGATTTTTAAAAAGTTTTATAGTAACTCTTGTTGGCCTAATGAATCTATTTAAATAGATATTTCATCTCTTATTCTATATATTGATACACCTTCTTGACAATATCTTGATGGACATTCTTATTTATTATTATTTAATTTATTATCCTCTATACATATTGTTTGTAATATTATATAAGGTTGATGTAAAAATTATTTTCTAATGCACACTATTTAATTAGTTAACTTTCCCCACATACAATTTTGTCTTTCACTCTCTTGGTGTGGCTTATTTTTGATGTGATATATTTTATTTTATGAATTCATTCACTTTCATCATCCTCTTTATGTACATGTATGATAAAGAACTTTTATGACCTCGTGGGTTTCCTCTTGGATGGACTTACTTCTTAGTAAATATTCCCTACATTAATTTTTTTTTCTGAATATGGACCTTCTTACATTAAATAGGACTTAGAAAGTCTTTGGTTATGAAAATTTTATTTTTCACCTAGGATGAATCTAGATCACTCCCTCTACCTAGATTGTGCTTCTAGACAAGAATCTATATCACATGCTTCTTCAAATTTATTAAAAATATATTCATCCATATTGGGTCTTAGATAGTGACCCAAGCCATAAACAACCATTCCAATCATTTCTTATTAAAAGTTTCTTGAAATTTATGCATTATCTCTTTTAATATTTGATCATATTGTTCTACATTCTCCTTATATGTTTTTATTGGTTTCCATATCTTTATAATAATATTTTTGGTGATATCTAGAAAGTAATAATTGTCATTTATGCATTTTTTTACATCTTCCAAATATTTTATGTCCTACTTTTTTATTCATATAGAGTTTAATTGTGGCATCTCTCAAGGTACCTATAAATTCCAACACCATTAATTCATGATCAATAAAATGATGAATTTTATAATAATATTATTCCATAAATAGTTTTTTTCCACACCATTGGTATGTTTTTCAAACAAGAGAAGCTTTATTCTAATTTGAGTCATTTTTGAAGTAGTTGACTTCATACTTGAATTGTTGTTGTTCCAATTAGTCCAATTACTTATTATAGTAATATTAGTCAATCTTATATATTGGTATCCTTTTTTATATGTTACAAAGCGTATACTTATTTAATTATATCTCTTCACTTCATCTTGGAAATACTTCTTCCCTAATGTCTCTACTTGATTTTATAAAAAACAATCTAATTTTCTGAACTTCCTCAATGAATTGGTTATAACTATCTTTGAACTAGTTATATATATGTAATTATTTCATATTAATGAATATGTAATCTGTTTTTATTTTAAGTTAAATAGGTACTGGTGTTTGGTCACGAGGGTTCATTTCCATTTGTGGTCTCATATTGTTGGCATTTTGAAGTGTGACATCATTTAATATTTATTAACTTTCATCTTCTACTTCCACATTCTCACATTATATAAATCTTTTTAAAAATATTATATCCTCCTCTAAATTAATTTATTGTTCATCTTGTCCTTGCATTTATTATATGTTTGTATTAAGGTGAACTCACTTTTCATTGTTGTGGAATCTAGACTAAACACATCAGGAGGTTCAGATTTCCCCTGACTTACAAAAGATAGAAAAAGATGTAGCTAGCTAAGAAGATGCCAATGACAACGTAAAAAACAACAAAGAAGAGAGAAGAAAGGGCCCAACTAAAAGAGGATCCAATGTGGAATGAGCAACAACCACTTTTGCAGGGAGGGTTAACCATCCAGTTTTGGATGAATATAAAACTGGATAAAGATAGATCCACTATCTCATTTGACCGGTGCAACAACCAACTTTTTTTAACTCAACTAAAAACCAACCTGGACTAATGGAGAAAGAGGACTAAGTCTCAAAATAACCTTCAGAGTCTGGAAGGGACCAACAAACTGATTTTGGCTAAATTGGGAACCAACCTAGACATAGAAGGAGGTCCAAGTCACTAAAAAATCTTTAAGCTCCCCAAAAGACCTAGACCCCAATAGAACTGCCATAGAGAAAAGGTATAAGGACAAAGAAAAAAAAGGGAACACAATAGAAGGATCACCAACCAATTTTACCTAGAACAAGGAATTTTCATTTTTAGATGGATTGACAACCATTCTGGATGAAAGGAGCATAAGGCCCAGATTCTAAAATAACCATTCAAATCATCCACAGGACGCACTGTTCTAGAGTTTTAACTAGAGACAGTTTTAGATAGACCAGAAAGTAGCCTAGAATAATGGAGCAAGAGTCCCAGGGTTGAAAAGGACAAACATGGTTGCAGATTATCAGCTGACCCATTTGATTGGATTGGGAACTAGCCTAGACACAACTGGAGGTTTAGGTCTCTAATAATGATGAAGAGAAAAAAAAAAAAAAAAAACATTTTTGGGTCCCCAACTGGATTCAATTCAAACAAATCACTGTGAGAAGTAAAGTGCGAGAACCAAATTAACCATGGTGGTCTAAAATAGGCCCTCAAATTAGAACATAACAGAATTTGCCTAGGTCCAGACCTAGACTGGGCACAACAAGAGTCTTGGGTCTCTAATGATAACCACAAAGGTATGAAATGATCCTCTAAACCCATCACCAGAGAATGGTTATGAAAAGAAAAACAGATCATATCCAACCAGAAAAATAATGGCCAGCAGTATAATGGTCAGGTAAAGTCATAAGTGAAACCAGAATCCCAAAAGAGAATAAACATACCAGAAAATTTGGAGATCTTCACAAGATGTCCCAAACTTAAACATGAAAAGGACGTACTATTATGGTTTTGGCTCTCTCTTTCACTCAGAGCCAAATATTAAATTTTCAACTCCAGTACTATAGTAGATCCGTCCTTCAGGATTCTTGGAATCCGATCGAAAGCTTCTAAGAGAGGCTGAAACTGTGATGTGTATTCAAGGAGAGACGGCATCCTATCTATTCCCAACAATTCAACATTTTTTATAACAGTCCTTAACTCGGGAAAGATCCTCATCCAAGCGACGTACAACTCTAATCCGTTTCCAAAACCAGACCAAAAGATTAAATCACAACCGTTTTCCTTCCCGACCAGGAGGAAAGAAGATTCAGACACAGCAGATCTGACTTTAACTATAGTTTTCAGTTAACTTAAATCTTTCAATAGAGAAGCATTTCGATAAATGCCTAGGACGACTAAAATAAAACTGAATCTTAGAATTAAGAGAACACTTAAAATTTTCAGGGAATAGGGTAAAGGTCTTTATTTTACTAGGGTAAGCTCCCTAAACAAACACCAAATCTGGTGAAGCAGACCGAGAGAGACTCCAAGGCAAATTATTCTAATCAGATGAATGGTTTTCATAGTAGTAATAAATTTCCTGAACTTGCTTCCCCAATTAAAGCCACTGACAGGTTTGGCTGAAGGTGTCACTTTAATAAGAATATCAACAATTTTATCAAACGTAGGATCTCCCAGACCCACGCCCGCAAGGAGGTCCAACTAAGAGGAAAGAGACTTAAAATCCCAAATGAAAAGAGGCACTTCTGAGCACAGTCCATCCCCAGACCCCAAGGAATAGTTGATCGATGTAACTGGCAGAGGAAGCCATCACGTAGGGATTCTCGCGATCCATCCAATTCATCATTATTTTCCCCATCGCTCTCCTCTCAAGAGACTTCCCCCCCACCTGCATATTTGAAATTTTTACACTTCCTTCTTCCGTTCCTCCGCTCTATAATATTTCTTAGTGTTTCTTGAAACATGTTATGTCTGTTCTTCTTACCCATTTATATATGTTATCTTTGACGTTATATTATATTTTTTCGAAATGAATTTCTATAGTTTTATATTTATATTGAATATGGTTTATCATTTTATTAAATATCTTTGTGTTCCTTCATCTCTATTTTTTAATATTTTTTCATAATTTTGAAATATTAAGTCAAATTTCACTATTCCTTATTTACTTTCTTCTATCTTATCTCTTATATTAACTTCTCTGTCTACCTCTTTGCATTCCCCTATGCCTAATCCACTTTGCCTGGTTTTGAATAATTTTAGTGTTAAATATAAAAGTCCATTTCTGAATGTCATTCAGAAATTTTTATAATGTAAACTACAAGATTTGATTTACTTTATTATTTTATTTTATTTCTTTTCTTATTTAAGTGGTACTAACATTAACTAATCTATTTCAATTATATCAGTAATGTCTATATTTAAAATATAATGGTATTCATAGGTAGATGTTATACCAGTATATTGTATGTTTATATTTATGTAAAACATTCTTTTACCTCTTACTTTGATTTGTATCACCTCCTTAATTTCTAATCTAGACATTTTTTCTTCCCTATAAAATTTTCAGTTTTCCTATTTTATTATGTTTCTTTTCTCTTACTTAACTATTCTATATTAAATATTGTACTCATTTATCTTTCCCCTTCAATTATATTTAACCTCCTAAAACTAACATAGACTGAATATTCGGACAAGGCACATTTCATAATATTATCCATTATTTTTACATGCCATCATTTACATACCTATCCCTCAAATTAACTATTTTATTTCCTTGACCAACCCCTTCTCTAAAAATAACTTTCCAATAAGAACCGACACATCTCAAAAGCATGAATTGTGAACAGCCCAGAAATTTAGTATTATTTGCGGCAAAGCTTTTCCAAACTTAGAGATCGTCAAGGAGTTACTCAAAATAGTAACCATTCACCCAACTCTAAGGTTTACAAATTTATTCAATAATAACTAACTTATCTAAGGTCCAGCTGCTTGGTTTTATGATATAATGTTCAAGATATTAGTAATTTTGTGTCTTGGAGTCGAAGGCCACAATCATTCTTAAAATTTAATCTAAAAATTTTCTTCCTCTATATTGAATAAATGAAATATAGTAAAGATTGACTAGTTATTCCTACTAACAAAGTAAGTTTCCTTTTTTTCTTTTAATTTAGTCTCAACAATGTCAATTTTGTATTAACATAGGATTCTATAGTTATAATAAATACTTATCTATATAGAAATTAATTAATCCAAATTCATGATTCGACCCAAATATTAAAATAAATTATGTTATTTAAATATAAATATATGTGATGTTCAAGATAACTTCAATTAAACATAATGTTATGTACAAATTAATATTGAGATTTAATCCTTAATATAAAATTAAATAAATTTTGAATTAAATTAATTTCCATTCATTCACTTATATAATACATAGTGCATTGCTACTTCAATCTATATCTCTTTATTCATGTGTATATGTATGAACTATTTGATACATTCCACACATATATTTATGTATATCTTTAAACTCTTTATCACTATAATATTTATCTCATACTCTCTCATTACTTTTTTCTTACATATCAAATTTCACACTTTATTTATATCTATATTTTACAAAAATAAAGTGTAAGTATTGATCAAGTATATTTAAAACTCAATGGTCATCTCTTCAATGAGACGCCTTTTCATCACATAATGCTCATTGTATTAATGTCAAGCACTCAACTTTACTGTGTTGCCTAGGATGAATGAATCCTTTATTTCGTCATCTTTAAAATGTATTTTGTTTTCCCGTAAGATTGAAGTTTCTGTAATTATCGTTTATACATTTATATCATGTTGAATAATCCTGCTAATAATGTAATTTACTAACCTCTCAACCTTTCGTACCTACCAATAATTTAATTTACCAACCTTTCGTACCTATCAATACATTAAAAAATATATATATAAACACTTCATCGAAGAACAAACTCCAGCGTTAAATTTTGGCCTGACATCTTTTTGAATTAGGAGAATCTAATCGTATTCATTCCCCAAAAATTAATTTGGATTCTTGATATGTTATATAAGGTAAGGATTCATTAGAAATGTGCATGGATATCAATGTAAATATGTGAGTATTAACATTTATTTTTTCTAATTTTTCGTTGTGGCACTTCACATGTTTGTCTAGTATCTGTTCTTCAGATTCCTTTTTATTATTACGAAAGTTTTACGGATATCAATTCCACCAAAAATTGAGGGTTTTGGAATAAATCATTTTAAATTTATTTAGTATTATGATTCGTTAATTTTTAAATAATTTTCACGTAAGCGTGCTATGAATATCTTAAAAATATGAAACTAGTATATTAAATAGGCATGCTCGAAAGGGTGGAATATAAATTTTATTTTTTTATAAACATACTTATTAGTTTATTATAACAACATTACAATTATTAATGTCATTTATGTGGATATCCAACCCTATAGTAAACCTTATTATTATCTCCATTTAATTAATTAGTTTTCAAAGTACTAAAATTTTATGTGATATTATAATTTGAAGGGATAGCTAGTTACATAATGAGTGGTAAAAGAGTAAAACATTTGCTAAAGGTTAAAAAGAATGACTTTTAAAATAAATATAATATAATGTGGAGAATATTTATCATTAAACATAATGGTGTTAAGAGTAATAATGGGATGGCTGACTTCTCAAAAGTTTTTAATGTTTTAATATTGTGAGTATCATTTAGATATAATAAGTATTTAGTGGACATTTCATACTCATGAGAGATGAGTTATTTGGAACCACTACTCTTTAAAAATAGGTCAACATCTTTTAATTGAAAACTATAAAACTAAATCTATAAATTATATCTCATAATTTGATGTTTTATGGAAAAAAACCCACCTATAAATTTAAAGAGATGGAGATTTTTGTAATGAATGGTTTATACAACACAAAACATGTTAAATATTTTCTAATGGGCTTACAAGCTTAGTAGTACTAATTTTCTAATAATTTCCATGATTAATCATGTTTAAGTTAGATATAACTAAGATTAGTGAGCTCCAAATAAGTCCTAGTGGTTGACTCCTATGAATATCATATAGATATAATGGGTGTTGATTATATCATTTATAATCATGCTAGAAAGGTTATTGAGAATAAATACTATTTAAATACAATAAAAATTAGGTTTCCTTGAGATTATACATCTAAATCCAAAAATCGTATCAACTAATTTGATGTATTATAAAAAACTAACACCTAAAAATTTAAATCATTAAGGAGATCTAAAATGAATGTATCATATGCGAAAGCAATTATTTTAGCTTTTTCAAATGGGGTTTCAATCTAAATGAAATTTTTTGTTGGAGAAATTTATTATTAAATACACTTTACATAGAGTGTTACTAGGATGGGTGATCTCTTGAAAAGGACTAATGTTTTATCCTAGTGAGAATCATCTATATGCAATGAGCATTGATTGGACCATTCATACTAATGATGTATGGATTATTTTAAACTACTACTCATGAAATCTGGGTCAATGTAGTTTAAATATAAAAATGAAACTAATTTTCAAAATCATATCAAATACTTTGATGTATTACAAAAAAAAATCACCTATATATTAAAAGATGTATGGAGATACCTAATGAATGGTTCATAAGGAACAATACTTATTTTAAGTTTAAAAATTTTATTTTAAATCTACATTGGATTAATTATAGGGGAAAATTAATTATTATGTGTGTTTGAGATAAGGTAGTATTAGGATAGGTGCCTTCTCAAGAAGACCTAGTGCTTCACCCATAGAAGAACCACCTAGATTCATTGAATGTTGAGTGGACCATTCATATTCATGAAGGACAAGTTGTTGTGAACCATTACTCATGAAATATTGGTTAATATAGAGTGATTTGAAAATACGCCACTAAATATTGGAACTATATCATATAATTTCATGTACCACGTAAAAGCTCCATCTCTAAGATATTTTTTGGAGGTAAATATACATATGGGGTCACAAGTTGAGTAGGATTGATTTTTTGGGAAAATTCATGACTAAATACAGATGATCTAGACGAGTATTGTGATGGATAATTGATCAAAAAGTTTCAGTACTTCATCCTTGTGAGTATCATTTATATGTAATCAATAGTGAGCCGCTTGTGAGTAGCATCTACATGTAATGAATAGTGAGTGGACCATTCATACTCATAAGAGATAGGTTTTTTTGAAAAATATAATATGATGTACTAATGAAAAGCACCATCTATTAAAAAATAGATTATATTGTTAATGTTTAGGTAATTTGTACTTGTGTGTTTTAAGTCATATAAAAATTACTTTTATTGATAGTCATTGCAACTGAAAATAATTAATTAATTATTATTTTTAAATTATAAAGAAAGAGAACCAACTTAACACAATACTTATTATTATAATAAAAGACATATTTTTCCATATAAAAAATATTAAAATTTTGTTCTATTTATTAAAATTTTAATTATTTTCTAGCATAATAATTTTTTATATATCTTTTTACAAATATGAAAAAGTGATACTATTTATTAATATTAATTATTTTATATCATAGTCATTTTTTATATAGAGTATGCACTATTTTTAAATTATTTTCTAGCATAGTCGCTTTTTATATACCTTTCTCTTTTTTAAATAAGTCTAGAATTCAGTAGAATGCTTTTTAACTTAGAGAATCTAAACTTCAAAACATAAAGTGAAGAGCCTTCTTACTTTCCAATTATTCGGGTCTTTGTGGTTGCGTTCCACGCCTACATTGTCATTTTAATGAATAATTATTATGAATGAGGACTGATTGATATAAATCAACACTTGTAAAATAAATCAAATTGGTAGTTCCAGACGTAAGAATGGAAGATCTGACATCAGTTCTTTCCAAGCTCAAAGTGGAGACTTTTGAGTACTTCACGCACAATTACTCCATTATCCTTAGTTGGAGCACTAAAATATTGAAGGTTGCACTGGATGAAATCCAAATGGGTTAAAAGTTAGTTGAAATGGAAGGCTGTAAGAAGATTTCCTATCAGGATGCAAAGATTATTATAAGAGTTCGCAAAGAAATATTATGCCTTAGAGGTGCTGGGCGATAACAGTGCCATGCATATCACATTCAGTACTTGATTATAGATGCTCCTACAAAATTAGCTTCACAATATTTGATGTATATTGGGGCGGTTATATTATACTTCCTCTTACCTGTTAATATCATTTCTAGACCCTTAGAACATGCCATGAAAACCAATTTGAGTCCAAAAAAATGCTTTAAATTCCATTTCAAAAACATAGAGACCTCAAAGAAAAAGCATGTAAGAAAAGATAAGGATAGCCATCATCATCAATAACCACAACAGATGAAATATTTCCAAATGATAAATAAATAAAAATATGACCTTTATGAGTAGTACATTGTTGATAGCCAATCAAATGGGATAGTGGATGTTCATTCAAATCAATTAATTTATCCTTTATAAAAAACATGCAGTGAAATTACCATATTCATTTTACAAAATCTCCCCTTGACCTATTCAAAATACACGAGGTTTATCAAAAGTAAATCTATTGTTTCAGTAACAATGGTCCAGGGGATCAAGTTCTACATGAGTATGGTTTCTCTAAAAACAAGGTTGATTCTCAGCATGCAAGTAACAGTCGTGACCTGTCTACGATGGTGGCGGAAATGGTAGGTTCGTGTAGGAAATTTAACCTTGACTGACTCATTTAATAGTTACATTATATCGACCAAACTAAGTTAATATAATATGAGGTTATTAAAGGCATTTTGAATTATCCATAAAGCCTTAAACTATTGAAAGTTTGTTGGAATCAGTTATAAAAAGGAACTTTCTAGAACTAACTAGAATTAGGTTACGGAGAGGGCGTGTGAATGTAAGGAGAATAACTTAACATCATAACAAATTGAATACAGAAGATTTATAAAAACAAAGTAAAAGAAAATCATATCAACTACTGTGTGGAGAATTTAAATCTAAATTTTATATATTAAAGTAATTTAGGAATATACTTGATTTTGTGTGTAGTTTTTGTATTTTTTATATAAAAATATAAATATTTAGTATACAATAGTTTTCCTAATGAATAACATTGCACAAACTTATAAAATTTGTTACAAACTACCATCAAAATTATTTATGTATTTTTTTAAGTTTTAATAATGACTAGCAATAACAATATGTGGCCATAAATACACCTATTTGATAGTTAAAAAATATGATTTATGGATTATTAAAATGAAAACCTTTCCTTACTCTCAATAATTTTGAGAGATTGATGAAAATGGTTGTGTGTTTTGTTTTGTTTTTTTTTTTTTTTTTTTTTTTTAAATTGTTAATTAGAATGTATACAATGCACTCACATACATTGTGAATAATTTGTTGAACGAAAATAAAAAGAAGAATGCCAAGCCTCGCTAATTCAAAAAAGGTAATGAAAGACTCCATTTTCTCAAAAATAGCAGCAGCTACAATATCCAAGCAATAATGTGAGATTTTTAAAATGTATACCAAGTAACTAACAAGGTACTATTAGTTATGTTACGGGTATTAAGAATAGAAATTTAAAATATATAATTAAATAATATGAATCTATTAATGATTTACTTATTCACATTATGAGTATAAACAATTAGATTATATATAATGGAGATTCATTAAACGTTAAAAGAATAATATAAAATGTATTAAGAGGTCTTTGTATTAGATTTTATCATATTATACTAGTGTTTAACCCTTTTTGTATTTAAGGGTAAAGGGGAGAATAACCTAATCAATACAAATGATAAACTATATTAAAATTAGGTCAAATAGATAATTTAGATTCATAATATTCTAATAGAGTGTTGAATTATGAAAATTATGTTAAATATAAAAAGTAAAATGTCAAATAATATCATAAAAGTTAAAAAAAGAGAAAGCAATTATTAGATTATTGACTGAAGTATAGGCAGACCAGATAAGTGTAGGTGCATGATAATACAGTCTAATATTCCTCCTTGATTCATCATATTCTAAAAAATAGCTCTCTAGTAACATGGATATTACTATCAGAGTATGGACACTAGAATGATCACTTTCCTGATTTTAATGCTTCTAATCACAATGAAGTACACATATATTTATAAATAAACTACTTGCACCTATTAGGTTAACTATTTCCTCATGTATTTCATTTTTAGATCATGCCCATAAGTTATGGATATCAACGTGTAGCTTAAAACCCTATGTACTCTAAATAAGGAATGTCTCCTTGAAAAATGGGGGTTAATAGAATAAATTGAAGTGGAGATGACTTTAAATACCCCCGTGTTAATGAGTATTGCCTAACTAACCATATACTCTAAAGAGGGCATTAGACCAATATGATTCTCCCCATTATATGGCTTTTTGAGTGAATAATTATGAAATATGATATATGCAAGTGCATGTAGTGATATAGCTTTTAATTGAAAAATAATGATTATGGTTTTCTATTTGAATACTTTAGACCTTAAAGAATATGTCTCATATTACTTATTTTGAAATAAGTAAAAAATACGGTAGTTTTTCAAGCTTGATAGGTGTTTTTGCTTGGTATATGGTAGATGTGTGCTGAATTTGTTCTTAAAGATAATGAATAGTATTTTACATTTATTTATAGCACTCATCTTGATATGATGTCACGATAAGGTTAATTAAGACAACTAGGTTGATACTTACATGTTGAAATATTTATAGATTAGATAGTTTGTAAGGTTCAATCACTAATGTCAGACCTAAGACACTACCATTGATACTAGTGTCCTAATATAGTTGGTGTTATCTGAGAGGATATAGGATTTTTTATAATATATAACTATTAGAGTGGTATATAAATCAAGTTTTGTGTAGATTGTAGGTTACATGTGATCTAGGTAATTATAATACTAGGGTAAAACTATAAGATGAATCACTAGCCATAATGAAATGGCAAACATGAAAATTTTATTAGCATGAACATATTAAACTGAAGGGTTGAGTCATGACTGATATTTATCAAGTCTAAAAGAATAGTTTCTAATGTATTATATACATTGAGAATTTATAGGTAGAAATTGAAGAGTCTAAGGCCTTTATAAAAATGACTATTGATGAACTTATGTGTTCTTTTCAAACCCATGAGAAACTATTTAATAGAGTGGATAACTCTTCTCTTGATCAATCCTTTGAATCTCAAGTTTCAATCAAATGTAGAGTTAGACGAACTATAAATATAGGTTGAAAAAACTTTGGAAGGAGAGAACTAGTATCAGTCATGAAGTATTAATGTCTAATTTTTTAGAATCACATGGAAGAGGAAGGAGAAACATCACATCACATTGAAGATATTCACAAAGGTAAGATAAATCCAATCTTTAAAGATATTACAATTAAAACTATACACATTATGCAAGTCAATGTAGGAAAATGGTGTATGATATGTGATTTAATGGTATGTGGAAGAATCCTCTAAATCACCATTTTGGACGTGGTTAATAAATAACTTGATCTAGATTTCCAATTCACTTAGACTAGTTTGTTCACAAGGATCAATTTTTGATTGATCTCTCTCCACTTTGTTGATAGGTTATATAGTTTCCTTGAATTTTTTGGCTTATAAGAATTTATGAATCTTAATTCACTAATAATTGACTCATTCTAAGTTTCCAATAAATTCTTCAATTCATCTCTATTCACTATTCAACCACTCTGATAACCCTGCACTCACTAGTTCCTTATTTGGCTCTCCTCTTTAGGTCTCAAGAACCCAAATCTTGATATAAGTATTAATAACTCAGTATTATATCATCAATGGTATTATATGATCTTATTACACCTTTTAAAACATAGTTTAGGTCCTCAAACACACTTCCCCCTTTAATTCCACATACAAGATTCATAATCATTTCCTTAGGCTTGTAGCCTCTTTTTTTTACAAATATGTAATGTAAAGACGTGTACCTCTATACCTTAAGAATATGAAGACATTTTTCATCACCCTATATATTCATTTAGTTTTGTATTAATTTTAATTGCTCAATCCACATTTATACCATACTTCTTTTGTAAATGTTCTCCAAACTAGGCATATTAGCCCTATTTCATGCACCCATGGTTGGTTATGTATTGTATGGACCTGGTAACACTTCCAAATCATTAAAATATTATATATGGGACCAAATTTAATTATAATATGAATTTTTACCTATTTCTAATGGCTCCATTAAAATTTATGTGGATTTGCAATTTAAAACCCTAGTTTGCCCTTAAACATTGACTATGCAGGTTGAGAGGCTATTAAATTCCAATTATTGAGTTTTATAGTGTTTTAAGAGGAACATAGAGCTTCCCTAGGTCTTTATACATTAAATTAATCTTATTAAATAGGTTATAATCTATATTTCATCCATTTCATTATTGAGGTCAATAAAAACATAGAGGACTGCACACTTTTGGTTGAATGTGTATTGTTATAGGTGGTTAGTATAACTTGAATGGAGTTTCTTGATTTTATAGGTTTGTCTCACACCTTAATCACCTTGTATAACATTATAACACCACAAAAATACCTACTAATTCTCTTCTTTAGGTACAAACACCTCCTTCTCATGAACTGTGTACCAAAATAGGGTACAGGGTATTACAAATGCTTGAAACATGTGTTTGCCTTCACCAAGTGCTATCTCTCCTTATACCTCCTTAATAGGTCTCATCCTTTGAATTTTCAAAATAATACTTCAATGACATAAAAATTATTCCTCCATCCAAACATTATGCCCTTCCATATTTTTTTAAAATAGGGTCTCATTTTGTGTACTCAAGGGTATCTTTGCACCAATAAGGGTTGTTCTTATTGACAGGGTTTAGTCCTCTAAAATCTTAGATTGTCACATTGTGAATAGGGGTTTATGAGTGGATTTCCTTCTCTAAGTTTCACTCACTTCAAAATATTTAATTAGTCACCTAGGGGTCTTTATGATCCTTAACACCTCCACACAACATTCCACAATAAATGATCCTTATTTCCTCCCCCTAAATCAATTGTTCAAACCTCTCCTCCTTGATTTTAGTCAATAGTCCTTCTAAAATTTTAGATATACACACAAATTCTATGTATATACAACCTTTAAATCTCACATGAAATAATGTGTATATATTAAGAATAACTAATATAATTTGAAGGGGAAATAACATAATGACCAACTTATCTTCATCCATTGAATCAACATTCATTACATTATAATTCATAAATGGACGTGATCTTCTTTCATGAGGGTTTTTTGAAAATTTTCTCATTATCTAATTTTCCTCCCTCTCCTTGGATACCACTCTTTCTATCTATTCTCTATTCTCCTCTCCAAGTCTCATGTACAACTTCTTCTTCAACAAACTCTAATGTTGGTTAAGGTGGTCACAAGTCAAAACTCTATGACATTACAACATCAATGTGAGGCTTATGATTACATGACTAGAATATGACCTTTAATTTAATCTCTTAAACTTATGTACCTTCAAACACATTTTTAAAAGGCTTATTGTCTCTATTGAGCCAATATTTATTCATCTAACCACCTTAGAACTTGTTTATGCTCTTTTAGGCTCTTTTCAAACATTTGAATTTTCAAATTGCCAATTTTGGAGGTAAAATGCTTAGAAGCTACAAAACACATACTTATGTCTCAAAAAGGAATATAAAGACACAAATGGACCTTAAAATGTCCCTTACTCACATTGACATCCACAATTGACCAATTTTGACCTCATATTGATAAAACACAAAATTGATTCTTCTATCTTGGTGTTCTTGCATCATTGTCCCCAGGAGGGAGAAAATTTTCATGGTACAAATTCTTCCTTACCTTCCAATTCAAATTTATAGGGTCCTTAATACTCAATATACTACTTCTCCTTATTTTTTTCTCCTTTTTCTTAGCTAAACTCTTGTATTTCTTCCTTATGGATTTGTCTACTTTCCATATCATTATATCCTCTACCTCTATTAGGTGTTCTAACTACTATAGTTACTTGTTTTATGCATTTTCCCTCTTGTCTAAGTGTATTTTCCCTTCATCATCTTTAGATACAGCCAAATGGTGATTATTCTTCTTCTTTGTGCTTGTTTTGTGTCCTTATCCTTTATTATTTTCACTTCATGCTTACTTCCTTAGTGATTTTTATTCCTTATGACATCTTAATTACGATTTAATGGCTTAACATGCATGTCAACCTATATCATTTTCACTATTATACTCTCTTTTGTTGCCTCTTATTCACATTTATCATCTTTTTGATGTCACTTCTTATGACCTTGCTCATTATGCAAGAGCAATTTGGTCCCTTCATTCTCAACATATTACAATATTATTTGATAAATCTTTGAATTTCCATGTTCATTATTATCGACTATCAAATCAAAATTAGCTTTCCCAAATGAATAACTCACCTTGTTTTCTTGATCATACTCCCTTTGCTTACATGCTAGATTTCATGGTTGTAACTTTATTTGCACAGCTCTTTGTGTTTCCCTTTATTGATCCTCTATTGACATTTATTGGCATTCATCCCTTAGATGTACTGAATAAATCTTCTAACATCTCCATTTTTTCTTACAATTGGAAGCATCCACCTATTCAAAATCCTCATCAAATGTTGGTCCACATTATTTTTCATCCTATTGAGAAACTTGATATTTATCTTCTCCTTAGACTCCCTCTTTTATGAGAGTCAATCCAACCTCCTTTCACTACATACCTCTATGTATTAATCACTTTTTGAGGTGCTTCATCCTCACCTTACCTTACTACATGCTCATTCATCAATATAATTATTTCCATATACAAAATGTCTTCTTCATTATTGGAGTGAACTTCATATATACTATCATAAACAACATTTGAAAATAAATATTGAGAATACTTATCTTTTTTGCACTCATCTTCTTATTCAGAAAACTCTATTTTCTCCTTTTTATCTTGGTTTTCTTGTATTATCTCTCTTGTTTACTTTGTATGCTTGTACTCTTCCTCCATCTTCATGATTTCTTGGGATACACATATAACATGATTCTATTGTGTTCTTTTCATGTTCTTTACAATCCACTTGGTACCTTGTACCTTTTTAAGTTGACATTTACTTCTCGTTGCTTCTCTATCTTGCTTTTTTGTTTTGGTTATATACCATTCCAATTTGGTGTATATTGTCATTTATGATTTGTTTCCACACTTTTTATTATTTTCCACCTGATTTCTCATCCCATTTGAGATCTTGCTTGAGGTTCACCTCTTCTTTTTCAATACATGTTTATTTCAACCACTTATTACAAACATATCCATGACCTTGTTCTTTATTTAAGGGTTGTACCTTGTCATTATTTCTCCAAATCTTCATAGTAGCCTTTTATTCTTCATATGTGCAATAAAAGTCAATGCCCAAACACTAATTTACCTCCAAAAATGACTACTATAAGCTTATGTATTCATTCATGTCTACATGTTTGGGCTTCTTGTCTACATAGTTAGCTATATTATCTTTTTTGCATGCTTTTCCTCTTGTTTCAGGTGTAATTCTTAACAAATAATCATAAAATTCCTCTTCCACCTCATCTTCAACAAGTGAACTGCTTCTAATCTCCATCCCTATGTCTTCTACATGAGGTTCTCTATCTCTGTCATCTTCACTCCACTTGACGGGTGATGTTATTGACCCATACTTCACCAAATTTTGGTGTTATTCTTGGAATTCATCAAATGTTTCTTCATTCCTACATACACAAACTTAAAATCAATGTTATAATATAAAATGAGTGACCACATAGTCTTCTTGAATGACTTTTGCATAGACACTCTCCATCTTCTCTTCTTGTTTTCTCTTTCATGTAATTTTCTTGGCATTTCTCTTTCCTTCTTGTTCTCCTCAATGAGAACCATATTCTGTATCTCTTTATCTTGTTACTCACTTCGCAACATCTCATCCCTCATGCCTATATGGGTTTCCTTCTCTATCTTCTTATCATCTCCCAAGACACTCATCTTGTGATTTCTATATTTGAAAAGTGACTCTAGTGGCCACTTCACCCTTTTCCTTCTAATAAAACTAATCCATTGGCTCCTTTTCCTTTTAATAACATCACCATGAGGTATATCTTCTCAATACTCTACCCCAATATTCTTCTCATGTCTTCCACTTCTATCTCTACATCTATCTTCTCTTACCTTTTTTACTTTCTAGGCCTATCTAGACCTTCCTCTTAACAATATTATCAATCTTGCATCTTATACCTATATTTTATCTTTCCTCCTTTTTTAGTCCTCTATCTATGATCTCTCCTTATCCTTCTTGACTCTCTCCTGGAGTCTTTACTATTATCTCTTCTTGAACTCCAATGCTCTTTCTATGTCTTCTTCACTAGTCCTCTCTTGAATAGCTTATTGTCCTTCTCATAGGTATTTGGAGCTTTTATTCCTCTTTTTTTAAATCCTCTATTCCTCTATTCAACCACATTGAAAACCCTAAACTCACTAACTCCTTGTTTAACTCTCCTATTTAGGTATCAGGTACCCAAATCTTTATGTAATTGTTAGGAACTCAATATTATATCATAAATGGTCTTATATGATCTTATTACACTTGGTTCAATCCCTTTTAGGTCCTCAAACACACTTCACCCTTCAATTCCACATACAAGGTTCACAATGGTCTCCTTAGGCTTGTAGCATTTTTTTAACAAATTTATATTGTATGGATTTGTAAATATGTACCTTGAAAATTTGAATACATTTATTAGTAACCTATATCTCCCTTTAGGTTTTTAATAAATTTCATGGCCTAATTATACATTTAGAGTACACTTTTTTTGTAAATGTTCTCCAAATTATGCCTATGAACCCTATTCCATGTCCCCAAGGTTAGTTATATACTGTATAGACCTATTAATACTCACAAACAATAAAAATATTGTAGAGGGTACTAAAATAAATTAGAATATGAATTTTCACCTATTTTGTAATCTTCTATCAATACTTATGGGGATTTTAAATTTAAAACCCTAACTTGCCCTTAAACCCTGATAGTGCAGGCTGAGAGGCTATTAAATTCCATTTCTTGAATTTTAAAATGTCTCAAGAGGAACATAGACCTTACCCATGTATATCTACATCTAATGCATCTTGTTAAATATGTTATAAGATATATTTCATCCATTTCAAGCTTGAGATGAAGATAAACACAAATGACTACATACTTTCAGTTGACTGTGTAGGGTTATAGGTAGTTATTATAACTTCAATGGAGTTTCTTGATTCAAAAGGGTTGTGTCACTGCTTACTCACCTTCCCCAACATGAAAACACCATAACAACACCTAATCATTCTCTTCCTTAGGTATGAAGGCTTCCTTCTCATGAACTATATAGAAAAAAAAGGTACAAGATATTACAAATGCTTGAAACTTGTTTATGTCTTTACCAAGTGTTATATCTCCTTATACCACCTTATCAAGTATTTTTATTTATTTAATTAAAATGGGAAATTAGAGACATAATAATTATTCCTCCCTCCAAACATGATGCCCTTCCATAATATTTTAATGTAGGGTCTCATTTTATGTACTCAAGGGTTTGTCCACAGCAACAGGGGTTGTTCTTCTTGATACGGTTTAGTTTTATACAATCTTAGGTTGTCATAATGTGAATAGGGGTTTATGAGTGGATTACATTCTTTGAGTTTTACTCAATTTAAAATGATTACTCAGTCACCCATAGGTTTATATGATCCTTAACACATTCACATAACATTCCACAATAAATGATGCTTATTTTTTTCCCCTAAATTAATTGTTTAAACATTTCTTCTTTGACTATAATCAATAGTCCTTCTAAACCTATAGATACACACACATATTCTATGTATATACATTATTTAAGGCTCACCTTAAAAAAAAATTATATAAAGTATATATCAGAGGATTTGCCAAGGTTTGAATAACGAGGATGCATGAGTCATGGTTGCACGGGATGAAGCAAGTGAATACCACAAAATGATAAAGTAAATGAAATCAAATAAGAGACAATTACATAGACAATTAGGAGAAAAGCCAATATTCCATTAACATGAGATGGCAATAATGAAGAATACATATAGGAGAGATAGTAAGTAACTCCTCCACAAATAGTGGTCAAAGCACCCAAAGAATAGACTGTAACTCCTCCATGAAAGGTGGTGACAAGGTGCTAAGAATAGAGAAGTAACTCCCATACATAGAATAGCCAGTCAAAGGAGTTACTTATGACATTCTTATGACACCTATGACACACCTATGACACATATCTCCACATAAGTTAGCCTATCCCATGAATGTAGGAAAACTCCATGTATGAACAAATATATAATATTCCATAATTAAATAATAGGGAAAAATAAAAACCTACACTAACACCCCACATAAGCGTAGCTTAGGTGGGCAGTGTGCAAATATAAAATGGGTCTTGGCAACTAGGCCTGATGAGGTACCCATGTATATATGCAATCTCCCATAAGATAGAGAAAAGGAAAAAACTCATAGGAAACAACTCCCCCCCAAAAAGAGAGACATAAAATAAATGAAGAGGCTAGAGGCCCCCCCGGAAGATGATTTTGCTGCAGATGTTGACCACACCCCAAGAAGAGCTCGTAGATGAATGAACTTGCTCTCGGTGAAAGATTTCGTTAAGATGTCTGCAACCTACTCTAAAGGCTGGCAAAATATCAAGTCAATGACCTGACTATGAATAAGCTCCTAAATGAAATGCATGTGAATCTCTATGTTCTTGGTCTACTGGTGCTGAACCAGATTCCTACAAATCTGAACGATACTCTAGTTTTCATAATAAATGATGGTGGGTTGTTTGATAAGAATGCCAAACTCAAAAAGTATCCCTTAAAGCCAAATAGCCTCAGTAGCTGCATTAATAGCTCCCTTGTACTCTACCTCTATAGATAATATAGCGATAGCATTTTAATTCTTGCTAGACCAACTGATAGGACCAGAACCTAGTGAGAAACTGTAACTAGAAGTAGACTTGTGAGTCTGTGAATCACCAGCCCAGTTTGAATCTATATACCCAATCAAGTCAGCCTCTATGCCAAATCTGTAATGAATCCCATATCTATGTGAACCCTATATGTAATGCAAGATCCTCTTAGTTGCTTTCTAATGTAGCTCATGAGGTTCCTACATAAATATGGAGACAAGTCCCACTGCATATGATATGTCAGGCCTAGTGTGAGTCAAGTAGATGAGACTGCCAAAAAGTTTTCGATAACGAGCGGCATCAACTAATGGTGAAGAACATTCATCCTCAAGCTTGAATCCTGATAAAAAGGGAGTACGAGATGGCTTGAAATAAGCCATGTGAATCTGAGACAATAAATCAAGAGCATACTTAGGTTGTGTAAGAGAAATATCTGAATCTAACTATGAGATCTCAATGCCAAAGAAGTAGTGCAAAAAACCCAAGTCTATCATGTCAAATCTATCTTGGAGAGATTTTTTCACCACTACAATAGCTGATGAATAACTCCTGGTGATCAAAAGGTCATCAACATAAAGAACTAGAATCAAGAGTGAGTCATCCCATCGCAAAAAGTAGACATTAGGATCAAAATGGCACCTAGTGAAACCTACTATGAGAAAGAAGGAATCTATCTTGGCATACCATGCCTGAGGGGATGGTTTGAGGCCATAGATAGATTTCTTGAGTCTGCATACTAAGGAAGAATCCTTCACAAATCCTGGCAGCTGCTCCATGTAGATCTCCTCCTCTAGGTCTCTGTGAAGAAAGGCACTCTTCACATCCATCTAGTGCACATCCCAACCATGTGTTGTGGCAATAGCTAAGGTGAGTTGGATAGAAGTCATCTTTGTAATAGGTGCAAAGGTCTCTGAGTAGTCAATGCCTGCCACCTGTGAGAAACCCTTGGCAACCAATCATGCCTTGTAATTATCAACTGACCCATTTGATGTAAACTTGGTCTGATATATCCACCTACATCAAACCATCTTCCTTCCCTTAGGAAGTCATGTCAAGTCCCAAGTGTGATTTTTGATTAAGGAAGAATATTCTTCCTCCATAGCAATATCCCACTCAGGTACTCTTGATGCCTATCAAAAAGTATATGGATCTGAAATTGAGGAAAAGAAGGCATGTTTATTTCTCTAAAAATCCACCTTAGTATGTCTATCATCTATGGGATCTCTTGTCTAAGTGTTATCACTCTCAAGTGTCTGTCTAGCCCAAAGTGGCCCAAAAGTGGGAAAGTCAGGTGCTAACTCCTCATCCTCTAACTAACTAGAGGTAGATGACTCTGCATCACTATCCTCACTGTCTGAACTTGAAGAAGAAGAAGATGTCTCTGGCTTAGGAACCTGTTGTGGCTGATTTAAATCTAAGAAATCATCATCAAGAAGTAGATCTAATGAGAGTGAAGAAGTGCCAAGTGTTGAGTCTCTAGGACTCTCCTGAAAGTGGACACTTCTCTCAATGAATAACTCATGAGTGGTCAGATCTAGAAGGTGATAACCCTTAGCACCATCTGGATATCCTACAAAGATGCAAGGCTTGGACTGATGTTCCATAGCTTTGTATTTCTTCTTTGATATGCGGGCCATGGCTAGGGATCCAAAAACCCTAAGGTGTTCAACATCAGGTTTATTTTTATGCCAAGCTTCAAAGGGTGTTATCCCTTTTAAGGCTTTGTGAGGAACCCTGTTTTGAATATAGGAAGCACAATTGATGGCTTTAACCCAGTACTATGGTGCTAAGGATTTGGAGTGAATCATACAGCTACCCATCTCTTTCAGGAACCTATTTTTGCATTTTGCAACCCCATTCTATGAAGGACTGTCAGTGACTATGCATTGCAAATCAATTCCCTTTATGGTGCAAAATTTCTCAAACTTGTTGCTGACATACTCCACTCTATTATTAGTTCAAAAAACCTTAATGGATTTCTCACTCTATTTCTCAACAAGAGCCTGGAAGTCTAAAATTTTTTCAAACACTTCAGACTTTTGTTTGAGAAAATATATCCAACTATACCTAGATAAATCATCAATGAAAGTGAGGATTTACTTGGCCCTTGTGAAATATGGTTTGAGAAAGGGTCCTAATACATCACTGTGGACTAAATCCAAAGGTTGTGAAGCCCTCCAAGCTTTGCCTTTGTCAAATTTTGTTTCGAGATGCTTCCTAAGGGAGCACCCCTCAGAAAGTCCTTTTGAGAATTGGACACAAGGCAAGCCAATGACCATGTCATGTTTGTTAAATTGCTCAAGGTAGCGGTAGTTAAGGTGGCCAAACCTCTCATTCCATAATTTGCTAACTCCATTTGAATGAGTCAGCAATGTTGTTGGAGAAGAATCAGGTGCAAAATGTGAGAAGTTGTATAACCTTACTTGGTGATCTACCCTACCCACTGCCACTGTAGTATCACTATGCAACTCCTTGATAGCCACTAAATTTGGTGAAAACTCAACTCTCATGCCCTGACCAATGTGAGTGATTTGGTACACTGATAGGAGATTGGTTGAAAGAGAAGGAACACTTAGAACATTATTGAATGTTCCTCCTTCCATTTCAACTGACCCTTTCCCTACAACAAAAACTGATGTGTCATCACCCAAACTAATTAAAGTCATGCTACAAGGCTCTAAAGATGAAAACTTGACTAGGGAAGAGCCCATGTGGTGAGAAGCACTTGAGTCAATGACCCATGAAGATGTAGAAGTTGTTATAGCTACAACGACCTTTCCCTTTTCTTTCTCCTTACCCTTGCTTTTTGCCTTTGTAGAGTATTGGGTAGATGAATTCTTCTTGATGGACTCAAGAACACCTATGTTGTGCTTCTCTAGAAGATGATTTAGGTGATCTATTTGTTTCTTCATGCATTTGTGTTCATTATGCCCTGTCTTCTTAAAATAGGCACACTTAACCTTCTCCTTCTTACGTTTAGCATTAGAGGAGGAAGACTCAATGTTGTTTTTGGCAGGATTGTAGTTTTCTTTCTTCTTCTCCTAGTCCTTGTTCTTTTTCTTCTTCTCCTTTATTGAAGTCTTATCCTTACCATTTTCAGCTATCAAAGCTTGGGGTTGAGTAGAATTCATTGTGCTCATTTGAATTAGCTTATATTGCTCCCTAGTCAAGTTGACAATGAATGAATCCAAAGAAGGCATTTTCCATGTAGTGCCAAGGGCACTTTTTATGGCATGGAAAGTGGAGACAAAGACTAAATAGCTTGGACCTAACTTTGAGAGAATACAAAGGATGAGTTGATCATTTTTCTTCTCTATCCCACATTATTTAAATTGCAATCTAAGGGCCTTAAACTTAGTGAAGAAGTCCTGTAGGGTGTCAAAGTTGCTTGGACTTAGACTTATGAGTTGGTTTTCGAGCTCATGACCTCTCATCTCATCAAACTTCCCAAATAAGGTTTCTAGGGTGTGCCATATGTCTTTGGGAGTCTTGGAGGTTTATAAATGTAAGAAAAGTTTTAGAGACATGAACAAGCTCAGTAATCCATAGGCTTCATCACTATGGTTGTACCGCTTGACCTTTTCAGTATTAGTGCTGGGTTTTACTTCAGTACCCATGGTGATCCTATACAACCGTTTACTTCTAAGAATGATTGACATTTTAACCTTCTATTCATGATATTTGAAGGGTGTTAGGAGTTTAAGTTGAAAATAATCCATTTTAAGCTGAATTTAGGTGAAGTTGTGTTGATTGCAAGTTGTGAAATCATGTATAAAGGAGAATGAATGCAAAGATTGCAAGTGCTAAAAAGCAATCACACCCCCCAAAAATGTTGAGCCCCCCCCCCAAATATGCAAGTGCACACTCAAAATATGTTGGGCTCAGCCAAGAATGCATCTTAGAGCAATTAGTACAAGACTTTAAGCAAATAAGACTCAGCTGAAAATGCGTCTCGAGAGACCCAAATTTTAGGCACCTTATAAACTAATGTATTTTTAACAAATAACAAGCCTACACTATGTAGAATTGAAATACAAACACTTTTTTAAAAAATGTCACCCAAATATGAGCTACTATTTGCAAGATATTAAAGATTCAATTTCTCATAAACTAGTGTTTTTACAAAAAAATAGCACTAAAACATTAAAAAAATACCTATTTTGAGAGAGAAAGTGGCCTTCCAACCACTTATTGGACTCAACATGGAGCGAGGAATCCAAAGGAGGTCTTTGTGAAGGGGAATTGGCCTCTTTCCAACCCGGCCTCACCCTTCATCTTTGTAGGTCGAAGATACAAGTTTTTAAAACCTTTAAACTACTTTCTCAAATGCTAATTTTCCAATTTGACTTTAATTCAAAAAACCAAATCACTAATTTATGAATGCAATATTAGAATAATTATGAGGAAATTTGACAAAAGCGTATTTTACCAATTTTGCTTAGGAGAGAGTGGGCCCACCAAATGGGGCATTGGATATGGGTAGGCTACGTGTGAGTACTGATTAAAAAATGAAACTAAATATGAATATGATTAATAATTTTTGTTACTTTCATTGTAAGAAAATAAAAGTTAAAATGAGGTTCGGTACTTAGATAGTGGTTGAAACAATCAGATGAGTAGATGTAAGGAAACATTTTCTAATATTGATGAAACTATGATGTATGAATAAAAAAACATAAAGAACCATAAATTACCAATCATGTGTAAATAAAACATTTCCATTTTAACCAAGAAAGGTCATAGATAAAAAAAATCAAGATGTATACTAAGTCACTTGATTAACATAATCTTAATTACTTCAAAATGGATATACGGTTAAATTTTAAATTTTAGAATACATTGGTTTTTTAATAAAATGGTAGCACTAGACAAATAACAACTATTAACATGACAAGGAATAGAATGTTACCTTTAACAATTCAAAATTAATTGTTATATTTATATTCAAAAGTGTCCTTTTAGATTAATATATGAATTATAATATAAAATTTGGTCACTTGAGTTTCATTGGGATAAATTTTTGTTAAGAAAATGAAACCATAAGAGGGTTTCTTTTGATTGAACAGAAAAATAGAAATATTGAGTGTTTCATTTTAGGAAAATAATATAGAAAAAAATTTCCTCTAGTAAATCATGGAAATAAATTGATCCACTTAAAATTATTCATTCATATTATTATGTTCTTCTAAAAACCATATGTTTTTATTAAAACTTAGTATTTAATACCGTTAAAATGTGATTGTAGCATTAAATACTAGGTTTATTAATTAAAACATAAATAATAGGCCATTAAGATATTCAATCAATTCAAGGTCCTTGTCAAAAAATAAAGTGGCCAACATGTAAAGTTCCTTAGAGTTGACATAGGGGGTGAATACATCTCAAATGAGTTTTTAAACTATTTGAAAGAAAATACAATTAAGAAACAATATAATAATAGGTACACACCACTATAGATTGGTGTTATAGAAAACAAAACTTTCAAGAAATGGCTAAGATCATTTTAAAGTGTGAAGGACTATAAAATGAATTATTCATTTAATTTGTATCATGTGTGGTTTATTTATTAAACAAATAGCCCAAAAAAGTGTTTATAATATCACATCTCAAGAGGCATCAAGCAATAAATATCCAAATTTTGAATATTTGAATTATTTTGGTGTTGTGTGGAATATGCAACATGGAACAATAATAAATAAACTATAACAAAATTATCATTTCTATAGAAACATGAAACAAAAAAAGTTGTTTTGGTAATACAAGTTGGGCATAAATGGATAATATATCAGATTGATGTAAAATCAACCTTTTTGAATGGAGTATTCAAGAAATAAATATGTGTACAAGTCACTAGGTTATGATATTATAGGTCTCAAAAATAAGATATGTAAGTTAGATAAGTGAATATGATTAATAAAGGACCTTGGGCATGATACAACTGCATTGACTCATACTTATTAAGAAATAGTTTTATAATTAGTAGTAACAAACTAAAACTCTACATAAGATACACAAATCATAGAAATTTTTTAATTATATGATTATCTGTAGATGTAAATTTTTAATAAAAATGATAATGTCTTTAAAAGAGTTTAGATCAAGAATGAGAAAATAAATAAATTGTAGATTTGGGTTTATTGAAATACTTTCTTGGTATAGATTTTTAGAAAACTATAAATAATTATATTTTCATATCTCAAACAAATTATGAAAATGATATCTTATATAGATTTATAATTATGAATATAAAAAATGTGTCGACAAACACAACATTAGGTTTGAAGTTTAAAAATATGGTTAGTGTAACAATGTTGATCCTACATCATATAAGAGTCTAGTTAGAATTTGAATTTCTTTAACAACAAAACATAACATTATGTATGTAGTTAGTTTAGTATCTATCTTCATGGAGACTCCAAATAAAATCCAGTCACATAAAACAAATATAGTTTTATGATAGATAAATGCCACCAAATTCCATCAAATTTTATATACTCCATCTAATAGTTTTGAGTTTATTATTTATACAAATTATAATTGGGAAAGTTTTAATGATGATAGAAGGATCACATCCGATTTTTTTTCAAGATTGGTTCTAGAGATATCTTATGCCATTACAAAAGTTAATCCATTGTAATAATTTTCACAAATAAATCCAAGAAGGTAGTAACAAATTCACCATCTTCAAAAACTAATTGAATATACATAATTTTATAAGGTTAAAAAGAGGTATAGCAATAGTTTAAACAAATATTTTATGGTAATATATCCTAAATAGCTCTATCAGATAATTTAGCTGTCTATAAATGAAACTAGCACATCACCATAAGATATCACATTTTTGAAAACTGGATAAAAGTGGAGAAATAAAATTTTACATTTTTTAGGTCAAAAGAGTAGTTCATAGATTTATTTACAAATGTTGAAAAATGAGAGAGATGAAAACAAATACAATCCATGCACATAGAGAATTATAATCCAACAAATAGTAATATTCTGCTCCATTAATTTCATTTGAACATAATACAAATACTTAGGACTTCTGATTCCTATAATAAGGGGTTCTATATCCTTAAAAACTATCAATTAATAACCTCCAATCTTCTAATAATAAAACAAAACCTATATTTAGATAATATAATATGTAATGGTTACACACTAACCTATTAACAAATCTATTGATGTTATATTGTAGCTAAGAATAATAACGTTAAATTAATAATGTTTCACACTATACCTCAACATTAACTCACTTGGAAAAATTATTAATCCTATTTATACCCCCATAACATGAGCATGGAGAGAATATACATCTTAAAGAACTAGCCTGAATAGAATCATATAGCAATGCGTACTTTTAGGTCTACATACTATTGACATGATCTTGATGCACATGATAACTATTATGTGAAGGAACACATCCTGCATTTACTTTAGGTGACCGTAGGTATGTGTCACTGGGGGCCATCTCTATAAATAAGTAAGATAGTACAAGATCTCTATCCTTGGAATTAGCCAATTTGGCATAGAACACACCTCACTGAACAAATAAAAAACTACACCACATATATGAATAGGGATGTCCTATTATTATTCAAATACACAACATAAAAAAATACACTACATAAAATGTCAGCAAATTACTTGGGCTCTATCATTGGTGATTGACAAGAGGCTCCAGAACCTCCAACATCCATTTCCTCCTTTCTTCAATAAGTTGCTTCTTACTTAACACATGTCTATAAAACTCAAATGTATGATTTTTTTCTTTATAAAAAATCAGCCCATAATTTAGACATCATATAATATGATAATGCATCCATTACAATAAAAAAATTTACTTTGATAACCGACCAACATACATAGCTTTTAAAAATGATGATATTTTTTATGACCCTTAATAACATTCAACTAATACTTATCATTTTTGTTGGACACAAAATGATTATGATAAGACTCAATATAGAACGTCTTAATACTAAAAAGAAGACGCAAAATTAAAACTAATCTCCAATCTATAAACGCAATCATTTAATTTACAAATATATAGTAAAATAAATAAAATGTCTGGCAATATTTTGACTCAAACTAAAGCTTAATAAAAGCTTGACTCACTTTGACTTGACTAAAACTATATTTAAAAAATTAATAAAAGAAAATTAATTTTTAAATACTATAAACAACCTTAATTAATGACACCCATATTAAAAATATATATATAAAATGACACTAAATATAAGGATACTAACAACTATATAAAAATAAATTTCACTTAACATAAAATAGACAAGCTTCAAACCGGTGACATGGAGTGATCCGTAATGCATGGGCGATGCGAAGGCAATGCAGATGTATATAACTTATGGTGAACTGAGGTGGATAGCTGGATTGAATAACAAATCACAGGATTTAGTTAGTGGCTCATCGGAAGGCGAGGTGAAAAGAAAAGTTGTAATGTGATAAGACTAGTTACTAGGAAAATATGAATACAAATCAATTTGATCTCCAAATGAGATGGCACAGTCACTGAGCAATGAAGAAGAATAATAAATCTGTGCAATGGCTGGACATAAATGATATAGCATGGGCAGATGCGTATTGCGTATTTCACCTGGTTTGGATGCTTAGAGTGACAAAACTGATCTGTTTTGCCTATTTTGAGGACTATGCTTCTTGTATTTACTGTAATTCAGCTGGTCGAGTACTAAGTGGAATGAATTCAATGCATGTTTGATCATGACAGGAATGTGACTGCCAATGCGTAAGAGGATGAAATGATCCCATAATGATGGAGATCTGATTGTTTCGCTCAAGCAAGTCGTATGAACATTCAACGTAGCAAACTGATCTGATCTGGATGTGTCTAGACAGTAGATCTAGATGTGTCTAGACAACACAGAAAGGCATATGAGGAGCATAAATTCCTTCGTCCCACACACAAAATTGATTTGTGATTCAAAATTTCAACACAGCAGACCCATAGAAGACGTTAAAAGCTTATATGTAGAAGTCCACCAGGATGTGATGCTGATGCAGAATTGAATTTATCTATAGGTCTAGCGTTGGTGATGCCTTAGATAAATCCATACGTTTTTGCTCGACGATGCACGTGGCGCATATATGCGCCACGTGCATCGTCGAGCAAAAACGTATGGATTTATCTAAGGCATCACCAACGCTAGAATAATATTTTCTTCAATAAACTGTATATATATAAAACTGTAATGATAGAATAATATTTTCTTCAATAATCTTCTATTTACAGGGGCGAGAAAAAGTATGGCATCCCCTCACACGACTATATATATATATGTGCGCCACGTGCATTGTCGAGCAAAAACGTATGGATTTATCTAAGGCATCACTAACACTAAAATAATATTTTCTTCAATAAACTGTATATATATAAAATTGTAATGATAGAATAATATTTTCTTCAATAAACTTCTATTTATAGGGGCGAGGAAAAGTATGACATCACCTCACACGACTATTATGCATCCATTATGGAATGTATATTGCACTACTCTTATACCACAGTAGAAAAATGAGAGAGGCAAACACAAATACAAGTACTGCACATAGAGAATTATAATCAGACAAATAGTAATATTATGTTACATTAATTTTATTCGAACATAATACAAATGTATAGGACTTTTGATTCCTATATAAGGGATTCTAGATCCTTATGAACTATCAACTAATAATTTTCAATATTTTAATAGTAAAACTAAATTTATATGTGATAATATAATATCTTATGATTACATACTAACCTATTAACAAATATCTTAATGTTATATTGTAACTAACAATAATGTTAAATTAATAATGTTTCACACTATACCTCAATAACAAAAGCATTTTCAAAAGAAGAATTTGAACAATTGAAATAAAAATTATCAACATGAGAATTCAAAGTTAAGGGATGGTGTTGTAAACATAACCTTAAATAAAGCATTGAATATTAAATCAAAATCAAAAAAAAAAATTAATATAATATATATTTTTTAAATAAAATTGAAATTAGATAGAAAGCTTTAAACTATCTCTTCTTCTTTTTTCTGTTTCTTTCTTTTGCGAGTCAATTGTAAAAAAAAAAACATTAAAGAACTAACTAGAAATTAATTAAATATGTGGGGCTATAAGAAGAATAAAATAGAGTAATGTAAAGTAATTTATGAACCAGTTTTATAAAACTAGTCGATAGGAAAATCAAAGTAGCAGCCCTTAGAAGGAGAATTTAGAACAAAAGTTTGTATATAGTAATATATTTTCAGCATTATGGTTTACTTTAAGTGCATTATTTTATTTTATTTTATTTTTTATTTTTTATAATTAAATTTATATAATTGACAATAGCTTTATTTTTGTATAAAAATTATTTTGAAGAGAGAACATAAACCCTACTTTTAATATTTACAAAAATTAAAGTGATGAAAACATATATTAGTTAACAAAAATATTAATAGGAATAAAACTTAAAAATTGCATGAGAATGTTATTCTTCGCTAACACTCAAATGGATAAATTATTATATAAAATTATTTAAATAAATATAAAATAAAAAATTGAGTTGACATGAATAATAAAAAAATGAAACAAATCAAAAGCTACAAAAGGATAACTAACTAACCTATTTTATTTTTAGCAATTACTATTTTTAACATCTTTCATCTTCTAACAACAATTTTAGTTACTATTTTTAATTTTTTTGCATGCAAGATTGAATAGTACTAAAACTATACTCATATAATTTAAAACTAAAATTAAGTTATTGGATGAATTTCAACAAAAGTTTAGGTCTGGTTACAAAAATATGTTATTTATAAATATGAAAAAATCCTTAAAAATCTATTAAAATGCAATTCTAAACCCTTTTACAATCACGTATGACATGTGAAAAGTTATAAAAACATATCTAAATAGATAAAATATACCATTAATGAATTAAATTTTTTGAATCATTAGTTTTGGCATGAATTAAATCTCAAAAATATTTATAAATAAAAACTTATGATCTCTAGAAGATAGGCCTCCACATAATGAAGACTACAAAAATCAATGTTACTAACCATAACTATCTCACAATATATAGCTTTGGTTTGTGGTGGCAATTTATGCCTCCTACAACCTTGGTTCTTATTTAATGCATAAAATTTAATAAAATTAATAAAATGTGCTTTAAATATAAGTTTTTATAGAACTAGGATTTTGTCTGCCTGCTTCGTCTTAAAATATGGTTTACCCTCAACATATTTCAAATGTCAATCTTATGAGTACATATAATATTTTCGTTATTTGTTATAATTGTCACTAACTTAATAGATATAGTTGTAATAGACAAATAATTAAATCTTTGCCCATTATTTTTCATAATTCAATGCCATTGAAAGGCTTATAAGCAATAAAAAATCTATCAGAATAACTTATCTCAAAAAATTAAGAAATTTCAAGAAAATAATAACACAAATAGAATTTTTTATATTACTTAATGGTGTTACAACATTCAAATAATCTCCATAGTCTCCTATAACATATTTATTTATGTTAGATTTTCCTTTCAAGAAGAACGTTTATCATAACACTCTTAACATAAATTTTAATTCAATAAAGTAGATTGATTATTCTAAAAATACCTAGATGTCTATATTAAAAAATATTACATTGAGACAAAGAGAGACATTTAATTAAATGTAGTGCTTACCTTAATATTTTGTCATGGAAATAAATGTGAGTAGTCAATAATAGGAACTAATGTCATTTATTCTCTCCCTTTTTCTCATTGTGAGAATGTATATTTTTCCATTCTCTCTATTTTATCCCACCATTGTTTGGACTTTGGGTCACCATTACATTTATCAAAATTAGAAGTTGTTAGGAAGCTAGATATTTAGAGATAGAAAATAACTAGTTAATTCAATAACATAATACAAGTTTGCAATAATAAGGATAATTAAAATAAATATAATATTAAATATACATGATAAAAACATAATGTATGTGTTAAAACTTTATTATAGCTTAAAAAGATCTACAGTGTAAGATATCATGGTTTTATAATTTAAGATGAAAAAATTAAATTTGATTTTATTATGGGATACTTTGGATCTTTGTAAAGATAAATACATAGAATAGGTAAATTATTATGAGGACTCCTCTTAAAAATTTAGTGAAAAAATGCCATTAGTATTTTCCTTCCTAAATGTAGAATCAGGTAGAATTCAGTTTTCTATATAATTAGGGGTTTGAATCCTTGATATTTGGTTTCATGGATTTCCCTAAGACACTACTAGGGTTCGGTAGGGTGGAGGTTTCCCCACCAAACCACTCTTTGGGAATAGGTCTACAAACTATTCCACAAAGGGATCCAAATTTTACGTTTGTTGTCATATATATAATAATGTCCACCTTGACAATAATTTTGGCTTGATATCTTGCTAATCAACTTGTCATCTTTTATATAATCCAAGAGAAGCCAAACACCATTTTGGATTCTTTACTAATAATTGTTTTAAGAACATATAAGCATTAGTTTCCTATGTGTGAACCTTTTCAAGTGCTATTTTGCATTCATCAATCACTTATCTGATAAGATGGTACTTTATCATAATATACTTTATCCTATTATGGTAAGCAAGATTATTTGAAAAATAAATTGCAGTTTGACTATCACATAATTCCTTCATTTTGCATTGTTATCTTCCAAACTCACCCAATAGGCAATATATCCAAATCACCTCCTAAAAATCATGATATGTAGATGCATATTATGTGTTAATAGTTGATGCATCAATAGTCTTTTGAATCTTTAATATCCAACTAGTAGGTCGATAGGTTGAAAATGTAAAAATTAAACCATATTTTTATTTTATTTTATCCATATCTCTTACAATATTAGAATCAACACACCCACAAATAGAGTCACTAGACATGTTTTAGGTGATGCAATAGTCACTTTTGCCTTAAAATTAGTGAAACACACACTTTAGTATTGCCCAATGTTCTTTATTTGGTAACGAACCTAAATACTATCAATAAAATAAAATACAAATAGTCATAGCTTTTGAAATAATCACTTGTATTGATTCATGTTGAATGATTCAAACAATTACAATAAGCCTCGACTTATAATTGGAGTTGACATGAAAAATTCAAAATCTTAAAAAATAATAGAAATCAAATGTTTTTTTTAGCAACAAATATTTTTAGTAAGTGTTGCATGCAAGCATGTATATCTGTAAAAAATATCCAAAAATAAATTAAACCCTAAAATTAACCTATCAAATAAATCTAAATATAATTTCACTTTTAGTTACAAAAACATACAAATTCTAAAAATAGAAAAATATTGGAAAAATTGTTAAGGTATTTTTCAACCCTCAGATGGTCATGTATGGCCTCCAAAAATAATACAATACTTATATAATTGGATAGGGTAGGTTATGGCTAAATTTAAACTTTTCAGATGGTTGTTTTGGCATCAAAGAGACCTGAAATAGAGCTACGAATCAAAAGATATGGCCTCTAGAAATTTGTCCTCATTTTTTGCATCATTCTCCAATTGTTGAAAATAACTCAGCTCCCACAAGTTTCTCTAATTATACTTCTAAATTTTTTTCTTATCAATATTCTTTAGATCTCACTCTGAAACCCTAGTGTTTCCTTGCTACTGTAATCATTCACACTGTACCAAATATATATTATATCTTCCTTGCATTATGTTTATTGTCTTCTTATCCCAAACCTACACTATCTTTTATTTCTTATTCTTTGGTACTTATTGTTTCTAATGTTCTTCTTCATCTTCCTCAACTTCACCATCTTCTCTATGAAAATAATATAAATCTAAAACATTAAATACTAGACAGATATCAAAATTCTATGCTAAACTTACCTCATAAGCATTGTCATTAATTTTATTCACAATTATGCATGGACCACTTTTCTTGTACTTCAACTTGTTATATGTGCCTTTAAAAAATATCTATTTCCTAAAGTAAACCATCACTAAATATCTTTTTTCAAGTATTTATGACCTTTTTCAGACATCAACTGCTTCTTTATACTTTTATTTACTTTCTTACAATTTTTTGCTTACATTTTTTTGTACCAATTGTATATGTTATACAAATGCCTCTTCATCATCACTAAATTATTCAATAATTGGTAATTATAAAAAATATAAAAAATTCTTATGATTTATACAATAAACAATGTGAAATAGTAATTTTTCTATTGACCTCTTTGATGTACTATTATATGTAAACAAATATTATTGTAAAGCCAAGTCCCATTTCTTGGGCATCTCAACAAATTTCCCAATCTCTTATTTACAAATTATATCTATCCATTTATTTATGGGTGGTAGGCATTACTGAATTATAGCTTGGTTCCCATCTTCCTCTATAAATTCCTCAAAAAAATGACTTAAAATTTTTGTGTTCCTATCTATTATATACGTTTTTGGAATACCATGTAATCTCACAATTTACTTAACAAATAGTTCTATAATTCTAGTAGCATCATTGGTAACCTATCTATAACAATAAAAATTCAATCATTACCTCTCTCTGTGTTTGGTAATCCCAACATAAAACCCACACTCAAATTTGTCCATGGTCCTCTTGAATCTAGCAATGGAATGTACAACCCTATATTTTGTGCATGTCCTTTAACCACCTTACATATCCTACACATTGAAATATATCTTGTCACATCTATTTTATGCAAGTACTTTGTCTCAAACAAATCTATCATTTTTTTCTTACCAAAATGTCTATCCAAACACACACTGTTTAATTATATTATAATAATGTCTCTTAGAGATTAAATTAGAACACATAATTGTTTCCCTTTGAAGCTTTAACTATCATATATAGGATACTCATAATAAATATTACTTGTATGACATGTTAATAGATTCCTACATTACTCAAATATATTTCCAAGATCTATATTAGTATCATATACTTCCTTAATAAATTCAAATCTAACTACTTCATTCATCATAGTAGTTATAAGCCACACTCATCTGATCAAAGCATCAACTACCTGATTCTATTTTCCTAATTTGTGCTTCAACACAAAATTATAGACCTAAAATAAAGACACCCACTTTTCATGCCTATTATTTAGCTTATTTTGAGTGTTCACATACTTCAAACCATCATGGTCAATAAATAGGATAATCTCTTTAGTCACTAGGTAATTTATGCAATGTCTTAATGCTTGTAATATGGCATAAAAATAAACATCAGATGTATAATATTTTATTCTTGCCTAATTCAAATTGATAGTAAAATATTCTATTTGATTCCCTTCTTGACTCAACATAACACAAATTCCCAAAAATGAAGCATCAAAATCAACCTCTAACAATTTTCTAAAAACTGGTAATGCTAAAATATGCTTTTCTATAATGCTCTTCCTTGAAAACTCAAATCTTTCTCTTGATGCTCTTGTCCATGCAAATTATTTTCATCTCTTACAATTTTTTATTTGTGTAATAAGAATACTAAAATTGTTAATGAAATTTATCTAAAAACTTGCTAAACCATGGAAACTTCTTACCTCTACGATGATCTTTGTAATATGCCACTCAATAATTGTCTTTAATTTTTCCTCATCCATTCTTTCACCATCTACTGAACTAAAGTTACCAAAAATACAAAATTATTATGTATAAACATACACTTATTAAAATTTTCATAGAGATTATCCCTTATTAAAAACTAAAATACCATTCTCAAATTTTGTAAGTGTTCATCTTTGGTCTTAATATAAAAATATCATCAAAATAAACCACCATAAATTTACCACTGCATTCTCTTATCGATATGTTCATAACCATCATAAATGTGATGGGTACATTAGATAATCCTTATGGCATCACCATCTAATCATATAAACCATATATATTCTTTAATGTTGTTTTCCATTCATCTCTTTTATGAACCTAAATTTGATAGTACCTAATCCTTAGATCAATTTTGATAAAATATTTATCTCCCACAAGAACATCCATCATATCTTCTAAATGAGGTATAGAAAATCGGCACTTCATGTACATTATTTTAATTACTCTACTATACAAACACATCATCTGCCTTCCATTGTTCTTTGGAGTAATTAATTATGGTATTGCATAAGGACTCATGTTCTCCCTTACCACACCATTCCTCACCAATTTAGTAACTTGTATATTCAATTTTTCATTTTTTGTTGGATCATCCTATAATCTACTTGATTGGGTAGAATGATTGAAAAATCATATCAATATGACATTAAATATATATATTTATAATTAAACCATATAATACTCATCAGGTATAACATCCACATAATATTTTCATACTAATGCTAGTTTTTTTGGTATTTTTACCACTTCTATGTCTTCTTTCTTCGCTACTAATACATAATAGTAATTTGTCATCTTCATGTCTTCGATAAATTCTTTTGAAATCAGCATGCTTTCAAGCTATGCTTCTTCTTTAATAGGTAGCAAAACTACCTTCATACCACCATTACAAAACCTATATGTGTTCTTTTCTCCAGCATGAATTATTATTTTTATCAAACTCCCATGGCTTTCCCAATAATAGATGGCACGAATCCATTTGTATAAAATCATACTATATTTCATCCTTATAAGTTTAACCTATAGAAAATTTGATTAATCACCTTTTATCTACTATAACATTATTCCCTTTATTAAACCATGCAATCTGATAAGAATTAGGATGCTTTTCTCACGTGAAACCTAGTTTCTCAATCATGTCCTTTGAAACCTTATTTTCACAACTAACATAATCTATAACTTCTTTGAATATCTTACCTTATGAAGTACACCTTATTCAAAAGATTTTTATTTGCATCCATGCATCACCACTTTATTTATTCTGCACATATTCTTTCCTTAGAGCAATTATTTTTCTTCTCATCATGAGATTTTCTCCAGTATATAATGCTAAAACATTAGTATTTTTCTCATATGTCTCATCCTCAACTAAATTCACTCTTAGACAATCTTCTTTATTCCTTTGTTAATCTTAATAATGAGAAAAATCAAAAAATCTATGTCCTTCTCCACATATATAATAAACATAATATCTACATTAATTTTAAAACCATCCCCTGCCACCACCATACCTTTTTCCTCTCATAACTCCTCTTCCTATTTATTGGTATTGTAACTCGTGTATATTACATTCTTGTCCTTTTGCACCACATGATGAATCTCCTATAGTGGTATTAAACCCACCTATATTTTTATTAAATTTTACTTGTCTCCTTATTATAGGGGATTAACCTCTATTTGGCCCATTAAATATTATTTTAAAATTTTATCTATTTTATTTTTCTTTTGCCTTCAAATGTAATTAGTAATCCTCCTCCATGAAAAGTATTTTATACATGATTTATTCATCTTGAATAGAAAAGCAAAAAAAAATTACATACCTTACATCCATATGTTATTTGGTTTCATCATGATCCACTCCTATGTAAAGATTTTAAATGTCATACATATACTATTATATATTACAATCCTTCTACCACAAATTTTTTGAATATTATATATAAGGTTTATTCAGAATCCATAGGAAGAAATTTATCAATCAACTTACTCTCTATCTTTTTCCATGATTTGATTTTCTCCTTACCTCTTCTTTATCTTTCTTTCTATAGGTTATCTAATAAATCTTTACCAAACCCTTCAATTTTTTACACACAATCTTTACCTTCTTATCTTCTTTGATAGTTCTTCATTCGATAAACTTCTCCATGTTATTCATCCAATCTATCAACTCCTCCAGTTTTAATCTTCCTTCATAATCTAGAATATCAATTGTGATTCCTTCATTTCTTCTTTCTAAATATCTAACCATCCTCTCTTTATTGATGGTAGTTATTCCTATTGTACATGTTATTGTGAAATCCATTCTTCATGATCTATGTTATCCTCTAAATCATCTTCTACTCTCCTTTGTATTTGATTTGTAACAATGTATGTTGATTATTCTATTTTCCTCTGTAACTCTTCTATAGTCTATCTAATCTAAGTGATTCATCCTTGTCCTCTCACTATATCTTATATCTCCAAGATTCAAACTCTCTATGATAGCAAATATTGAACCCAAATACTATCAAAACAATAAAACACCAATAGACTTAGCTTCTAAAATAATCACATGTACTGATTCATATTGAATGATTAAAATAATTAGAAACCATGCATAAACAAGCCTCAACTTAGAATTAGAGTTTGTATTCAAAATTCAAAACTCAAGAAAATAATAAAACTTGACTTTCTATTTTTAGCAACTGCTCATTTTAGTAATTTTTTCTTGAAATATTGAGTAGATCTAAAAATAATCAAAAATAAAATAAACACTGAAATTACCCTATTGGAATAATTTAAACTAAAGTTCACATCTGATTACAAAAAAATTAAAAATATAAAAATATAAAAATAATAATACTAAAATTCATTTTTGGTCCCTCAGATTGTCATGTATGGCATCTAAAAATATCAAAAATGTGCATAAATAGATAGGGTGGGTAACGGATGATTTGATCCATTACTATATTTGAGCTCTCCTTCATTTAGACATGAATGAGAGTTCAAATATAGTAATGGATCAAAATTTATGGCCTCTAGAAGTTTTGCCTCATTTTTTGTCTCACCAAAATTTTCCATATATCTACTAACAACTCCAACTACATGTGAAATGATCAAACATTTACATACCATAACATACAATAAACATAGAATTATAGTTTCCTATGGTACATGATACTCCTTTTATTCATCGCTAGTTTGACATAAACTTGAATAATGTTTAAAATGTGAAGCAAAAGTGATACAGATAGGTTTCTCATAATTCATAACAAATCTAGTTATTATCTTTTCTAAATACCTCTATTGTGATAACCAAGTCTTACCAATTTTCCTATCTTTATGTATATATATGCCTAAGATTTGTTTTACATCTCCTAGATCCATAATATCAAATGTCCTACATAGATGTGCCTTTAAACTATTTATTTTTTCCATGATTTTGCTCACTACAAGTGTATAATCAACATACAATGACAATATAATGAATAAACCATTATACAAAAACTAGAAGTAGACACAATGTTCATACTCTTTAGAAAATTATGTCTCATCATGAAATAATAATATTTCTTTTTGCATTTCCTATGTGACTATTTCAGGCCACATAACGATTTTCTGATCTTGCAAACAAATTAATTTGTGTTATCCTGTACAAAACCCTGAGGTTGTTCCGTCCATGTGTGTGTGTGTGTGTGTGTGTGTGTGTGTGTGTGTGTGGGCGCGTGCACATGCACGTGCATCCATACACACATGCATGCATGTATGTGTGCACGCACGCATGCGCGCGCACACACACACACACACACACACACACACACACACACACACACACACACACACATTATGGGTAAAAATAAGTTTTTTGAACTAGGGACCTAACCTTAAAAATGAAACAAGAATAATAGATTAAAAATACATATTTAATAATAATAATACTTCAACCAACATTAATCTTATCCATAAGAAACCTAAAGAGAAACATAAACAACAATAACAGTTACCTTAAATCGAAAGGTATAACACAAAACAAACACTGATGCATCTAAGTCTCTCTCAATTGAATTGATTTTTAAGATCTTAGAGACACGTTTGAAGGTTATAATTCCATTTACCCCCTTCCCCACCCTTTATTTCTCACTTTCTTCCATCACCCCCTTCTTCAATATTTGACAATATGTAGATTAAAATTTCAAGTGTACCGACTAGCTGCTATACTAGCAAAGGATTTGACAAGTGATCTCCTAAAATAGGAATCCAAACCAAAAAATATTCCCTAGGTGATGTATAAACATTCTTGTATTTTATCTTAGCCTCTATGATAGGTTCCTCGTTTGTATGATTTTACTTCAACCCTGTCTTTGGATATTCTATTACAAGCTTCTTTTATAACATAGTTGTAATCAAAGACTCTCCACAAGGTTCCATATTACTCTAGGCACGATTCAATTATTATATAGGGGTTTCTAAAACCAAAATATTACACTCAATTTTTTAATCTCTCTCATTAATAATTTAAATGGTTACATGTTCAATCCTAGCATCCTAGCACAAAGAATTATATTTTTTAAACATAGCACTTGGGAAATCATTGACTAGATGTCCAATTTAAAATAATATTATACATTTGAAAGTAAAACCTTCAAAATATAAGTTTTAGAACTATGATTTACCCAAAATTTTAACTCTACCTAGTTAAGTAGATCCTTATACAAATATACATTTACTAGGATATAGGCAAAAGTAGTATGTCCCCTTTCTTCATTCACATCATCAACCAATAAAAATTTCCTGATATCATTTTTATATACCTACTCAAAATACTATATGAAAATTTTAATGAAAGGTTAGGTAGTAAAATCCAAACCATTTTAGTGGTGAAGGTTTCAATATGAGGGTTAAAATCTGGATGCCAGGGTTTAATCATAAGAACATGATCATCGCAACTCCCATAAAACTCATTAAAAATAGCATATTTATCTTTATCATAATAAAAAACAAAGATGAAAATACATCTTGCATAGGTTTGAATATCAATATTACCTTAAACTAAATTATGCCATTTATTTGAAATCTAACCATGAAGAGATGGAAGAGTAGGCAATATGTTATTAAAATGGTAGATCAAACCCATCGATGAGAGTCTTTCTTCCCATGATGATATATTTTAAATCTCCTACTCTTTGAAATAGAATGTAGGAATGGTTTTTGTAGGATTAAATGGTAAAACTTGTCTTTTTCCATAGACTCAACAAAGGAGAGTTACCTAGTCTCTACCATCCCTTTCAAACCAGTTCTTTTTAGATCAACTATTTTGTGAGGGGCCCTAGCTTCCATTAACATCAAATCACAATATCCCCCTCATTCATTCCTTCTATTCACCCTGATTATATTTTAATTTTTTGGGTCTCATTTTTCTATCTATTTGTTTCCCTCTTCAATAGTCAAAGATCCAAACTCTATCATCAATCTTTCTTTACTAAAATGTAATCTTTCCTCTACCCTGGATATATCTAGTAAAACCCCATTAGTAATCTTCATTCCTATAACTTTATCTCCCCTTGGATAATGCACAAGTTATTTAATTGATGCCACATTTTATTGATATGATTTATTGTTAATTCATCCTTTGTCTTACATCCCTAAAACCTAGTTACAAGGGTTTGAAAATGCTTCTATAACACTACCAATGGTCACTATAAAATCCCTACATTTATCTAGAAACCTAGATTTTCCCTTACATTGTAATAAAGGGCCTCCATTACCATTTATATGCTTCCAAATTATATTTCTCCTAGCTAGCACTGGATCGATAGACCCCCTCAAACATGACACTAATTTTAAGGTTCTTCCCCCCAATACGAATGCCTTTTTTGCATTCTTATCACCAAGTAAAACCCTAGTGAAAGCCATCAACATATCTTTTCCTATTATTTTATGGTTGTCAGCCATATATATTAATGTACATTATGGTTTATTATTTGTAAATATATTATTGAAATGGAAAACATATTCCTAACATTAAGTATTACCACATACATGTTTTACTTCCATATCATTTATCATAAATATGGTTTCTTATATCATGTGAGCAATTATTAGTCTTACCATAATGATCACTGATGTATTGTATTATTTGTCATAAATAAATAATGAATAAATTATATATATTTACTCCTAAATTTAATAGTTAGGTGACTTAAATAAATGATAGGTCAATATAAGGAGTGTTACATTTGTTTTCTCATGGAACTCTCAGAACATGTCTTCGGAAGACTGTAAGAAAAACTAAAATTATTCATTTTCTATTTCACTATATAAGAAGTATTTATGAGCATTTTTGGATAATTTATATCTCTTTTAATTTTAATTATGTTGTTTTATGTATGAATTTAAAACTCCTATGAAAACTAGAATGAATTATTTTAATTTAATGAATCTAAGGTCTACATTTTAAAACATCATAAGATCCATTTCTAGGTAGCACATGAAACAAGATTTAAATTTTATTTGGAACCGAACTAATAGGAAAGATGACGTAATAAAGAGGATCTCTACTAATACAATCATATGCAATAATAAACGTCTGAGTGCATTCCAATATATCATTTTTAAATCAAAGACTATAAAATAGAATAGTAAACATAATATTTAAGCTTCAACCATTATTATCCCATATGTCATAAATTTAATTAATACCTAATAAATATCATATAAATAAATTTAAATTTTGTGATCTATTATTTCGAATCTAATTTTCATCAAATAAATTTTAGCCTATGCATTACATGTTTTCTCTTTTGATAAAACTATAAACTAGCATAACATAATTAAAAGAGACACCATTTAAAAATAATTTTGTGAAAAATAATATTTAGTAATTATCCATAAATGAATAAAAATAATTACATTTTTTTTAAAGATAAAAAGCAATTTTAAATTATATTTTACATGGAAAATTAAACAAATTAAATAAATAAATAAATAACCCTACTATTTTTAGGATATTCTATTTTTCATAACTTTTACGTGCAATCCTGAATGTGCTTTAAAATATATAATTATCCCTTACACACCAAATTCATTATAATGTATAGATTTTAACTCAAGCTATTTTCTAGTTTAAAATATATATAATTTTTTAAAATTATCTAATAATATAAAAATACTTATAATATAATTTTTGACCCTTAGATGGTCACATATGGCCTTAATAAATAAATATTATAGATGTGTGTGTGTGTGTGTGTGTGTGTGTGTGTGTGTGTGTGTGTGTGTGTGTGTGTGTGTGTGTGAGTGTGTGTGTGTGTGTGTATTCACCTTTATGGGATAATTTAGGTTAGTAATGAATTATCATCTTTGATATCCTTAATTTAAAAAATTAGAGTTCAAACAAGTTCCTAAATCAAATATTATGGCCTCCATAAGATATGTGTCTTCATAATTATTCTTTGGTAAAAAAATAACTAAGATTCTTTGAGTTCCAATAATTATTTTCTTACCATTTATTAATTAAAATATTATTGAACTCCCATTCTTAGATCAAAGTGTTGTATTATTTTGGTAGTTTTTCCTACTACACTAAATACCTGTTATAGCTACATTATCATGTCTTAAATATCTTATTATCTGAAATATGCATTATATTTTATTCAAGATGAACTAACCATGCATATAATACTTTTAATGGAGGATACTTATCAATTAGATTTGAAGGAAGAATAAAAATAAAATAGATAGACTTTCCAAAGATCAATTGGGCTAAGAAGGGGTAAATTCTCTTTAGTAATGGGATGAGATGTGTTAAATACCACTAGGTTGGGTTTACTGCTACTACAAGAGAATCATCATGTGGTTAAAAAAGGATGTAAAATAATAGACAAAGGTTTTAATACCAATAAATAAAAATATGATTTCAGAGAGGATGAGGCTATGGTGGTGCTAGAAGGTGGTTTCCAAATAAACACGTGTTATGTTTCCTACATATGTGAAGAAGAAGGGCACATGATGTTTAAGTTTCCATAGTAATAATAATAAGCAAGGAGTCAAGAGGAACACCAAAGGGAGAATTTATTTGAGATTGAGATAGAAGAGCAAAATACTAAATTTTTAGTGGTAGATATTGGAAAAAATCTAATGACGAGGAAAATAATTATTTCTCTAAGGAAATAATAGGTATAAAATAAGGAAGGTGGTGATTCCTTGATTCTAACAATTATTTTTTGAACAAAGTTTACTTTAGGAGGTAAGATATGTAAATTAATTATAGATTGTTGTAGTTTTGAAAATATGGTTTCTAAGGACATGATTAAGAAACTAGATTTGCAATGTGAAAAACATCCTAATCTTTATCAGATTTCATTGTTTAAGAAATGGAATGAAGTTATATTAGATACAAGGTGATTAATCATGTTTTATATAGGAAAGTATTACAACAATGAAATATGGTGTGATTTTATACCAATGGATACATGCCATGTGTTATTGGGAAGGCTATGAGAATTTGATGAAAAAGAAATTCATGATAGAGAAAATAACATATATACTTTTTAGAAAGGTGGTATCAATGTAGTTTTATTACCTTTGAAAGAAGAAGTGTAGGTTGAAACAATGTTATCTACAAAATAATTTATCAAAAACATGAAGATGACAAGTTTTTATGTTTTAATAAAAAAGAAAGAGGATACAAAAGTGTTACAAATACCAACAGAAGAAATATAAGTGTTGAAATAATATGCAAATGTTATAGCTAAAAATTTAACATATGGTTTACCACCAAAGAGATACATTCAACATCACATTGATTTTGATTCTAGGATTAGCTCTACCCAATCAACAATATTATAGGATGATTCTAATAGAATATACAAAATTGGATAAACATGTTACTAAATGGGTGAGAAAGGGTGTAGTAAGGCATACCATGAGTCCATGTGGAACACCAAAATTATTAACTCCAGATAAAGATAGAGGGTAGAGGATGTATGTACATAGAAGAGAATTCAATAAAATTTTCATCAAATACAAATTTCCTATACCTTGTTTAGATGATAGGATGGATGTTATTGAAGGATAAAAATACCTTACTAAGATTGATCTAAAGAGTGGAACTATCATATTTAGATTCATGAAGGAGCTAAATGGAAAACAACATTTAAGACTAGGGATGGTATATATGACTGTATGTTTATGTCATTCAAATTATCTAATGCACCCAACACATTTATGAAGGTGATTAACATAGTGATATGATATTACATTGATGAGTCTGTTGTGATTTATTTTTATGATATTTTTTATATTCATTAATACTAAAGAAGATCACTTAAGGAATTTGATAATTGTATTAGAATTGTTCATAAGGGAGAAGCTCTATGAAAATTTGAAGAAGTGCAGGTATATGTGAAACGCTTAAGTTTTTTGGTATTTTTAGTTTCAAAAAATGGAGTAAGGGTGAATGAATAAAAGGTAAAGTAAATTATTGAGTTGCTTATTCAAATAGGCATAACAAGGGTAAAAAGTTTCCATGGTTCAGTAACACTTTATATAAAGTTCATTAGAAAATTTAGTAGTATTATTGCACTAATAACATATTGAATGAGTGGAAAAAAATTTTTAGGGAGAAGATAAACAACATAAATATCTGGGTAGTTGGAGAAGAAAATTACAAAAAAAACTATTTTAACATTGCCAAATTTCAACAAAGTATTTTGTATTGATTGTGATGTTTCACATGTTGGAATAGGTGTTGTCCTGAGTCAAGAATGAAGGATAAATAACACATTTTTATGAAAAATTGAATGAGCTAAGAAATAATTATTTTACATATGGTGTTGAATTTTATGCCATTATACAATCATTAAGACATTGGAGGCATTACTTGGTGCTCAAGGATTTTAACATAATTATAGATCATGAGGCCTTGAATAATATGAACTATTAAAAGAAATGAAATAGTATACATGAAAAATGGGTGTATTTATTGCATGGATTTAATTTTTATTGAAACATAAATTAGGAAATAAAAATAAAGTACTTTGTTCTTTGAGTAGGATAATGGAATTGTTAACTACTATTGTGAGTAAAGTAGTTAGATTCTAAGTTGTTAAGAAATTATATGATACTGATCCAAATTTTTGTATTATAGTTGAGAACTACATGAATTCAATATTAGGTGAAAATTTTAATATTCATAATTATTATCATATATAGGATTGTGATATACTCAAGGGAAGACAACTATGTATTCTATCTAGGTACCTACGAGATAATATTATAAGAGAACTATAGAGTGGTGGTTTGGTTGGAAATTTTTGTAAGGTTAAGGTAATAGCTTTGGTGGATGAGTAGTATTATTTTCCAATTTTGATTATAAATGTGGCAAGGTATGTTTTAGGATACATAATATGTCAAGTGGATAAAGGCCATACATAGAATACAATATTGTATATGACCCTACTTGTTCTAAGAATACCATGGACAGATTTGAGTAGGGATTTTACATTTGGATTACGCAATATATAAAGAGGTAATGTTTACGTTTTTATTATTGTATACATGTTTTATAAGATGATTAATTTTATTTTATTTAAGAAAACAAATGATTCCATTAGATTTGTAGGACTATATTTAAGGATGTTGTGAGATTGCATGGTGTTCATGAACCATTATATCATATCAAGGAATGAAAAATTTATGTCATTTTTGGAATAATTTATTGAAGAATTTTGTAACTAAGCTAAAATTAAGTATTGGATACCACCCATAAATAGATATAAAAACAAAATTTGTAAACAGAAGGTTATGAAATTTGTTGAGATGCATAGTTGGAGAGAAGACCAAGCAATGGATCTTGGCTTTACCACAGGTTGAGTTTGTACATAATAGTTCATTGAATAGATCAACAAGAATTTATTTTTATTAAATAGGTTAATGAAATGGGTTGATAGTTCCTATACCATTACAAAATAAAGTGGAAGATAATCATGAAATATTAGAAAAACAAAATAGAATAACACCTAGTAGTCAATGGGGTAAACCACCTTCAGCCTAAAAGACACCAAGATTCAATAAAAAACCCATAGTAGACCAAAAGGATAAACCAAATAAAACCAACTATTTTGACTCAAAGTAATAGACTAATTTTTTGGTTTTTATGCTATCCACTTTGTTACTCTTCCATCTAGTGTGGTTCCCAATAGCTTGTTCTTTCTCCTCATCTATATTCTTATGCTTTGTACCAGTAAACTTGCCTTCTTCCCACCCATGCTCAGTCACCTTATATTTTTCCTCCACTCCACCTATGTGATTTTTCCTTTATCTATTAGGAGTAAACTCATCCATGTCGATATTCTCTTTGACAAGTCTCAGATTAGAGGTTCCTAGAACCAAAAGGCCTTTTAATTTTATAAATTCATTCAAAAAAATTAAACACATTAGTTTTTTTATGCCCACCTTGTTGTGTAGCTTTTTAAGGGACTACTCAATATCTTCCTTAATCTTGGGATTTAGGAAACCCTAACACTTGATAGCAATCATGGTCATAAATTTAGGGGACCCCATATCATTACCTCCCTATTTTAACTCCTCCTATATAAAGTCTTCTCCAACACCTTCATCGTGGTCTCTACCATTCCCTACTTTCTCAAACTTACATTATATGACAAATTCCTCTTCTCTACCTGAGTCATCTTGTTTTCTGGTAATATCAATTTCTTTCATCACAACTTTCGACCATAGGGGTTCCTTCTTTTTTATAATAAATATAATCAATATTTGGTGTCTAATATTCATCGATGGATTGTTCTGAAAATTTAATATCAAGGCTTCTAAAGAGTTCAAAAGGAATAAAGTGAGACTGATAGTGTAACCCTTAAATTGGTTAATCAAAATAAAGTGGTGAAAAAATATTATCATATGATTCCCTACCAAATTGATTTAGCACATGATCTATAGGCATACGTTTAACCACTTTCTTGATAAGTCTACCCTCATAAACCCTTTCAGTGATGAAACCTTTAGTTTTTTCTTCTCCTTGCTATAGAAGATGTTAAAAATCTCATCTTTCTATTTTTTGCCCTTTAAATTTTTAACCATAGAGGATTCCATCCTTGTAATCTCCCTAATAATATCTTTAATGATTAAAATCCTAAGCCCATGCATGAGACCTTGTTTATCCATGTACCCATTGGAAAAATCTTTAAAGAACACTATATTGTGCTTGAACAACTTCTCCATATAGGTCTTCAGCCCTCCTTTTACCATATTATACCAGACATACTTATTATCCTTAATTTACATGCAGGAGATGGGTTTAAAGCATTCATGGTCTCCTTCAATTTTTTTTAATCTTATGATATAATCTTTTTGGCTCAGGCCCTTGAAAATGAGAATAAAGGGGGTGTTGAGAATAGAGCCATATAAATTAATGCTGAAAATTACCAAATTAATCAATTCATGCAAACCATAATGGAGTTACCATATTATAATGTCCTTGCATGTATGAACATCACTTCTCTTATGTTGAGTGTGATGATTCATAAATATGCACATCATTTCATTCTATGGGATGTCCTTTATTGAGATCAATAAAAGGAGTGACATCATTAATGAATTCATCACCTTGATATAAAAATAATGTTTTTTAATTGTTTAAAGGATAAATATTATGGATTTTTTTAAAAATTTAGAGTTACCAATTTTAGAATGAGTTAGTCAAGATGCAAAAGCATTTGTAGAGAATATACAGTAGTTTCAAGAAGAAGTGAGGAAAACGTTATAGGAAAGTAATGAGAAGTATAAATTAGTAGTAAATGTTAGAATAAGGTCAAAAGTATTTGAATAACGATATTTAGTGATGGTTTACTATATGAAATAAATATTTATAATAGGCACATACAACAAGATAAAGTACAAAAACATTGGCACTCATAATTGTGAATAAAATCAATCACAATGCTTATGAGGTGAGTTTATCACATAATTTTGATATTGATCTAGTATTTAATGTTTCATATTTATATTATTTTCATGGAGAATATGTTGAAGGGAAAAAATATGAATAATTAATTTGGTAGAAACATGTGTCAAAGAAACATAAAGAAAATATAACATAACTTTTTGGATAATAAAATAGTGCACACAAAGCAAGGAAGTTATAATAGGTATTTGATATAGTGGAAAGGAAAACAAAAACAAGAAAACACTTGGATTTTATAATGGAAGATGAAAATTATTAAAAATAATAAATGGTTGGGTTTCAATTAAGGAAACTTGCAGGAGTTGAGTTGTTTTCAACAAGAGGAGAATGATGGGAGACCAAAACTTTGGTGGCCATAAATTTTGATCTATAGCTCCATTTCAGTTGTGGTTTACACTAAAATGACAATCTCAATTTTTTTATGAAAACTTTAAGTATGCTATATGTGACCATCGAAGGGTCTAAAAATATATTTTATTTTTTTAGGTTTTTTCCATTTATACAAATAGCATATTTTTGTACTCAGACATGAAATTGAGTTTAAATTAGTAAATTAGGTTAATTTTAGTGTTTATGAGATATGAGGATAATTTTAAGCCCCTATGAGCTTGCATTCAAAATGTCTAAAAATAACAGTTGGAAATTATTAGAAGACAAAAGTTACTAAAAATGGCAAATTTCTAAAAATTTCATTCATCAGTTAACTTTTAATGGATTTTGATTTATTTATATTTATTAATTATGCATTTCAAATCCAATTCCAAGTTCATATTAATTTAAATACTCTTAGGTAATATTTCATTAACTTAATGACAATCGACAGAGAAGTTTGCTTTGATGTAATTTATGAGTTTTATGCCTATTTATATTTTTCTTAGCTAGTATGTGTTTTCATCATTTTATTGTGTATGTTATATAGTTTTATTTTATAGGTATTTCACATAAAAAATCAAGACACAAGTAATTAGTAAGCCCTCATAGAGAGGTGTACACACCTAGGTCATAAAATCAATCGCACAATCAACTGAGATATGGCCTTAATAAATACATATGCCACAAGATGCTCATATCCTCCTAGTGTGGCATTGTCCTAGAATTATTTAAAAATATACTTATAGTTATGACATAATTCACAACTCATTTAAACTAGTTTCTATCCAAAGTTAGCCTGCTTAGTTAGTATAAAATTAGTTTGAGCTAGGTTAATATATTTGTTCACCAATTTACTAGTTATATCTCATTTCTAGTTCTATAAATTCCTTATTTAAAATTCATACCTATATATTTTGTAAATATAAATAACTTTTCAATAGTTTTTATTATCATTAGCATTCCATTGTTAAATAAAAGATAACATTAAACATTATTTTGAACCTTGTATTTTTAGGACATTTCTTGTTGTTTGATTGATTTTTATCTTAATACTTCACTAAAATTTTAGTAAATTTCTAATGTAAAATATATCAACCTTCAAATGATACAAATATGTAACCAAAGGTCAATATTCTTACACTTTATATTTAATATAACACTGAATAAATTTCCTTTTCACCTGATATAACATCTAAAACATTATCTCCTTCTTTTGACATGAATTTGAATTTTGTAATCTCTATACAAAAAAATATTTATGTTTTATTTTCCCTTTATTTTAGATTTACTTGGGATTATTTTTAGAAACTGTGCTCTAATAGTTTTATATCTAGTTAGTGGTTATCATTCAGGTCTAAGTGGTTTCTTGTTTTACTTACATTGTAAAGTGAGGCATGTTACCCTAATACCAAAGCCATTATATATCACTAAACATAGAGTTTAATTTCTATGTATCTCAAGGTACACCATAACTACCTAAAAACCCTTGTTTATACCATAAGAAACCTATTTTATCCATTTCATTTATGTTACACCAAATTTTAGCATATCACTTGGTAAAGTTACTCTCAATGTACCCTTGGAGATGGGATAGTGGAATAAAAGAATTTTTTTTCCTTTTTAGTTAGTGATTTAAAATATTGGGATGATACTAATCTATGAATGAGAAAATAGGTTTGAGAGACCACATCAACATTCAAACCTTTGGATATATCACCTTTGTACCTTCTTTTACATTTTATTGAATTGATATTCACTAGCATTCCTTAAATTATCATGGAATATTACCTGATCTCAATTCAATTTTTTGCTAATGGAAGGTAGTTTTCATTGCATGGTTGAGGAAGGTATAGGTCCTATTGCAAGATATTTTATGGGTATTTTCATACGCTTTAATAATTGGTAGAGGTGTTTCATGTGAGCATGCATGCTATATTTTTCTATCTTCTTTAATAATTTATAAGGTCTTCAAAACATGTGTCCATCACTAATTAAATTAAAAATTAACATTGATTGATTCATAATATATTACACACCTCTAAGTCATAGTGCCAGATTAAAAGGTATTCATTTTTCATATATGTAGCTTCCTTTGGTCTCTTTTAGAATGGTAAATCTAGATGTTTTTAATAAAAATAATAATTTTAGATTTTTGATTTCATAGTCTAATAAATTTAAAATTCACATTTATTCTAATACTAAAAATAATCAAGAGATCTATGGTGTATATAATGAACATAAAATTCCTATTAATCCACAAGAACTTAATGAAGTATATCAAAATCAAGTACAAGAATTATATTAATTTGTTCAAAGTATTCGAGATAATTTCAAGAGGTAAATAAGATCATTGGTCTACTTATAACACCAAAATTTGAACATCAAGCTAAATTGACCACCTCTCCTTAAAATTGTTTTTCCTTTTTGGGTTATCAAATCCCCTCTTGTTTTATTTTCTTTTCCACTATTTAATCCATCCCTATTAATATAACTCTAGTTACATCCATACCATATTCCCTTGGTTTTGGAAAATCACTAGGTTTATAAAATTCCAATGCCTGTTCATACTATTTATACTACCTAAATTATCTCTATAAATACTAATATTTGGACTTACAGTTATTTCCTTACAAGTAAAATTATCTTAAACTGAGAAAACCATTTCTCATGATATCACTTCCATTGACTCATGCTCTTTGTTAAATAACCCTTTAGTTACCAATATTTCATATATTGCATTACTAGTTTCAAGTATGCTTCCTAAGGTCCATCTATAAGAAATAAAAGGTGATCATCAAAAACATTTACGTGCATTCCATGTGTCTTGTCTTTACTACACAGATAATGATAATTTGATGACAAAGCTTTATCCAATAAGTCTCAAAGAATATGTTGTTAGATGGATTTATGATCTTTTTATTCAAATACTAAAGGATTTAAAATGGTCTTCCAATACACTTTTATATCAACATTAGTGAAAATATATCATATGCTCAAATTGTGAATCTCAAACAAAGATCTAATTAAATAATCAATGAATATGTTTTAAGATACAACACTACACTATAATAAATGACAAATCATTTGGATAATAATGAGCTATAAGATATCTTCCCTTAGGGTTTTTTGTCTCCACTTCAAGGGCAATTTTTTTGATATGTACAAACACTTTGATAATTATGTCATCTAGTTAAAAAACATGTGATAAAAATTCTTACTTTTAACAATCTCAAGTATACTTCAAATTTTCCTATTGCTTGAAATGTTAAATTTATAATAAATCAAAATTATAAGATAAAACCAAATCAAATGAAGATTGAATATCTTATTAAAATAAATATTATCTTATAGAAAACATAAAATATTCAATTACAAGATCCACCAAGGAGATAATTATCAAGGTTTCCATCACCTCTATAAGTATTGTTACTAAAATTACATTAATGTAATTTATTCTCTCTTCCTCCACCAATGGAAGTGGACATGTCTAGATAAAAATATTAAAATGTTTATGGAAATGCATATTGTGACTACCATAGATTTATATGGAATTATAAAAAAAAAAAAAATCAATCTTACGCATAAGACTTAGGATCTTTTTATGAGAACATTATTGATATAGGCATAATAGTAAAGACTTTAAACCAAAATAAAATGATAATTGAAAGATTAATATGTAGTCAAATCCATTTAAAATTAATGAAGTAATAATTAACAAGGATAATTTTTAAGTATCATATGTATATAATGATCAAACTCATCCATATACATATAGGCATCCACTTAATATAATCATTGGTATAGTTACAATAATAATGTCTTATGATTACATTTGATGATAATGAAGATGTTGATGATGATTCAAATATACATGCATTCATTATTCAAGCATATGTTGTTAGCAAATCAACACATAGTGTTATGTTATAAAATGGATCAATTGAAAATGAATGTAGCATAACACTCTTATAATCATTGGGTTATATAAAACAAGAATTATAGGATACTTATAGAGTTGTCAAAACATTCGATGGTCATATATAGTATACTCCTAGGCATGTAATGCTACCATTACAATGGTTAATTATGATATTTCCCACTTGATTATTAATTATACCAAGAACATGGATTTTTTATATTATATTAGGGAACCATTACATACAAAATATTAGACCCATTACTTCTATATTGCATAAATGTCTCAAAACTAATCTTGTTAATAAAGTGATCAATATTATATGAATCCAATATGGATATCCTTTGGAACTAATGTAATTTTATACTAATACAGAATAGTTAAAAGGAAAACATATTGAGAATCATGGTAATGAAATAGTATAGAAAAATATTTAATAGCATTATCCATAAATTCAAAATTATACTACAGAACTAGTTTCTTCATCTACTTCTAAGTATCATCTAGTTACACATGAGTATCTTACCAAATCAATTTCTCCACATATTTATGAGAATGACATAGTTACATGTGGGAATAATATGTTGTTTTAAAAGATCATGTTACATTTTTGTAAGTCGATAGTGGAACCTAAGAATAAGTTTTCATCTCATGAGCCACCATGGGTTATTTAAAGAGATTCACCATAAGTACACAAATCTATATATTCTCCTATTACACATGAGGATATTATTTTAAATGGGAATACAATAAATAGTTAAGAGGGTTATATTAAGACATATTATTCTCAATAAAATTTAGAGGCATTTATAGTTACCACTTCCTCTTCACATGAATCCATTTCTTCATTTCATGACTTGGGTTATCCATACATGCCTCCCATTACAGATATAATTTGCTAAATACTTTCATTTCCCTTTGTACATATATATTTCTATTTTGATTCATAAGTAATTATTATATACCCATTCCAAGAATTATTCAATCCTTGAGTTTTATTTTCAATTTGGGTACATGACCTTTCTATTTTTCAATTTGATTTGAACAATATAAAAAACCTATCTTACAATGATGTTAAGGAACATTTTTTATGGATTTTCACTTTTTTACTATTGCATACCTATCATGGTGTGGTTTTCATTACACTTACATGATTACATATATCTACATAAATTATCCATCAGCACATATTGCTTCTTTCACATTGGGGGCATAGGCATCCGTATCTACATTAATATAATTCTCTTACACATACATTAGGGGCACATTTTTTGCCTTCTTTGTTGTGACACTATGTTTTTTTACCTTGTTGTGGATTGTTTGAATCATTCCATTTTCCTCTATTTTAAAATCTTTGATTATTAGATAATTTAAAATATGTTAAGTTCAAAATTTAAAAAAAATACAAAAAATTTCAAATATGTAAAGAATTCATGAAAATGAAAATATTTTTAGAAATTAAATCAGAATGTACAAACATTTTCAAATGTTTCTAGTTTACTTCTTTACATGTGATAATTTATTCATGACAGGTTTTTAAGTTTTTAATACATAATGTTTTTCACAAGGTATTTGAGTGTGATACAATATATAATTTCACATGGTGTCTCTATTATAGGAAACCCTTATTACCTAAAATTCTTCCTAGGTTAGGGTCATCTCTTATTTTCTTGTGAATATTTAAATAGGTTATATATTTATGTAACATTTATACTATGTTGATGTTTATATCATACAAACTTTTTGTACTCACTCATAATTTTCATGTGTTACATAGATATGCTATTTTTTAATAATGAATTTTTTTAATAAAGTTGATGTATACTAGTATCAATTACTTTAACTTATTTATTACTTTACTACATAATAAGAAAGAGTTACTTTATTATTGTGTACATCCCTTGGACTTATGTGTTTAACATATACATGGCCTTGATTTTATATTATTATCATTAGAGTTGAGTATGGCCCTTAGCATTATGTGTTTACTTGACATTGACACATCACATGTGTGTGGCCTTTGGGCCTTATGTGTGATATTATATGCTAGTTGTGTGACATTGTGTGGCATTGCTTGTATGTTCATTAATTATTACTATGGTTTCATGATTCATATCATGAGTTTATTATATGTTATACTTTTATTTTGGTTCCATTATACATAACATGCACATGTTCCTTATGTGCTTCAAATTTATATTTTTCTAACACATGTTTCATAAATAGTACAGATATTACATCCAATACTATAATAGAATACAATTCAAATGTTCATATGATACTACATGATTACATATTTCACTTATTGTACAATTATCTTTAGATATTAGTGGATTCCAAGCTATTTCCCCCATTTGATAAGTGAGGAATCACAATGGGATTGTATTGAGAATTTAAGACTTCATGAGAAATAATGTTCAGAATTTATGGCACTATTAACTTTTCATGATTAAAAAATGATTCACAATTTTTATATTATGGGAACATGTGACATACATGTGTAGACATTCCTATAATATAGATTCATAAATTCATGATGCAGATGCATGGGAATGTTCAAAATAGTTACAATTAAAAGTTACAAGTTTTAAATAGTTAAAAATTTCAAAGTTTTGATTACAAATTCAATAGGAATTCAATATCAATATAGTATAATATTGGGGCCATGATTTTCAATCATGTTCATGTTAGTTCTTGGATATTTATAAGAAATAAATTTTCAAATTTGAAACATTTCAAAGGTACAAATCTTAAATTAGAATTAAAATATGTCTATAGTTGTGTGATTTGTCTCATTTTCAAGTAGGCCACATTAGAGTCTAGTGACACTCAACACCTATGGTTTCACTTTAACTATATAGTGTAGTGGGTCACTTATATTGATTTGACCCATTCAATTATTTATATATAGTACTATATAAATTAAAATGACTTTTTTAGCATATAATATTTCTAATTCAATGGTTTCACTAGTTAAAAATTTAGAACTAATGACTCTCGATTTGTTAGTGGTTTAGCATTTATGAAAATACCTCAACAAGGGGAACACACATCCTACACATTTAAGTTATTAGGAAATTAGATTAAATACTCTTTCATGTGTATATTTTCTTTGATTTCCTTTAAAAATTCAAGTTTCAAGTTTCATATTACCAATTTTAAAATATGGAATGTAACTAATTTCAATGACATTGTTTAAGTTTCACATTAAGGGATCTTACACAATCAAGATTCACATCAAAATAAAAAGTGTGTATAATCAATTAGGTTTGAATTTAATTTAATCTATTAATTTCATTTCATTTAATGAAAAGAATAAATTGAGGATAAATGTATATACTCAAATTTAATCAGTAAGTGTTTGATAATGTTTAAATTTGACATTCTTACCTAGGCCTATTATCCATTTCATTAACATGAAATATATATGGGAGAACTCATCATTAAAAAAAACATTTTTAAACAAGTCAAAACATATATTATACATACATATTCTAATATAATACTCTTTTAATACATATCCTAGAAGTATATCTCATTTTGGAGCATGATCAAAATATGTCAAACAAGATCACATTGTGTACTTATCCACTAGTGCATCCTTGTTCCCCATGCTCTAATAAAATAGAATTAAATTGCAGACATTGTATTTTCTCCAAATCAAATTTTTATTAAGGTAAGTTAATATAAATATTAAAAATATTACTCTATATAACCACAAGGAGGCATGTCCAAACATATCTACCAATCACTGGGCAATTCTATTGTGCACTGAGCAAAAGAATAATATTATTTCTTATTTCAATTTTTACTTATGATAAAAATAATAGGCCAAGTATAATGTCATTTTATTTTAGGTCAAGGAAATCATTTTCAACTATTCAAAGTAATTTATCTAGTTGTATTTATATATAAAATAGTAGTATTTACACACTCACTCTTGTTGATGTTCATTTTGGCACATGACAACCTTATAAGTAAGTCTTCCGATATGACATTTTTGAAAGGATATTTACTAAAATCTCACCAAGTTTTATATTTAGCTAGCCTAGGAACATTGATCTTCAGTTAGTAGCTCATTGTGATCATTCCATTTCAAGGGGCCTACTAGTATACACTTCAAACATAATTTGAACGAGTTTTAGGTATTTAAAAAATGTAAAACATATTTCATGTTTATTGTTTTGTTTAATTTTGTTCCATTTTGGTGATAAAAATATATAAACAAGAATTCATTTGATTGTTACCTATTGACCAAATTTGGTTGACAAATCAAAATATGCCTAGTACAAGAGTTCAAAATCTAAGAAGAATCCTAATTGAAGAGTGACCCAATATCACAAGGAGTAGATAGATCTCAAGTGTTAAGCATAAAATATACTAAGGGGAGGGGTAAATTAGTATATTATATATCTTTTTACTTAATCTGATTTATTTTTATTAAGCGATTAATAACACATTCAAGATATGCAATAAAACTAAAATAATAATTTACACCACACGAGAGAGAGAGAGAGAGAGAGAGAGAGAGAGAGAGAGAGAGAGAGAGAGAGAGAGAGAGCCCATATTTTTACATGGAAACCCAAAGTGGAAAAAACCACAGAGAATAATCTCAAGTATATGAATGAGCACCAATTCAAAATACAAAGTTCAGAAGCACTAACTTGTAGGAGCAGCAAACACTATGTGAACCACCAACACAACAATTATTTGTGAGCACCAACCCATAGGATCACTAACTCCTTACAAATATTTATGATCACTAAGCCTTATTTTGTATAAAAACAACTATATGTCAATGTTGATTAGTCAAAAAATGATATAAATCTACAATATATCTTTCTTTTCTCTATTTGAAAACAAATACAAACTATGCACTCTCTTGCATATTATGAATGGCTTCTAAAGCCTTTATTTATATCTTTCCAAATGACCTTTGGCATTCACCTTTTGTGACCCTTCAATCCTCATGGAAAATGGCACAAAACTTGCATGAACCTTCGTATCCTTGCATTTGAAAAGTCATATGGTGACCCTTCATAATCAAAGGCATTATTTCCTCTTTTGTCTTTATCTTGGTGACTTTTTATATTCTTCAAAGTGTCCCTTCATGAAAAAATATGCCATACCTCTTTTGTCTTCACATGGTGACTCTTGGAATTATTCAAGATGACTCTTCATGAGAAAATGCATCCCATTCCTCTTTCATCTTTTACCCTATGACTCTTTGACTTCTTCATGGGACCTCTTTTGACTTATATGCAACCAAAAATATATTCATTAATATTAAAACACATTAGCCAAGATATGAATATTAAAAACACCATTAAATGCAATGGGGCCTTTATAACCAATAATGCTAGACCTTTGACATCAATGACAATATTTCTAACAATCTCTCCCTTTGTCATTGATGGCAATCTCAAACTGAAACTACCACATCCTAAAACCTACACATACTACCATCTAAAAAACATATAGTAACTCCCCCTTACTATTGCAACCTGTACCTATCAATGATAATATTTCCATTAATCTCCCCCTTTGTCATTGATGGCAACCTCAAACTGAAACTACCACATCTTGAAACCTGCACATATTTCCATCTAAAAAACATAAATTAACTCTCCCTTACTATAGCAAATTGTACCTATTCCCTATACTTATTTATGCACCTATACTTCTAGCTATTATTCTCCCCCTTTGACATTAATGGAAAAGGGCCTACTTGGAGCTAATACTTAGCTCCCCCTTAACTGATGTTGAACCTCAATGGTAGGAAGTAAAAGAAATCACTCCCAACTTATCTTTTAGATGCTTAAATGTGTCTTTTTCTAGTGCCTTTGTGAAAATATTTACAATCTACTCTGTAGTACTAATGTACTCCATCTTAACATGTTGATCTGCAACCTGCTCTCTCAAAAAGTGATATCTAATTGGAATATGTTTTTTTCTTGAATGCATCGCTAAATTATTCAAAATATTAATAGCACTTGTGTTATCAAAAAAAAAAAAAATTCATCATACTTTACCTTGATATCTTCCAAAATTTGCTTCATCCAAAGCACTTGAGTACAACACAATACCACTACAATATATTATATTTTAGTTGTAGAAAGTGATACTAAATTTTTCTTCTTTTTTATCCATGATACTAAGCTATCACTAATGAAGAAAGCTCCTCCACTTCTACTCTTTATATCATCCAAAAACGCTACCCAATTTGAATTGGTATAAGAAACCAAAATGACATCTCTGCCTATGGAATACCACAATCCATAATTCAATGTCCCCTTAATATATCTAAATATTATCTTTACCAACTGAACATGACTATATTTTAGAGATGGTTGATATCTTACAACCATACCTACCACATGAGTGATATCTGGCCTTGATGATGTCAAATATAAAAAACTACCAATCATAGATCTATATAAAGATTGATCTATAACAAGGAAATCTTCATTCTTATTCACCTTATTTATTGTACACATTGGTGTGCCAACTAGTGCACAATACTCAAAACCAAATTTATTCAATATTTCCTTAGCATATTTACTTTGAGATATGAAAATTCCTTTCATTGACTGAAATATTTGCAATCCTAAGAAAAATGACAATTTTCCAAGTATAGAAATCTCAAATTATTTTTGCATATTATCATAAAATTCTTGTCTCTTCTTTTCAATATATCCTTAAAAAATAATGTCATGAACATATACCACAATAATCAATTGATGCTAACCTTTTGTTTTGATGTAGAGATTACTATCAACAAATCCTCTCTTCAAACCTTGATCATCCAAGTACTTATCAAGTCTTGCATACCAAACTTTGAGAGCTTGTTTCAATCCATACAATGCTTTCTTCAATTTGAATACATAGCTACTAATATTTTGAGAGAATAAATCCCTTACGCTGCTTAATGTAGACCTCTTCTTCTAGATTCCCATTTAGGAAGGCAAATTTGATGTCCATCTGAAACACTTTGAAATTTTTAAACACTACATATGTAAGAAACATTTTATAGCCTCTAACCTTTTCACTGGTGCAAAAGTTTTTTTAAAATCTATAACCTCAATCTAAGCATATCCTTTACATACTAATCTTGCTTTATTTTTGGTCACTTCTCTATTTTCATTCAACTTATTTCTATAAACCCATTTTGTTCCTATCACATTGTGATATTTTAGTTTAGGCACTCATTCCCAAGTATCATTTTTTTCTATTTGATTTAATTCTTAATCCATATCCTTAACCCAATGATTATCATGTCTATCTTCTTAAAATGTTTTAAGCTAAATTTTAGATAAAAAAGAGAAATTAACTTGCTCAGATTCACTTACCATCATTCTTTTGGTTTGAATTCCTTCATTTATGTCCCCAATTATGTCACTTTCATTATGATTTCTCTAAACATATTTGGATGGAGTTTTATTGTCTTTTTTCTCTTTCTTCTCATCTTCATCTGATTCTTCAAAATCTTCCTCTTCAATGATTTTAGGAATGTCTACTGGAACATTGATTCTTTGTGTTCCATCTTCTTCTATCTGAGACTTACACTTTAAACAATTTTCTTAGTTCTTTTGTTATAACATTTGTAAGCTTTACTTTTGAATGAATAACCAATAAATATACCTTCATCTACTCTAAATTCAAACTTACCAAGTTTTTTTATCAGTTTTCTATATGAAGCATCTACTGTCAAAAAATCTAAAATAATCAACTATTGCTAGTTTGTCTTTCCATAGCTCATAAGGAGTCTTGTCAATATTGACTCTCAGTAATTCTCTATTCTAAATATGCACTATTGTAACAAATATCTCTCTCCAATACTTATCTATTATCTAAGATTCATTTAGCATTGTCCTCACCATCTCCTGAGCTATTCTATTTTTCCATTCAACTACTCTATTTTGTTGTGGAGTTCTAGCTGCTGAATAATGTCTCTTTATTCCATGATCTTCACAAAACTCAATAAATTGATCCAACATGGATTCTCCTCCTCAATCTGATCAAAGACATTTAATCTTCAAACTAGTTTCATTCTCAACTAATGCTTTGAATGCTTTAAAATGTCTAAAACTTCTAATTTTTTCTTAAAAAACATTACCCAAGTCATACGTGAAAATAATCAATAAGCAACATAAAATATTTCTCACCTTGAGTACTTTGATTTCTCATAGGTCCACATAGATGAGTGTGAAAAAGCTCTAACATCTGAGTGGTTGAGTACTCTTTTGTTTTGAACTGCCTTCTAGCCTGCTTCCCATGCTGACAAGGTTCACAAAGCGTGTTGGATGGCTTTGTAAGATTTTTGACTACTTACTTCTTACCGATGTTGAAAATATTGTCATATTTTATTTTCCTCACTCTCCTATGCCATAGCCAAATTTATTTAATCTAACTTAAACAATATCTTTGACCTTTGATGTCTGAGAGCATATACAAATTATTCCCTATTCTCTGAGCATCTGTAACCAACACATCTAATTTTTTTTCTCTAATTTCACAACCTTCTGCATAATAATTTAGTGTGTGCCCATAATAACACATTTGACTTACACTTAATATATTATTCTAAATACCTTATACATATAAAACATTTTTAGTTTTAGTTCTACCATTATGCAAACTTAGTGTACCTTTTCAAACAATTTTGGCAGTAGTATTATCTCTAAATTTCACTATGCCACCATTTATCTTCTTCAAGGTTATGAACTTGATCTTGTCTCTTGTCATGTGCCTTGAACATCCACTATAAATGAACCATGGCTTTTATTCATTTTTTGCATGCAAAGTTGTCTACACCAACATAGATTTTTTAGATTGTTTCTTTTGCCATGAACTTGTCTAAACTTTCTTTGTGATGAATTAAGCCTTTAAACTATGGTCCTTATTGACTGAATTGAACATAGTTATATAGTACCTAGCTATGTGTCCAAATTTTTTGCACTTGTAACTTATTAACACCTCTTCATTAAAGCCTGATAGAGGAGCAAAAGAGTTGTGGCTTTTGCTTGACTTTGTATAAATTTCCTTCTCCTTATTTATGAAATTGTTAGCCCTTTTTCAACATTCTATTTTATTATGACCATATCCATTACAATTAAAATATAAAACATAAAAATAGGACTTTCTTGTGTATCTTTGACTAGATTTCTTTTTGTAGCTTCTTTCCCTCTAGCCTTCTTTGTTTGAGATGTCCTCTATATTCTTAACTTCTTCCCTTTTTATTTCTTATTTTGTAAGAAATTCAACATATATCTTTCTTCTTTCCTGGTATTTAAAAGTATTGACCTCCTCTTTCTCTTTTTCAAATCCAATACCTATCTTATCTAACATTGATCTTTGATTTTCTAATATCCTATTCAACATATTAGTGGTATTCTCAAATTTTGAATCATTGACTACTCTATCATCGATTGCTTTATTTGTTTTATCAAGATTTGCTTTTAAAGAAACAATTTGAATAACATACCTTTCACATTATTTACTTACTATTTTAAACTATGTCATTAGATCTTTTTCATTCTTCTCAGCTTCTTCAAATTGTGTTTGTAGATCTTCAATTATTTTCTATGACTCCTTTCAGTTTTTCTTGATCTAAAGCTTTAATCTTCAATTCTTCTTTTCAAGAGATTTTAACTATTCTAAGAGACAAATGAGGTCTCCTTCTATATTCACTTTGACTTCATCTTATTCTTCTTTTCGATCATCTTTACTTTTACTTGTGGAAATATCTTCATGTATGGCTATGAATAGAATCTCTTCTTCTTCTGAATCACTGACTCCACTATCTTCAACTAAGCTAGGATCTTTAGAATACAAACTCTTCTTTTAGAATCCCTTCTTGAATTTACCTTTGAAATTCTTTTTGTATGAAGAATTTCCTTCTTCATTGTCATCATTACCCTTATTTATCCATTTAACTACAAAACGTTCAATCTTTTTATAATTAAAACTTTTAAAAGGTAATTTTCCTTAATATTTACTTGTGCCCTTATTCATCTTGAGAATTAATATAACTTCATTGTCATATTTATCATCACTATAACTATCACTTGATTCTTGAATCTTAGCCTTCTTTTTCTTTGATGTCTTGAAAGCATCTTATATCTTTGAGGGTTTATCTTGTTCAGTCCACATCTCATATGCTATAAGAATGCTATGAAGCTCATCCATCTTTAGCTTGGACAAATTCTTCATCTCTTTAATTGCCAAAACTTTTGCATCATATCCCAATGTTAGAGATCTTGAAAAAAATTCAATCACAGTTGATTTTTCTAAATTTTCTCCAAGACCTTAAATCTGATTAACTATTTGATCAACCCAAAAAAGATAACTTGCTATATTTTCTTCTTCTTCCATCTTCAAACTCTCAAACTATATTCTAAAATTCTAAATCTTAGCTTGCTAAAACTTTCCATCACCATTGTAAATATTCTCAATTTTTACCCAAGTTTCATGAGAAAATTTACATTGCATAATTTTAACAAATTATAATTCACATAAACCACATAAAATAGCATTTAAGGCTTTAACATTATTTTCACTTGCCTTCTTTTTACTGGAGTAGTTACAAGTGTCTATGACTCTTCATATTCCTCCACCATTACTTGTCATATGTCAAATCCAAGGGCCATCAAATAGTTCTTCATACTTATGCTCCAAAAGACATAATTCATCCCATCAAACAAAGGTGCCTTATTTGTATAAAATCCTTCATATGATCCATCCATCATGCTTTCCTGATCTACCTTAAAGCTATAAAACTTTTTCAAAAGGAACCTGCTCTGATACTAATTATCAAGCATGAAATATGAGGGGTGGTGAATCAATATATTATATATCCTTTTACTTAATCTGATTTCTTTTCTTTAACCACTTAATCACACATTCAAAATACGTAATAAAAATAAAACAATAATTTGCACCACACGAGAGAGAGAGAGAGAGAGAGAGAGAGAGAGAGAGAGAGAGAGAGAGAGACCATGTTTTTATGTGGAAACTCAAAATGGGAAAAACTTTGAAAAAAAATCTCAGGTATATGAATGAGCACCTACTCAAAATATAAATTTCACAAGCATCAACTTGTAGGAGCACCAACCCCTTTGCCAAGCACCAACACAACAACTATTTTTGAGCACCAACCATAGGAGCAAAAACCCCTCTTATGTATAAAACACAATATCTCTCAATGTTGCTTACTCAAAAAATGATATAAATCTACAATATCTCTTGATTTTCTCTCTTTAAAAACAAATACAAACTATGCACTCTCTTGCATATTATAAATGGCTTCTCAAGCCTTTATTTATAGATTTCCAAATGACCTTTGGCAATCAACCTTTGTGACCCTTCAATTCTCATGAAAAATAGCACCAAACTTGCATGACCATTCATATCATTGCATTTGAAAAGTCATATGGTGACCCTTTATAAGAAAAGACATCCTTTCCTCTTTTATCTTTATCTTGGTGGCTTTTTGTATTTCTCATAGTGTCCCTTCATTGAAAAATGTGCCATACCTCTTTTGTCTTCACATGGTACTCTTAGAATTCCTCAAGATGAGTCTTCATGAGAAAATGCATCCCATTCCTCTTTTGTGTTTTACCTTGTGACTCTTTGAGTTCTCCATGGGCCCTCTTTTGATTTATATGAAACCACAAATATATTCATTAATATTACATAAATATTAACACACATTAGCCAAGATATGAATATAAAAAACACCGTTAAATGCAATGGGACCTTTATCACCAATAATGCTGGACCTTTGACATCAATGAAAATATTTCCAACATCATGTCGAGATCATAGAGCTTATAAAAATCTCTTAAAACACTTTAAGTATGATTAAAGTGTGATCTAATTGATCTTCAAAAAATAGGTCTACAATTACGGATGAAGGGTCCAATAAATTTTCATGGTGTCTAAAGCATTCAAGGAACATGGACCAAGTTGAAAAAGCTTTTGAAAATCATCAAATCCTTGAAATATTGATTAAAATATGGACTGTATAATTTTGAGGAACAAGACTGTTACCAGAACATCAGACATAAAAAAATGAATTAGTTTATTTGCATGTTTTATCTATGGGCTCAAAAAGCCTCATACAACTAGTGGATCTTGTGTAATCAAATTTATTCTTGCCAATATCACTCCCTACAAGTTTCATGTCTATGTGATTCTTCTATCTCGAGACCTAAACCTTCAAAGTTTAGCTTGTCAAGTCTAAGTATCCAGGCCATCCTGCATGGTACATGGAAACGGATTGGCCTATTTTTTTGAACATTTTTTATCCTCCCTCAGAAGGCCTCATGAGTAATAGCATTGTAACACCATAAATTCCCTACTAATAAGAACATATTCTTCAATTTTTAAGTCTACGTGATCTTCGTAGATTAAGTTATGGATTTTCAAATTGGTCATACAAAGCAATACATTCATGCAATCATCAAATTCAAGTTTAAAAAAATATCCATTTAAGATAAAATAATCAATGATAGACACACGGACATTATGCAAAACACACAAGTCAGCTCACTTGAACACCTTGTAAACACACATAAAAAGATCTTGGAACTAGCATATTAAATAGGCAGAATCCTTTGTGTTAAGAACATTTCATATGAATTTGGTGCCTCTATGACCTATTTTTCTTCTAGATCCAAACATTAAAAGTTGGTTATAAAAAGGGAGATGGTAATGTGGATGTCAAACTTAACATATATCAAAAATCCATTTCAAATCAAATTTGATAGTCATGTAGACATCAAATACAGTCACATGGATGTAAAATATGAGATCATGAAATATCTATTTATTTTTAAATAATGGGTCCTAGGTAGATTTGATGATATGCACTAGATCGTACATTCAGATCTAATAGCAAGTAGAGATCAATGGGATCAACAAATCTCAAAGGCAAATTCATGAATGATAAGTTTTAGTAGTACATTAGAGATGACAAAATATCGATGGAGCATGTTTAATCATTTAAATCAAGATTGATGGTGTGAGATAAAGTCAAAATGTTAAACGATCATAGCTAGCAAGGATTTCAAGACTTGCATGCATTCATACATCTAGATCTAATGATGCATAAGGAGTTAAATAAATTATTGTATCTTCAGGACTTATAAGAATAAAGATAGTTGAGCATAATATAAATGATCTAAGATGGAAATAGACAACTAATAAATAAATTCCAAACCCATGCCATTTTTATAGAAGTTGATAGGGCATTATTTAACCCAAGCAAGATAAAAATAAAGGGGCTAGAGTTGGATTAAGATCCAAGTGGAACTAGTGGGACCAAGCATTGCTAGTAGATCTCTATATAGGTAAAATAGGTCTTTTTGACCAAATATAAAGATCGAAGATGGATGAATGATTCTGAACAAAGGTTAAATAGTTTTTGGGTTTCCATGGATATGTGATTATGCAAAAATTGATAGTTGAATTGGTTTTCACCTATAATGGACCTATGTTAGATATTAAAGTAAATACAGAAGTAAACATGATCATGGAGAGGTATCTCACCTATTATTTGGATCACATTTTTTGATAAATAGGTATAGTCAGAAACCCAAAATAGATGTGGTATAATTTTGTAAATTTGAAGACATGGTCCTTATCAGTAGATTAGATAGATAATGACATGGGATTCTAAGAAGGAGACCTGACAATTGGATAAAGCCAATGGGCATTTAATTATTTTATTTAATTATTTTATAGAATTTATTATTTTATGATAAGGTCATGAGTCATCATCCTCTATCTTGTGCTAATATATCATAGTTCCCCATCTCTCTTCCTTTTTTATATATATGTTCCAACTTCTACCATAGGCAAAACTCTCTGAAATTTTTTAGAAATAAATCTCTAGCAATTTTTAGAGAAAAATACTCTTATGCTCTGGCTTTCTTAGGATATGCCAAATTTGTATAGTGACACATTTGATGCAATAAACACTGAATTCCATCATTTTTCAAGTTAGATTGAAGTGTGTTACATTAACTCATGTAACGTAGTTAAGTGAATGTATGTTCCTTGTCTATGTATGAGTTTTATCACCTATATGAAGTGATTGATAATTTCTCATGGGTCATTATAAGTGCAATTTATAGTTTTTTATTTAGCTTGAAATTTGTTATGTGCCCTCTCATGCTATCTTGATAACTGATCCATGCCTTATTGTGAAATATTTATGTCATATTGACATTCTTTGGTCTTGAATATATCTCATAATTATGTCTTATGCAAGCATAAGTGTTCTAATTACTAGTGCATCACCCAATTTTACATTTTTTCATACATTGTTGTATTTCTCTATCGCTTTTCCTTGTAGGTGCTAGATCCATAAGGAAGTCATCCTTCTTCTAAGGTCTAATCTATTATCAGGATATCCATAGCCTAGGATTAGTCCCATGTTAGACTATATTTGAGTAAGAGGACTTGAACAATCCCCTTACTCATTTATGATTTAATCTAGAACACTAATAGTTTTGGCATGCTTGATGGGACACAACTTATTTGACATAATTGAAGTTTGAAGATTTAGAAAAATAAATTGTAAAAGTAGGGGACATCTACAATCATTAAAATTTGATAATCCTTCAAGCTAAAAAGATAATAGCACCTTTAGAAAGTGTTTTCATGTCAAAATATATAATAATATTGTTAAGTAAAGGTACTCCTCTTGAGAATATTGAGTTACCTTATACTTCTTATAAAAGATCATTATTCAATAGTACAAGACCTTATCCTCAAAATTAGTATTTATCTCTTGGTCATCTTATCTTTTTAGTCCAATCTATTATCCCCATAAGCCAAATCCCTTTTTCCTAAATGGATATCAAGAATCAAGTTTTTGTTCCCTACCCTAAAAAGTATTCCTTTCTTCTCAAGAGAATGGAATATAACTATTGTTGTTGAGCATATCCGAGATGTTGCCAATCTATGTTTTGTTCATAATGTTACTCAAGATAATGTGGCTATCAGATTGTTTATTACTTATTTCAAAGCAAAAGCACTGTAATGGTATAGAAAACTTCCTTTGAATTCCACTACTACTTGGGATGAGTTAAGGGTAGCTTTAATTAGGAAATTTGAATACAAGTCTGATCATCTATATTTTATTGAACAACTGACTACCATACAAAGGTAACCCCATGATTTTATGTTTGATTCTAACCTTATATTCCAAAATGCATTGACTAGGATCCCTAAATTGGTTAGACAATCTCCAGAGTATGTATTTGTGTACTATCTTAAGCCCCTCAACTTTGATATAATTGTCATGATACAGTCTATGGGTGGTAATACCTTACCAAATTCCCATGAAATTCCAATAAGAGTATAAAATAGATTTATACAAGATAGTACACATGTTGTAAGGCCTCTAATGCCCATATTCTCATAATTGAAACCTATTCCTCATCCTCAAGTTCCTTGAATTCTATCTATAGCTCTTATTCCATATCCAAAAGTCTAAATTATATCCCCTCCTAATCAAGCTAATGAGATTGGTGATCTGAAAAGCATGTTACAAGATTTTGGAAATGAGATTGTTTAACTCAAAAAATAATAATACCAAAGTAGACCTTATCAATAGTAAAACCAAAATACTTATCAGCCCTTTAGTAACCAAAGACCTTCTTATCAAATCTTTGAAGATAATAGGCAACCTTACCAAAATCAAGGAACCATAACCCAAACTAAGCCATATGCATCCCTTGATCCTAATGTAACCTTCAATTCAAAATATATTGTTCCTCAAAATAAATTGATGAAAGATTCATGTTGGTAGCTTTCTTATTCAAATGATACGCTAAATCAAGCCTTGGTATCACAAAATATTAATATGCCACAAAGAGCATAAGCAAATTTATTTTTTCAATGTGGTCAATATCAAGACATAAAAATAGCATTCCAAGGAGAAACTCAACAAGTTTCAGGGCTGCCTGTTATCAATGTTAATTAGCAATTGTATGATCATATTGTATTCAACTAAGTTGGTGAAACTAGCAACGTAAACTGTCAAATTATATGTCTAACCAAAGGTCAAATAAGAGTAGTTGAGGAAGCTCAAGATGTAAGAAATACTTATAGTTTTCCTAATGTTGTTCCCAAAAGTCTCAAAGATCAACCTTATACTCCTATAGCATAGAAGATTTATAATACAAAGGCAAGAAAAGTTCCCTAAATACCTCTAATCAAAGAACAACCAATGGTTTAGAAGTTGCAACCAAAGGTTAATGGACCATCATTTAGAATAATAAATAAAATGATGAAATCAAATGTTAGAATTACAATGTGGGATTCCCTTTCCATTCCAAGATAAAAGGACATGTTGATTCAAGATATTTGAAATCATAAGGTATCTAAAGAACTATTTGAGAAAAAAGGAGCCATCTTAGCTAATTCAAAGTAGGAAATCAAGCAACCTAGTCAATAGGTATATAACATGATAATGGTGGAAAAAACCAATGTCAAATAAAAATAAACCCCTCCCTTTTATCTCTCTTTCATAGTAGGTGACTATTTAGTCCATAATTATATGGTAGATAGTAGAGCTAGTAGCAATGTCATGCCCAAACAAATTGCAGAGAAGCTTGGTCTTGTCTATGAGTAAAATACCAAGGGAGTATTGCAATTGGATGGGTCACCAAGAGAAATAGTATGAATAATAAAATATCCAAAGCTGACATTACATTATTTTGCTAGTGTTACCATTTAATAAGATGTAGTAGTAGTGGAGTTACCTCACTATTTTGCCATGTGTCTAACAAGAGACTTTACTTTAAAGATTGGAGGATATTTGTCAGTTGATTGGACCTATTCAATGTTCAAAACCAAGAATGGTAATAAGGTAAAAATACATTCTAAACCTATTTAAATATTTAATTTGGAGCCATATATGCCAAGTATTGTGAATACCAATTGTCTTATCTCAGACAAAGTAATGGAAAATAGTGAGGTGGAAACTGAATAACCTCTAGAAGGAGTTCCAGATATTTTCCTTGATGAATGGGTCTATGATTTGCATGAGCATGATCCCTAAAATTTAATTCAGTAATAAGGAATTGGTGTCTATTTTCTTCATGAAAATGATGCACCAACTACAACATTGATTAAAGATGATTAGCCTAGTGATGGCCTATGGCAACTATATTTTGATGGATCTAGGAATAAACATGGTACTAAAGCTAGAATGGTGTTAATTCATCCATCCAATAAAAGGTATTTCTTCTCTCAAATTTAAAATTGGTATTTCCAATAATGTTACTAAATATGAAGCAATATTGCATGCTTTGTAATAGGCAATAAAGATGAAAGTTAGTACTTTACAAGTGTTTAGAGATAGTGAATTGGTAGTTCACCAAGTAAGGGGATTTAATATATGCAAGAACCCACTACTTAAGTCCTATAATCATAGAGTATGGGACCTAGTTAAATTACTTTTAATATTTCAATATTTAGGCCATATCAAGAAATAAGAACAATCATACAAATAAGATAGCTACAATTGGGTCATAATTTAGTATTTCATATGCCATAAAAAATGAAAAGATTCAATTACACATCAAGGTAATTTTTTAGCCTTCTATCCCAGACAACCATTTAAATTGGTAAGTAATCAAATATGATAGTTAGATTGTCAAATTATTATAAGAGGAAGCTAAATTTTCCTCAAGGAACCAAGACATGAATTTATAGGAATATGGTGACTAGATTATGTAATTGAAGACAAATAAGTTGCATAAAGGGTTGGTCACCATTGAAAAACCTATTCATCAAAGATGATGAATTGAGAAAATAAAAGTTTTATTTTTCAACCATAGAAAAACATTATGCAAATGTAGAGATTAAAACTGATAATACTTTAATGTTGGGCAAAGTTTCAACATCTTTAGATAAGGAAACTTTTATTAAGTTATGTTCAAATTTTGTAGATGTCTTTCCATGGCAATACAATGACCTTAAAGGATTTGATCTAAGTCTAGATTAACATATCATTGATTTAGAAGATGAGACTAGGTCACTCAAACTAAGACAAGGGCTTATTAACCCAAATATTGAACCTCTTATGAGAGTTGAGTTACATAAGCTCATTGAGTCAACAATAATATTTCAAATTAGGAACTCAACCTGGGTGGTAAACCTTTTTCCAGTACAGAAAAAGAATGGTGAAATAAGGTTATGTGTTAACATTCATGACTTGAATAGGGCCTCTCTTAAAGACCACTATCCATTTTCATCAATGGAGAAACCTTTGTAGCTAGTTGTAGGTTCAGAAAGGTTCTCCTAATTGGATGGCTATAGTGGATACAACCATATTTTGGTCAAAGATGAAGACCTATTCATAATATCCTTAACCATAATGTGGGGAACTTTTACATATATAAATATGCCTTTTGGTTTATCTAATGATGGAGTAACTTTCCAAAAAGCTATCGATATGGAATTTCAAGGTATCCTTAATAAGTTTATACTTATTTATTTGGATGATATAGTAATGTTCTCTAATAGTGTAGATGATCATATGATTCACCTCAGACAAATGTTTGAAATATGCAAGTAATTTGGAGTGCCTCGAAATCTTAAAAAATGTGTTTTATTTGTTCATAAAGGTAGGATTCTTGGATATATAATTTCAAAACATGGTATAAGCATAGATCCTGATAGGATAAACTTAATTCTTTCACTTTCCTTGCCTAAGCACAAGAAAGCCTTCTAAAGATTTTTAGGCAAGATCAATTTAATAAGGATACACATTTTAAAAATTGCTACTTTAGCTAGGCCACTCACAATCATGCTAAGGAAAGGTCAAAGTTTTAATTGGTCGAAAGGAATAATAATTTTTAAGGAGATCAAGATAGATATAGCTTGTGCTCCTACACTTTTGAACCCTAATTTCACCAAGGATTTCTTCTTGTACACCTATGCTAACATTAACAAAATTTTAGGTATTATCATGTAGTGGAATGAAGAGACTTTAGAGTAGCTAATAGCCTTTTTCAATCAAGGCTTAGAAGAGTATGAAATAAGGTACTCGTTTGTTGAGAAACATGTACTTTTATTCATAATGTCTCTTAAAAATTTATAGTTAGTATCCAATAATAAGATATATTTGATAGTTGCATATCAACATGTCAAATATTTTCTCCTAAGTAAGTATATACATGAGAAAAGAGCTGGTTAGAAAATGAAATTCATGGAATATGATTTTTAGATCAAGGTCACAAAACTAGTTAGTGGTAAAGGACTTTGTGAATATATAGCTCAAGACCTACAGGACACTAATGCAGTGTTTATGGTGTTAAATAATGAAGAAGTTACAACTAATCAGATCCCATCTATTAGTTGGTACCAAAACATGGTAAGATATCTATGGGATGGTATTTATCCTTCTCATCTGACTCCTTAAAAGTGGAGATATTTTAGATTGCAGTCATCTTCTGATTGATAATGTGTTGATCAAATATGATATCAATGGCATATTACTAAGGTGCATAAAGTCAGGGTAAACACAAAGAATAATTGAATAGTTCCATGATGGACATGGTGGAGATCATTATTTAGTAAGGATCATAGCCCACAATGTAATGAGATGTGGGTATTATTGGCTAAGTTTATTTGGTGATTGTCATGCATGGGTCAGGTAATGTAGACAGTGTGCCATGTTTATTAGAAAGGTGAATATTGAAGCTTACCTATCTAACCAATTTTAGTGAATAAACATTTTTTCCAACGGGCATTATACTTTATTGATCTCATTAATCCTCTTTCAGGCTTAGAACTCAAGTGGATCTTAACTGTCGCAAATTATTTTACTAAATGGATAGAGGCAGTAGCATTAAAATAAGCCAATGAAACCAATGTTCTGGACTTTCATAAAGGTTTGCTTAATAGATTTAGGGTCCTTTCAACTATGATTTATAATAATGTTATGACTTTTTTAGGGTCTAAGGTAAGCTAGTGGGCAATCCATCATAGTGTTTTTCTCAGTTCCTCATTAGACTATTATCTATAAGGCAATTACTTTGTTGAGTCTACTAACAAGAATTTGTTGAAGATAATTAGGAGAAAAATTCAAGACAATTAGAGGTCATGGCATCTCAAATTTAAATCATCTTTGTGGCCTGATTAGATAACCTATAAGATGTCAATTGTTAATTCTACATATAAACTAGTGTATGGTAAGGAAGCAAGAATGTCTATTTCTCTTAAATTCCTTAATTTTGAATTATTTCATCAACTTGAGATTTTGGGGAATGAGCCAATGGAAATCAGATATGATGAGATCATGGAGCTATAAGACATAAGGCATCAATCAATGTTGGCTATAGAAGCCCATCAAGGAATGGTGAAGAAATCTTTTGATAAAAGAGATTTTTCAAGGAGTTTCTAAGAAGGAGATTTAGTCCTTAAGTTGGTTGAAGATAGAGATAATGTATGAAGTCACATAAAATTATATTATATTTGGAGTGGTCCATACATAGTCTCTAACTAAAAATCCCATAATGATTTCTAACTCACAAGGATGTATGGTGAAGATCTTCCTATCTCAATGAATGGGATACATCTAAAGCACTACTATTGAAGAATCTAAGTCCCTTATACATAGTTATTTGTTTTTATTTTACCTAAGTGTTATTATAACAAATTTTAGGTTTTTTTATGTTCCAAATAGATTCATTTTTGCATAGTTGTTTGATAGGTTAGTTGCTTATGCTTTATTAGGCTAGTTTCCCTTTCAAGTTTGTTTATTTCCCTGTTTGTTGGAATTATTTATTTTTAAAGTTAAAAATTTGTCTTGTAGTCAATGTAAATGGTTTGTGTATCATGTATATGATATCAGAGTCATAGAGATGGTCCAAGTTCTCAAGCATAACATGTATGTTGACCAGCCAAGTCAACAAATAGGTTAATCAAATTTGGTCTACATACCAAAATATGCCTAGTACAAGAGTCCAAAATCTAAGAAGGATGTTGACTGAAGAGTGACCTAATGTCACAAGGAGTAGATAGATCTCAATTGGAGATCATATAGATTTTTTTAATATTTTGAAATATTTTAAGTAAGCTTAAAGTGTGATCTAATTGATCTTCAATAAATAGGTCTACAATTGCAGATGAAGGGTCCAAGTAGGTTTTATAGTGTCTAAAGAGTTCAAGGAACATGGAATAAGCTAAAAAATATTTATAAAATCATCAGAGCCTTAAAATATTAAGTAAAATATGGAATGTATATATTTGAGTACCCTAATCGTCGCTAAGACATCATGCAAAAATAAACAAAATAGTTTATTTACATATTTTATATATGATCTGAGAAAGCCTCACATGACTAATGGATCATGTGAAATAAAATTTATTCATATCAAGATCACTCCCTAAAAGTTTCATTTTTATGTGAGTCTTCTATCTTGAGACCTAAACTTTCAAATTTTAGCTTGTTGAGTCTAAGTAGCCAGGTCCTCCTACACATCACATGGAAACACATTGGCTAGATTGTTTGAACATTTTATATCTTCCCTCAAAAGCCATCATGAGTAATAGGGTTTCAACACAATAATGTCCCTTGTGAAAAGAACATATTTTGCAATTTTCAAGTCTGCACAAGCTTCTTAGCTTAAGTTATAGATTTTCAAAGTTTGTCACCTAGAGCAAGATGTTCATAGAAGCATCAAATTCATGTCTTAGAAAAAATCGATTTAAGTCAAAATGATCAATGATATGCTCATAGATGTCATATAAAACACATAAGTAAGATCATTTAAACATCTTATAAACATACTTAGAAAGATATTGGAATCAGTGGATGAAATGGGCACAATCCTTTTAGTGTCAAGAACATTTCTTGCAAATTTGGTGCCTCTGTGACATTTTTGATTCTAGATCCAAGCCTTCAAATTTTATTAAGAAATGAGAGATGGTCATGTGGATGACAAACTTAAGACATAAAAAATCCATTGTAGTTGAAATTTAATGGTCATACAAACATCAAATATGGTCATGTGGATGTCAAATTTGAGCTTGTGAAGAACCCATATGAATTCAAAAAATGGGTGCTAGGTGGATCTAATGGCATGTGTTCAATTATACATTTAGATGTAATAGATAGTAGAGGTCAAAGGGGTAAATTAATATCAAATTCAAATACATGAATGATAAGTGTCAATAGCATGTTTGAGCTGACAAAAGATCGATTGATTGTGTTTAATCATCCAAATCAAGATTGACAGTGTGAGATCAAGTTAAATGTTAAATAATATCAACTAGTAAGAAATAAAGGACTCACATGTATTCATACATCTAGATCTAAGATGCATAAGGATTCAAATAATTTAGTGTATCTTCAAGACCAATAAGAATAAATATATTTGAGCATAATATAAATGATTTGAGTTGGCAATCGACAACCAATAAACAAAGTTTGAACCTAGAACATTTTGAAGGAATTTGATAGGGCATTCTTAGACCCAAGAAAGATAAAAATAAAGTGGCCAAAACTTGAGAAAGATCTAGGTGGAACCAATGGGACCAAGTATTGCCATCAAAGCTCCATATAGGCAAAATAGGTATTTTTGACAAATACAGAGATCAAAGATGGACCAATGATTATGAAGCAATGTCAAATAGTTTACAATTTTTCATGGATATGTGACTGTGGGAAAACTAATAGTTAAATTAGGTTTCACCTATAATGGACCTGTGGTTGATATTGAATTAAATATAGATGTAAATGTTATCATGGAGAGGTAAAGGGTGGAACTTTTTTGAACTAGAGACCCTGATTCTTGAAAACAAACATACAACCAAGGCCAAAAAAAATCCAATTATTATAGTATGCATGGAGACACTGAAAAAACTAAAACAACTATAAAAATAGCTAAAAACTAGTTGTCAACAACCCATTCAAAACACTAAACATTTGAGATCCAAAGGTTAGAGACAATGAAACCAACCTCCTTGTATCATTCCAATAATGGTAAAAAGGAGGGAATTTTGAATCTAGGGCTCAACCATGAACATGAAAATAATAACAAAGGCCAAGAAGCCCTTATTTTAAAAAAACATCGCAATCCTAAACATAAATATATACATTTTCTTTTTGATATCAAATGGTCACATTACAAGGGGGTACATTCTCCTTACTTTTTTCTTACATTACAGCCTTCCAATTCCCTCCTTCCCCAATGCCATGTTGAAATGGAATAAACACTACCAGATTGTCAATTCAAACAAAACTATTTTTTGACCTTCCCTCTTCAACTTTAGAAGCTTGGATGATTTGAAATATAATATTAGCTGAGTGTTCCTCCCCTAAAACAATTAGAGTTTCCAAAATCACTTTAGGTATTGTATTAATATTGAAAATTTAATAATAACCATCCACATGGTTATATTCATTTTCATTCAAATCATATATGTTTTCTTCCATTTTTAGGGCATGTTCTTTTAGTGTTTTAGTGTCTTCAACTTCAATTGTTAAGAGGTCTCTGTGAACATTTTTTCTTGAATAAATTTCTTATTTATTTCTCTAACCTAATAAGCATGATTCATCAAAAATCCATGCTAAAAAAAACTTACATATGAAATATAATCCTACAAAACCAATGTTTTATACTAATATCCGATCAACATTTAACTCTAAATTTTATAGGAGTTGGGTGCTCACATCAGTGTTAACTAGAATCCTTACACATGTAGAATGAAGATAATATTTTGTGGATTAATCCACAGATAAATTTTTTTCCTATGGTATCACCTAAGACCTTAATACTTTCCTTGGACCAAAACTCCAAAGGAAGGAAAGGAAGGTGAATTAAAACATGCCTAAAATTGACAAATTTAGCAACTGGGCTAAAGTCGGGACACCATGGCTTCATCATGAGGATATGATGATACATAAAACATATATGTTGATATAAAATATTAACTTTATATTCCCTTTTATAAAAAATAACTATTAAAAACCATTTTCATAGAGATATATCTCCATATTTCCATTCATTACAAGTTTCAATACCTCTAAAATCCACCCATGAAGGGTTTGAAGGTTTGGCCAAAATTGATTAAATTTTAAAATTAAACTTTAAATAGAATAACATTATTCCCCTTACATAACCACTTCAATAAAATATCCATCAAATAAAATATATTTATTATACATAACAAGGGTTGATATTTTGTTTAGCTTTATGGAAATAATTATGAGATAAGGCCCCCACTCTAGTTTCTACACTAGGTTTCCTTCAGTCAACATTGGGTCCTTATCAATAATATCCTTAAAAATAGGGGTTGTAAATATAGTGGATTTAATCCCCAATATACCATATCTATTCATATCATATGGTGACTCATCCAATGTTTCCACCTTGGATTTTTTCACTCTAGGATAAATCTAAACACCAAATGCTTTTCCAAGGACCTGCCTCACCACATGCTTTGCTTCTTGTAGACCATCTATCCCCCTACTGCTCTCTTCCCTATAGAACTATTCTTCCCCAAACCACCATACCCATTCCCCTTCCATGGTCACTCATACACCGCCTTCACTTTCTTCTCCTCACCATCACTATGGAATCCTAACAACTGCATCATACTCTAAAGATACTTTGTTATGTAAAATTTATAATCCATAATTTTTATTCATTTAATAACAATTTTGGAATTATATACAATTTTATGTTATATATTTATTTATATATTGAGAATAATATATTGGTGGTAGAGCACCTTCACACTTTATTCTACCACTAGTAGAGTATTGCATTCAAAATTATTCTAGTTCTTCTATCGATTGTGTAATATACAAATGCAACTTTCATTCAATAGGAGTCATAGTGGATACCTGCATGGATGAAAACCCTTGTCATGTCTATGCTTCTTTAGGATCTACTAATTAGGCAACCTAGTGATAGTGGAATTTCCATAACCTATACCTTTTCCCCACCTACTAGGAAATATATTCCTAAAGAATAAAATAAAAATAAGGTACATGATGGTTGGGTACATGTACTTGATTCCATGTATGTTAATGTTGGCAACCATTGAGGGACCAAGGTGAAAAATTAAATGATCCTTTAACTGAGTCACCCTTCCATATTTTTATCTTGGATTATGTTTATGACATATTGTATTTTCCATTTATTTATTGTAAATACATTTTTTATTGCAATTTTTTAAATTTTTTTTTGATAAGTTGAATACTTAGTTATTTATTCATAGTGTGGTTCATATTATGGTTAGGATCTTGATGTCATCCATTTAATTTTTTTTTTAAATCAATTTTTACTCATTTTCATTAAAAACATGGATGGAAATTATATTTATTAGTATATACATCATATCGAAATATAAGTAAAACATTTGAATGAAGAGAGTGGATTCTCTACATACTTGTTCATATTTACATAAATACTTAACCTTGGCTAAATATATTTGTCTAAATATTCTTATGATATTATAATAAAATATCATCAAATATTTTCTAAAATAGTACAAGGCTATCGATAGAGACTTTGGGAGAAATGGATTTATGCTTAGATGTTTCATGCTATCATTGATTTACTTTGTTTATTGATTTATTTTCACTCAAACCAATGTTATGAGAGACTCCAGATTATTTTATGAATTTATTTTGCTTAACCCATGAATATTTTTTGAATATATTTGTCTAAAAATGTTTATGATATTATAATAAAATGCCATTGAACCTTTTCCAAAATAGTACAAGGTTATCGATAGAGACTTGAGAGAAATGAATGTTTGATTAGATGTTTCATGTTATCCTTGATTTACATTGTTGTCTTGCTTTGTTTTCATTCAAGCTACTATTATGTGATACTCTAGATTATTCTATGTATTATTGTGCTTATCTAATGATTATTTGGGTAGGTTAGTGATATTTTATGGCCTTCACCCACTCTGTTGTATTTATTTTTGTCAAGAATGAGGAGGATGTTACATGAGTGAGCCAAGACAATTTTTTCCAAATATTTATGATAAGTTAACTATTATGAATCTCCCGCTAAACCTGATATATGTTTAAGTCATGATGTATTTGATAATGTGTATAAATGGCATAATTAACAATCTATTATTAATTATTTTATTAGTTGTATCCCATTGTATGATTCCATCAATGCCTAAATTCATCACAAGTGAGAGCCTTATGGATCATGTTTCACTAGCATCTAAAACCTTACCAAGGGTTTATTTATTAATTCTTCAAAAGAGTTGTTTGAGGTCTGACCTACCAATCCCCCTATAATCCTTCCTCTACAATATTTTATTATCAATTGGGTGAGGTTTATGCCACAAGACGCCCAAGTTTTATTATACAAACCCCAATAGGAAAATTTTCAAATTGAGGTATATTTAATCACGGATTTAAAGGAATGAATTTCTATCCATGTTTGTATTGAGTGTTACATTTACAAGATTCTATATTTAAACCCCACAAACACATTTTTTCACTTCAATCACTCAATCATCAGATCAAATACTATCTCGACATGGGTCAGTCAGAACCCTCTTTGGATGCTCTACCATTTTATAAGCCCAAGGTGGAAAAGATTATACTAGCTAGATATTAGTTTCAAACTAAAAATACTCAATTGATCATAATCCCTCCCCCTAGTTATTTATTCCTTGGTAACCAAGTCTTCCTTGTAAATTTTCAATAAATCTCCTCCACCTATTATTATTCAATGAGTCTTATAAAATCATGGTTTTAAATTCTCACATCCCTAAGGAATATCTTTCTCACAAGGATATCTTCTACAAGTGGTTAACTCTATAGGAGGTTGCAGACCCCACCTTATGGTAGTGGAGTTTATCCCTAAGAAGATAATAGGAATAAATGTCAAATCAATTTTATTTGGTATTTTATCGTTCCAAACTATTTTAATAGTTTCTCAACTCTTAAAAATATTAAGGATGGATAGGGAGAGATAATTATGTATGGTGTTTTACAAGAAATTTTCTCTCTTGGAATGTTTAAGCTATCACAAATTATTCTTAAAATATATTTTTGATATGTGTTTAATAAAACATCTGTTATTTATTTTTTTTATCTAAAATAATAGACAATTATATGTTGCATTGATAGACTTATCTAATATTTATTTCGCTTAAAACCATGAAATTATTCACTCTGAATGATGAGGGATTTGGTAGTGCTAATATGTCATTTTTCACCACGTGGGGTGGTCTATCACATTGAGATATTTGTCCACTCCTTAATATTAATGGCCATTCATTATGAGTCATTAAAATTTTTGCTCCAAATTATTCCCTAAAATAACGTCTTTATGGTGATATTTTGTATTTTAAAATACCCTTTGAGAACAATCCATCTAAAATTATAATATGACAGATCGTAGGATAGGATTGAGTGACCATTCATAATAGATATATTAGAAGGTCTTGGATTTTACCAATTATTTATTTTGGTTGTCTAAACCGTTTTAGCTAATGCCTCAAAATGTCTCACTATCAATGATTTGAAATCTGTCCATATTGGCCTTGACCACTCTATAAGCCACAGATTCCCCCTTTCCCCATAACTATATGTCCTATGTGTAGAATCTCTGAGTTATTTGTTGGATCCTAGGTTTGAGTGGGGTGTCATTCAAGGTGTTGTTCATCCCGATTGGTCCTCTCAAATCATTAATGAAAACTTTTATGATGATACATTTCTTACACTTGAAGAAAAATAAAATTCTTTCAAAGAAACTATGCAATGTCTTGACACTTTTTTCCTTGCTTATAGTTTGAGTTTACAATTGAGAAAAATCCAATGCTTCTGATAGTCTATAATACATATACAAAATGGGCTCCTCCAATCCATGTGGTAGGCAAGAAAATAAAATTTAATATATATCAATGTAACCAGTGTCCATAGAATTCTACATACTCTATCTAAGAGTTTTGAGTTGGTTATATAGATTGTGTTTGAGAATGTTGTATTCATGATAAAAGAAGAACATTTGAATATGTTTTTTTATATTGATTTTGCAATTATCTCATGAACTTCTAAGAAACAACTCATTACAACACTCTCCACTAAAAAGTCCAAAAATGTAGAAACAAATTCAACATCTTCTCAATCTATTTAGATCTGAATAACTTTATTAGATTTGAATAAAAGGAACAAATAAACAAAATAATATTTTGTGATAATATATTTTCTATATATTTATCAAATAATTCAATTATGCATGGATGCAACAAGCACATAGCCATAAGATATCACATTATAAAAAAAACCATTTGCAAATATATTTACAAAAGCATTTTCAAAAAAATATTTTGAACGACTGAGATAAACCACAGGTGTCATTGACATGAGAAGTCAAGGTTAAAGAAGGGTGTTGTAAACGTAACCTAAAACATAATCCACCCCCGCAAACAATAATATAATATTATTTTGTAAAAAAGCCTTGAAATTATCTGGAATGTCTAAAACTATTTTTTTTTTTGTCGTGTCAACTATAAAAAGGAACATACCATAATTAGCTGGAATATGTGTGTGGAGGAGTGGGTAGGTAGGTGGGGCATGGGATGGGGTCGGCAGCTGTAATATGAATAACATAGAGCAATAGAATAAATTGTATTCACCAGCATTATAAAATCAGAACTACGAAAATCAATGTAGCGGGTCTTCGAAGGAGAATTTAGAACAAAAGTTTGTACACAGTAATGTATTTTCACCAATATGGTTAACATTACATTTTTTTTCTTTTTCTTTTTGATTGTGTATTATTTGAAATAGCATTAGTTTTATATGCAAGTGTTTTGAAGAGAGAACATAGCACATACTTGTAACATTTCCACCAGTTGAAGGCTGTGAAAATGGCTGCCACCAGCCATAGCTATCTCACAGCCGCTATCTCCTTACCACCGCCTATAACCTTGGTTCTGCCTGAATCTAAAAATTTAGTAAGACTAATAAAATGTGCTTAGAATATAACTTTTTATAGAAGTATGATTTTACCCTCCTGCTGCGTCATTCAAGAAGCTTGTCCCTCAGCATCTTTGAAATATCAATTATGTGAGTACATATAGTATTTTGGTAAATTGTTATAATTGTCTTTAACTTAAGAAATTTAAAACAGAGAATTTAGTCCGTGGACATTATATTCCATAATTCAGTGCCAGGGAACGGTCGATAATCAAAATAAAAAAATATTGGCACAACTTATTGCAGAAAATTCTAAAAATTTGTAAGTAGAGCGTGTGTGTGTGTATATATATATATATCGTATTGGCATTTCAATGGATTATATATATATATATATAAAATCTTATTTATCTTATTGGCATTTCAATGGAATAAATACATGGTAGCTAGTTACAACATTCAATTAGTCTCGAGTAACATTAATTTGCCTTAAACTTTGCTTTCAACGAGGAATTCTATCGCAGTACTCATAAAATCATTTTTTGTTCAATAAAATAGATCGAATCTTGTATAAATATTTACGTTTGTCATAGAAATAAATATTTGTGTTCTGAATAGCGGGATCTAATGGAATTTATTCTCTCCCTTGCGGTCAATGAATGAAAGTGTTTTTTTCTCCATGCTCTCTAGTTGATTGGAGTTGGGGTGGCCATTACATTTATCAGAATTAGAAGTACGCCTAAAAAATTACTGCGCATTTGGTATCAAATTGTTAGTAGAAATGGAATCCTAATAAAATACTGACGTCGATATATTGCACTAACCACTGTGCACATTAAGAAGAATTGCACGACATATAACCGAAAAACTCCAATTTTTTTAAGGATCATGCATTGGCTTCAATTTTCACTTTTTCATAAAATGAATCCGGTAGTAAGATTCAAAATGTCCAGAAATAAATTTGTTTTATTTTTACAAACACAGTAAAAATAAACAAAATAAACTATAAAAAATTATTAGATCTGTGATACCTTTCTGCATTCAAATTATTGGAAGATGAACCTCCTACAAATGCTCTGCAGCTGATTTTATATCACCTATAATTTGCACGCATATGGTGACCAACACCGACACCAATAATAAAACCCTCCATAGACCATTCAGTCCCCCTCAAATGGGTCATCTCCAGTGCCACATTGAATATTGCACTTGAATTTACATAAAAATGTTTAAAATTGCCACAAGTTTGTTAAGACTCGGCTTCAAAAGCCCCTGAACAAAATATCTCTATTGAGACACAATTACAGTATGAAATACCTTGTTTAAGGATAAAATATATGGACGATAAAACAGTTATTATTTTGAAAGGCAAATCTCTTTTTAAGTCATTTGAAATCGTTTTACCCCTCCCCGGAGTCTGCGGAAGAAAACGGAAAGTGAACCAAAATGCATAAAAAGAAGAAAGGTATAAGAATAGACCATCATGTATGACATTCAGCTCAGGAGAGCTCTAGTTTTGCGGAAGACAAGTAGAATATTCATGGCTACAAGCCGGAAGGTTGTTCTAGCAGCCTATTTGTTGTACGTAGGTTTTTGTCCCTTTTACCACTAATAGAGGTATATCATGTGATCTTTGGTGTCTTATCTTTTATTACTTTATAAAAACTTTTAGGACCTTTCAAATCTAGATTTTTGTTTTACTAATTAAAAAATATGTATTAAAATTAGTATCAAATAAAAAATTACTAATGTTAAAAATATTTTTATGTTTTCTAAAAATATAAATAAATAAATTATATTTAAACAGTATAAGAAAAATTATTTGATTTTTTTTAAATTAAAGATTCAAGAAAAAATAATTAAAAAATCATAGAGCCATATCCAAACTATTGAAATTTTATTGAGGAAATAAAAAAACTATTTAATAGTGTCAAGTTGCCTTAAAAAAAGACACTTGTTTTGTAATAAAAAAATGCATAAGACAAAACGCCAACGGTAATCAATAATAATTTAGTAAACAAGAGAGATGCATAAACTTGGGATCAAGAATCGAGCATCAAGAAAAGAAAAATCATTTGCTTGAGTGTGAGAAGAGAATAAAAGTGACCATCTCTCCTTGAGCTACTCAAACATAGGCAATTACTTGGGAAAACACATTTGCATCGCTTGTTAGGAGTATAGTCAAAGTAAAAGGTTTTAAAACACCACTTTCAATAATTTTAACAAACTTTGAAAAAGTTAAAACTATTTATGTTGAAACATGTCTATTGGCACAACATAGATAATCTCTTGAAAGGACTTCTTATCATTTTTGTAAATACGGACATTGATTTCAGCCTGTGAATTCATATTTTGATTTCAGCGTGATAGGATTTGGTTTTTAAATTTTATATTTAATAATTTTTCATATTTTTAAATTTTTGTAAGTGTAGATCTAAAAAGACTGTAAAAAGAATACACATAAAAAATAGAAACACATAATTATTAACAAAATTATAATTGCTAAAGAAGTCATCACTAAACCCATCCACTCCCATCCCTACGGCAAATAATCCTAGGTTTAATGAATTCCCATTTTTATAATATTTTAACAAAAAATTATAAAATATCTATTAGAATTATTTTTGAAATAATAACCAAAGAGAAATAACAACATGCATCCAATATAAACAAATACAAAACTATTTTTTATAAAATATTTATCTTAAAATTGTAAATTATTTTATCATCTAAGTTTATCTTAATCCAAGATCAAAAAAAGAATATTACAATTATTTTGAAATAATAAACAGATGAGATGAAAACATGCATCCAATTTATGCAGATACAAAATTATTTTTCATAAAATATGAAAAATCATAAATTGTTTTAGCACCTAATTTTGTCTCAATCCAAAGTCTAATTGACCTTTTAAAGAGGTAAGGCCTAACGATAAGATCTGATGATTTTAGACTTCATACATTCAAGTTTAATTCCATTCGAATTTTATTAAGGATTCAATGTCATATATAATGATTAAAAAAACCATCTTACAAATGAATTGACTTGATTTCTTAAAGCATAGCATTTATTAAAAAGTGATTGTACATGAGGAAACTAGCCATGGTTCTTAATTAATTTTCATTTAGAGTTTTCTCCAAAGGCTGTTTATAATTTGAAAATACAATCTAATTTATTTATTTATGTCTTCTTTCAAAGGAACATAAATTTTTAATGAAACTATACTTTATTTATAAATGGATATTTTTTAATTATTTTTTATTGTTTTATTTACAATTGTATTTATTTGAAAAATGGTGTTCTTACTTGGATAAGATAAATTATAAATATTTTAAAATTTAACATGTTTTTTATTTATATGTTTTATAAAATATAGAAGGAAATAAAAACTTAACTTTTAATCATGTTGTAATGCATAATTATAATTCAATTACTGACAAGGTTGGAGTGATATGCAATTTTATGTGACATATTTAGGTGTGTATTGAGAAGAACAAGTTGGTGGTGCAGCACCTTAAAAATATATTAGACCACTGACAGAGAGCCACATTCAGCATTATTTTAGTTCCTCCGTAAACTATGTATTAGAGGCATGTATGATTCATGCAAAAAGAGTCATAGTATCTACTTACATGCATCGAAACCATCGTTGTGGATATGCTTTTTTAGGCCCTACTTTTTGAGTGACTTAGTGATAGGACAATTTACATCACATATATCTTTCTATTTCACCTACTAGACAAGCTCATACTAAATAATAAAACAAGGATAAGGTACATGATGGTTGGGTGAATGTACTTTATTTCACATATTTATATGCTAATAATGGATGGGGGGATAAGGTGACATATTAAATGATCATATGACTTAGTCACTCTTTATTATTTATTATGTCGATTAGTTTTATTTCTTATTTCTTAATTTTTGATATTATCTTATTTTATTTTTCTTTTATTTATTAGATAGACTTTTTAGTTTTTATTTTTTCTTTTTATATTTTTTGCGATGTTGAATTTTTATCTATTTCATGGTTTTGTGATTGATATGATGTTTAGGATTTTGGTGTCATCCAATCAATTTATGGTATGATGTTTAGGATTTTGGTGTCATCCAATCAATTTTTGGTATGAAATTTAATTTATAGTACTTACCAATAAAAACTAGGAATAAAATGAATGTTATAAGTATATATGTTAGATTGAAATAAAAATGATGTTTAGGTGCATCTACTTGATTCCATGGATTTACATGCTAGTAGTGGATGGGGGAATAAGGTGACTTATTAAATGATTATCTACCTTATTTACCCTTTATTATTTTAGACGTGGATTAAATTTATGCCTTGTTGCTTTATTTTTTATGTTATCTTCTTTTATTTTCCATATATGGATTAACAATATATTTTTATATTATAGTTTTAACTTTTTTAATAAGTCTAAAACTTAGCTATTTCATGCTCTTATGACTAACATGATGCCTAGGAGTTTGAATTCATCAATTAATCTTTATTTTTGTAAATTAATGTGTTAGAATTTTCAAAAAAGCTTGGTAAAAAATTAAAGTTATAACTATATACATCAGATTGAAATACAAATAAAACATCAGAATGAAGAGAGTGGTTGTTCTATGTACATGTTCATATTTTCATAAATAATTATTATTTGCTCAATATATTAGTACAAAAATGTTTATGGTTTTATAATAATATGTCATTTAACCTTTTCCTAAAGAGTACAAGGTTGTTGATAGAGACTTGGGATAATTAGAGCTTTACTAGTTTGTTTCATGGCATTCTTGCTTTTCTTGATTTATTTGCACTAAAACCACTATTATGTGAGACTCTAGCCTATTACATTCATTTATATTTCTTGACGAATGACCATTGAGTATGATATATAGATTTTATTACCTTCACACTATCTATTGTAAATATTTTATAGGTGACAAGAAGGTTGTTTCCCTATGAGCTAGGGAGTTTGTGCCAAATATTTATGAAATGGTAACCCTTCTAAATGTCATTTGTAAATTGGGATATATTTAAGGAATAATGAGTTAGATAATGTGTGTAAATGGTATAAAATATATATTGTTATTACCTAATTTTTATTTGGGTCCGCTCAAACAAATCCCTAAATGCCTAGTTTCATCACTAGTTGCAGCCCTGGGGAATCCATGTAACTAATGTCTCAAACTTTTATAAGAATTTATTTTAGTTTTCTTCCAAATATTTATCTAAGTTATAGGATATTTTACAAAAATCATTTTTTTGTTTCTTAGAAACATTCTCATGATTCTATACAAATGCACTTGTGACCCTTCCTCGATGAGATTATATAGTGAACATTTTGTGATATTTATGCAATGAACCATCCATGTTTTATTCTAAATACCCTAATAAGCTAGTCTAAATTGAGATATATTTAATTAAGTATTTAAATAAGTCTATTGATGTCCAATTTTCACTATTTCTTAGGCATAAAACTTTCTTTATCTCAACCTCCCCAATAAATGCTTTCAGTTTTAATCACCCAACCATCGAGTAAAATATTTTTGACACATGGGTTGGTCAAAACCCTCTTCATATGATATACAATCTTAGAAGTGGAAGGTTGATAAAAAAATACCCACTAGATAATGGTTTCTCACAAAAATATTCACTTGGTCCTAAACCATCCCCTAGCCATTACTTCACTGATAACCAAGTCCTCCTCATAAATTCTCAATACCACTCCTCCACATACTAATATTAAAAATGCCTAGTAGAATCATGTTTCTTAAGTCTCACATCCCAAGTCAGCTCTTCTATTCATAAGATATCCTCTAAAATTAATTCATCCTCTATGAAGTCATAATGCCCACCCTTTGGTGGTGGAATCTCTCCCAAAGAATGTAATGAGGTTAAATTACATATCATTTGTATTGGGGATTTACAAAATATGGTAACTATTTCTGAACCCATTATAAATGATATGGAATTTAACCTCATTACCTTCTTTTTTGAAATCCATAATGAGGTATGTGGCAATGATAGTATCTTGGTTCCACCAAAGTTTTCCTCGTTAACTATCACCATGAGGGGTGATCCATAACACTCATATATTTGGATGCTCCTTGATATTGATGGTCATTAATTTAGAGTTCTTAACATTTATGATCCAAATGATGGCCATGATAGAACATCTATATGGTGATATTTGGTTGACAATCTACCCTTTACATGTGGTTAGTGTGTGGGGATTTTAACATAGTTGAGATCCACAAGGACATATTTGGTACCTTTATTATGATATGGTTAATGAGAAAACATGAATCTTGGTATTATTTTAAGAATTAGTGTGGCCTAGTTGAACCTATTTTTGGACATTGAAAAATAAATACCACAACTTCGTATATGTAGTCTAACAATCATACTTGTGCCAATTATGTCCTTAATATATTAAAATATTATATGTTGTTAAAGTATTTTTATCTCTTTTACATCTACCAATTAGCATCATACCATATTTGAATGTTAGCATGTTGACTTAGATCTTGATCCCATCTATTATAGAGTGGAATGGATAGAAAAATAGTTTGAACTTTTCCATGTAATCATATAATTTTAAGAACCTCCATTTTGAGCCACAAGGGCACCATCAAGATCAATGCTTAGATTTGTAACCTTGTGTGTCTTATAAATATTTTCCTTCCATATTGATAGAGTTATGAAATGAGGATATTTTGTGCAACATCACCTTTCTCTACCATTATCATAAATAGATTCATCATGGTCAAAAGTGACTCGATGAAGCTATGGTGAAAAAATATTGGTAGATTTAATATTTTATTGAACATAATCCCTTTGACATACACATTTAAAACATGGATACCACTCTTAAAAATAAAATCAAAGTTGTGGATAGTCACGCTTGCAAAGGGGAATAACTTCATAAAAGCCTTCATAGGTTAAAAATTTGAGACATGACTTCAAATGAACTAATAAAATATCTAAGATCCAAAAAAAATTGAGATAGATCAAGGCCATAAAGTCAACCCAAGTGTAACTCAATACTCTTCTTTACATCTCCTTTACATTTATAGACCACTCTAAACTAGTCTTTTAGGTTCTTGAAGGAGAAAATTAAGATATCTTAGGCCTTAAAGGAATGCGATCTATAAACTATATTAGAATTACACACTTGAATTCATCAACATGGATACACTCCACTTATCTTGATAGCAATGGGTTATAATATTATTATTCATAAATTATAGCTAGAAAAAATCTTGGAAAATAACTAAGTAGTCTAATTAACATAAACATAAAGCACATTAATAAGAAAAAAAAAAACATTAAACATAAAGGTTACCCTAGTGAACCCCAAGTGGGAAAAAACTCCAATGGGTAACCAAACACACTCCCATTGCACTCTGGTAGGCAAAGTATAAAATCTAATTCAAATTTTGCCTATAAGGACAAATAATGAATACCAGTGTATCTAAACTTATATAAAAATATTATTTTAACTTAAAATACCCTTTTCAAAACTACCATATAGTTGAACCAACCAGTAGAAACTAAAAATAATAAGCAATACCACAACCATATTTCCAACTCCCCAAAAATGATGTGAATCAAATTTTAATATAATCTAATTCCTCTCTAACATGTTTCATGATTTTTTAATACCCAGGTATAGGCACTCTCATCCCAAGATATAACCAAGGGACTAGAATTAACCACCATGAGGATAAGGATCATTTATAACATTTCATTTTCTATGTGTATTTAATGGTGACAAAACAATCATAGTATGTAGATTGGCAATTACATATGTTTCAATGAAATGATGGTGGTGACGTATTCTTCACTTAAAATAGGATGTGTATGGAATTTAATCCTACACACTATGGTAATTTTGACACGATCATTCTGTAAGTAGGGGAAGCTTCATCCTCTTAATAAAACCATAATGTTTTAGAGTATAAAATCCTAATTTGATTAAATTAAAGTTTTCAGGATCATCCCCACACCATTTTTATACTTGAATTAAACTATTGACCATGATGTGTCTTATATAATTTCTTACAAGCATGTTTGACATATAATTAATCATAGTGGAATTAGCTTGCATGAATGAATAAGGACAACAAGATCCATTTTGGATAATACCTCCCATATTTGAGGATTTTAAGTAATAAATGTTTTTCCATATAATTTCTTGTAAATACCATATGGATTTTTTGGGAATTCACTTTTTAGCACAAGCATCCAAGATTATTGCACTATGCTTCACATTTCTCTTTCTTTCTTATGAAAAATACATCTTCCTTTAATTATAATTGGCTATTAGTAGAGAGATGTTTAGTGTTAGGTAGAAACATCCCTTCATCTTAATTATCTAGAATATAAGGCTAAAAAATATGTAAGTTACCAACATTGACAACTGATTAAATATTCATATAAAAAGGAAAATTGAGTCTGATATTATTCTTCCCGACTTGGCACATCATTCAGAATGGACCGTTTATTAGTGGCTTAATATTCCTATATGTACATTGGAGCCTTTATCTAATCAAATACAAACATATAATGTCACCAACAAGGAAACTATGCTTAGTCCTCTGTTAATCATGTCTTACTTTATACTTAGATTGATACTCCTTCAAGCTCTCTTACACTAAGAGGTGAATAAGATGTATTTTCTCAAGTAGTTTCTCATCCTTGTGTATCTTAGGGTCTACTTTTCCATTGGCTTTGTAATAATATCTTAAAACAACATCAAATAAACATGTATGTAAATATCGTAAACAAATTTAAAATGGATATTTACTATTAGAATAATATCGAGACATGTTATAAGAACCTTGATTATACATAAAATTTTCATCCATATCTTAGGATGTTTTGTCTTTTATAATTTCAATAGATGCACCAATGTTATATTCACAACCTTAGTCTATCCATCAGGTTGTGGATGGAAAATTATATACCATTTCAACTTAGTATCCATATTTTACCATAATGTAGACAAAAACATGGAAATAAACTTTGAGTCAAAATCTAAAATAATAGAACTAGGTATACCAAACTGAGCACACACATTAAAAATAAAAAAATTAGTTATGTCACTTCCTTTGAGGGTTTTATTATAAGGAAGAAGAACACACCTCTGACAAAAGTAGTCCACAACCACAAAGAGATAGTCATGCCCCTTCCTTGACATTGACTACTTGACTACAAAATCAATAAAAATTCTTTGTCTTGGCCTATAAGAAACCAATATTGGAATTTATAAACCAAAATTTCTATTACCATGTTTCTAATACACACACCACAATTTATTCTTATATTTTCAACATCAAATTACATATTAGTCTAATATACATAATTTTACAAATGAGAAATAGTATTTTTAACACAAAAATGATCTAAAACATTTGAAGTATGTATTTTCCTAAGTACTTGAACTCTTTTCTCCTTTGACACATAATACTTACCCAACTTGTAGATATATCCATACTAAATGTAATAATGCTTATTTGGCTCAAACCCTGCATAATAGCAGTTTACTACTTGAAGAAATAAGTCCTTAAATTATGCATCATGCTCATATCCCTCTACATAATATTCATGCATAAAAGGCTAAATAAGTGTAATGATTCTAATGGATGTAATTAAAAGATTTTGAAATAACATGTCATCTAGTTTTTTTAGTCACTTCCTTCTTATATTTGATAACCAAATGAAATTATTGAAAAAACCATCTATTTATAGTACCTAGCTTATTTAAGTTTATTTTGAACATGAAAATTTTGAAGAGTTTGGTGATCCAAAGAGTATCCTTAACCAGTAGATAGTGTTTTTTTAACCAATTGATAAAAAGATCATAATTATTTTAAATGTGTATAATAATTTTAGAATGCACCATAGAGTAACTCGTAATGGTATCATACCAAATTAAATCCTTGAAGTAAAATAACACCCTACAAATAGCGATTAGTTCCACATAAAAATGTAGATACAAGTTTGTAAAATATAAAACCAAAGTGTGGCTAATATTATGATTGAAATATTCAAATATAAATTGTTTATTTTTACCCCAATTTAATGTCATACCACCTATTGTAATGACTTGGAATGGTGTGATTATAGAAAATATATTATTGATGAAATCTGTCAAATATTGGATTACAATTATAAATATTCTAGACATGATAAAATTGGATGGCTTCATCAACCACACAAAGTTATATGGTACATTTTTTAGCCCAAAATGGGTAATTAACGAATCATAAAACCCATAACTTGTTATGAACATTAAATTACAAATGTCCACATCCTCAATCTAAAATTGGTGATATCCTACTTTCAATTTAAGTTTAGTAAAATATTTAGCATGATAAATTTGGTCAATAAGATCATCAATCCATGAAAAAGGGTACCTATTATTAACGGTTATCTTATTACATGATTTTTATTAACACACATTCTCTATGTTTTATCTTTAATAGGTACTAAAAAAATAAGGGAACCACATGGATAAGTATTAAGATGAGTTAAACCTTCATTACTTAGATAATTTAATGATTGTTTTACCTCATTTCCATTCTTCAAGGATTTTCTATATAACCTAGGATTTGGAAGCAAACTATTGAGAATCAAATGAATTTTATGCTCCATCGACCTAATCGGTGGTAATCCCATATGATCATGAAAACTTGTTTGAACTGATGTACTTATTTCCCATATGCTTATTCTTTTTGTTAGTAAACATGATATAAGAATTTTTATTTACCATAACATATTTATATTTAATATCTCTCAAAAGAATCAAATAAAATTTCCTCATAACATTAATAATATTATTAGCTTTGGAGGCACTTACCATAGACATCCTTGAATCTATTTCATAGGTTAAAATGATTTATATCTTACCATAATTTAACAATAAGTATTGGTTGTTTATCCTCATGTATATGGCATCCCAGATATAAATGTATGGCCTTCCAAAACCTATACCACACACATCAAGAGGCACAACATTCACCTCAATTTCATTTATGAAATAAACATTAATATAAAATTTAACCTTGAATCATTTAGTCACCTTGATGTGTACAACTTTCTTTACCAAAGCTAAATAATATGGGCTTGGATGTTTGTATGTTTTAAACCCCAATATATTGATCAACTCTTTACTTATAAAAATTTCATGTCAACAAGTATAAAAAGAGATCCACTGTTATTTTATTCATTTAGATTTAAATATGGAAATTTTTAGAAAGCTCACCCACTTGAACAGTACTAATAATTTTTAGATAAAAAAATATTAGGGGGATAAAAGGTGGGCTTTTAATCAAAAATGTAGTGACAATGTCCTCCTATTATCAGACAAATCTACCTTTATTGAAAACAAAAATATATTTGAGAAATAAATTTATTTACTAAAAAATGTTTTCTATGGGGGTTGTACTTTTTTTCTATAAATTACAAAATGGTGATTAAAAATTAAAGGAAAATATATGCAAGGGAAGAAATATATTAAGGGAAATTGTAATAAAAAAATATAACTCTAAATAGATAAACACAAACACTCATGAGAATAATCTAAAAGTTGAGACTTAACATAGGAAATCTTTATCATAAAAATTCGATAGGAAAAACATATTATTAACATATGAAAAAATACAAACACTAATTAGATTGAATAACACTAAAATATGAGATTAGAAATAATGTCATATTTCCCAATGAAAACATATATGAATTATATTTTAAATATCACCAGGGTTTCATAGCAACAAAATTATTAATGTAGATTGAAAATAATTTCTATACTAAAATAGTTTCATTTAATGACTATATAACAATATAATTTTAAAGAATTAAAATAATAAGAATCAAAATGGATTCATATACTCAATTCTCATACATATCATTCATCTAAAAAAAATTGCAGCACAAACTCTTATAAATTATTTCTATATTGATCCTTTGTGAGGTTATACATACGAACTATTTTCTTCTAACTTGTTAAAAAATATCATAATATAAAAATACATTTAAATGACTCAATAAATTTTATTTATATATTAAAATGGGTGGTTAATGTTCATAACCACCTTTTTAAAAAATTTGACTACCTAAAAAAGAACAATGAAAAAAACTTATAATTTGTAAAAGTGTGTTTGAAATTTTGCATGACTTGAAAAAGTGACATTAAATTTTTCATGATTTGAAACATGAAAAAGTGTGTTGGCAAGAATACACAACTGAAATGTTTCAAAAATGCATTTCCAACAATGCACAACTAGAAAAATACATAAATCACATTATAAATTTGCAAAACTTTAAAATTATGAAAATGAATTTTGTAAAACACATTTTTGATGTGTATTAGTTGGGACTTGAAATTTTATTCATAGTTGAATGGAATTAGACCTAATTTTTCAATTTTTTTTTTACACTTCTTTTAGACATGAAAATTACCAAACAAAATATATTAGGTTTGGGACCATGAGTCCTTAAAATAAAACTATCGCAATAAAAATACTTCTCAACACATTGAATGGGATTTGAATGGAATTTGGATGCAAATTTTAGGAATAGAGGGAACTTGGACCTTGCTAAGTAGTTTTGAGGTTCCTTGACCTAATTTTGTAACTAGAATTATCCCCATTAATTTTTTAAGATCAATATGAAGTTTTTATACCATGAGTCCATATGATGAATTGTTACTCATATGAATATTATTCCAATGCATCAAACCAGATCAAAATCAAGGTCTATATGTGAAGTTTACAAACATAGGGAGTTTGGAATTTACTTTTGTAGTTGTGGTTACTTCACCCTACTTTTGCACATATTATTTTACACTTTGATTTTTTAGGTCTCAAATGAATTTTTTATAGCATAGTATATAAACTAAAATTTTATAAATTATAATATCCTATAAATACATCAAATTAGAGACAAATAGTGCTTAGATGCAAATGTTATGTACAAAGGGAACTTGGACCCTCTTTTTCTAATTGTGTTAACTTCAAATGGCTTTTGTATCTATGATTTCCCACTTGATTTTACATGTTTGAGATGAAGTTTTTGTAGCATAGGTCTTTAAGATAACAATTTACACATTTTCATATCTTTGAAATGCATAAATGACGTCCCAAACAAAGTTTGGATACAAAAGATATGGATAAAGGAAACTTGGACCCTATTTTATAGTTATCAGGTTCCTTGACTTGTTTTGAAATTTGTTGACTTCTTGGCATACTTTTTAGCTATTAGACTCCCTTTCCTATTTTAAATTTGTTAAAAAACCTACCCTATTTTATAATTGTTATTCTCCCCTTTCAATAACTTAGATGTTTCAAAAATACTTTTGTCAAAATGTATAACTTAGAAGTTGAAAAACTACATTTGTTAAAATGCACATTGTAAAATTTGTAAAAGTGTATTTGTAAAAATGAACAACTTAAAATTTTCAAAGGTGCATTAGTCAAAATTCAAAACATAAAAGTTTCAAATTTTCACTTTTCAAAATTTACAACTTAAAAGTTAGAAAAGTACACTTGTAAAAATGCACAAGGTAATAATTGAAAGAGTACAGTTGTCAAAATGACCAACTAAAAAGCTGTAAAATTATTTGTCAAAATCCTCAAGATAAAATTTATAAAAGGGCCTAATAATCAACAAAGGGATCTTCAATGGTTATTTAAATTTTTCAAAACTTCAACATACTTTTACAACTGTTACTATCCCTATTGATTTTTAAATTTCAAGATTAACTTATTTATACCAAATGTTTATATAAGAAATTCATCTATTAAGTTTGGTCTCCACCCTAGGACACAAATCAGGTGCTTTCTCATAATTTTTATTTTTACCTTAAATTTCACTCTATTGTTGATAAGGTGAAATGAGTACATTCTAAATAAGTGTCAAGTCAAATAGAACAAGTGGTGCATGAAATTATCACCATGTCCCAATATATTACCAAAATTATAGAATCCATCCCAAATAAAATAAATTTTTAATTGAATGATGTTTAAATGTAATGAATATTTTATGCAATGAGTGTTGCATATGATGATATGTAATTATTGAAAATTCATTATGCAAAATTTATCATATATATTTATCTATGAATAGAATTATGAATGGGTTTGCTAGGCCTTGTCTATTGGTCTATGGTGTTGGTATATTTATTATAATATTTTATCATCCTCATCTTTGAAACAACTCCAATCACATGTAATAGTCTAATTGGGGGTATTTCATGAAATTTAAAATTTCAGAACAACACTACCTAGACATACCTCTCTATTGACCATAGTACAACACAAAGTATTACGAACCTTGGAGATGCAACAAATATTCTAAAATTGAAAATAAGTCATGTACTTTTTATTCTTTTTGTTCTTGAATGGATCTAATTCTATATGGATTTTAAAACACATCCTCATAATTAGTATCAACATTATGTTCATAAAATATTTACATTATTATTATTTTTAGAAATAGAATTAGCATTTTTATTAAATATCCCTCTAACTTTCCCCATATTTTGGATTTGTTTTAATGCTTGGGTCTATTTTCAGGGATAGACGAATACTTCTTGTTGTCCATCTATAAGTAGTGACCCTAAAAAAATCTTAATACATATTCATAGGCTTGGTAAAGAGGACTGATTGCCTAAAATGATTATGTATCACACTCACATACTTCACAATAATAACATAGTCTGCTACATCTTTTTCTATTTGGATAACCTTATTACATTACTCACTAATGTACTCTTACACAATTTGGCCTTGATTTTACCTAGGACATTTCCAATACATAGACTTCTCTTCCTCATAAAAATAATATATTATTTATTCTTGATTAACATCTTAAAATCATGACACTTACTAATATAATGAATCTTATTATAAACTAAATAATAAACATAAATCTTAAACCAATTTAAATCTTGATTCGACAACTTTAATCTTGTAAAAGAATTCTATTGGCTTTCATTAATCTAGTGAAAATTGAAACACACCTCGAGTTGAGCTAGATAATGGTCTAGCTTTTTTGTATTAATGTCCCCATTATATGGGTGAATATTAATTTTTTCCTTAAAATTGAAGAGAGGTGGAGCTATGTGGGCATGAGGCAAATCTTCATTCCTATTGTGTCTCATGGGAACATTCTCCTTATTTATTTTCAATGTCTATGTGGAAATACAAATCTTATCCATAATAAGACCCAAAATAGACTCCAATATATAAATATTTCTCATATAAAGAGAGATGCTTATTACTCCTTCAATATTTCAAAAACATTTTAGTATTATTTAGCCATCTTCATCATCGACATGGACCATAATTTTACTTCCTTGTTGAAATAACTCCTTTAAACAGAACTAAGATAGAATTACCACTATCACTATAAGCTCTTGTGATTTTCATAAAAAATTTATTTACTCAACACACAAAATACAAATTCATCAAACCAAATCTAGCTATAAAACTAAACTGATCCATAAACTAGGTGGAGATTCTATAATCAGCTTTATCAACATAGATATAAGACATTCTAATTGATAACAATTTTTTTAAGACTATATTCACAAAACATAATTTAAAATATGATTGATAAATAAAAGAGAAGCCTACTTAACATAAACATAGAGAAAAATAATTATAAAAACCCATTTGAGATAAATTATACCCTGGATAACCCTCTATGGGGAAAAACTTCAATGGGTGAGAAAACATACTCACTTTCCACTATATTATGTAAGATAATAAAAGGTACTACAAATTTGACATATATGGATAAAATACTTGATATAATATATCCAAATTTTTATAGAATTATGATATGCATTTATAATATCCTTCTCTAAAATCCCATGCACCTAAACCAACCCTAAACAACTGACAAAAATGAACAAAACCATAAAAAATAATCAATCTCACCCAAAAAAAATGTGAATCCAATTTTCATATATAATTTATTTCCTCTCTATTGAGTTATCTACTTTTTCAAGACAACTATCTAGGACCACTCATCCCTAGAGATACCAAGGAACCAAAAAAAACTATCATTAGTGTAAAGAACATTTGTAACCATTCATTTTTTGTGCATTTTGATTGGTTGATAAACCACCAAAGTATTTAGATAGGTGGATAAAAACTAAATGCAGTGGTTACATAACTAATGCCTAAAAATTCTAGTGATAAAAAATTTATCACTTTGGATATGGTGGTTATGTAACCACACCATGCATATTACGGTGGTTTTGACACTTACACTCCAAAAAAATGGGTAGTTTCATCCACTAAAAAGATACAAATTTTGAGAGTGATAAATCATTATGTGATCAATGTGAAGGTGTATATAATCCCTACTTTGTATTATGTACTTGAATTGAAGTCTTGAGCATGAAGTATCTCAAATATGTTCTTAAATGAATACTTGCATATAATTACAAATAATGTAATTTGTTTGTATAAATGACTAAGTACAAAATCCATTTTTTTATATGAATTCCTTTATGTGATTCCTAAAAAACTCAAGCCTATAGACCATAAACTCTGTGATGAACATTATACACTCCATGAGATCAGATATTCCCTTTATAGCATGAGCAGTTATAAATCCCTTAACATTGGTGGTTTCCATTTTGTACTCTATAAATATACCTAGGATGTTTCTTGGTTGGAACTAGTCCATGTCTACAATAAATATCTCTAAAATAAATCAATAATATTCATTATTGATCAAGGTAATATAAAATTAATACCTAAAGTTTTCAATCATGATCTTATCACCAATTGGCACATAATAATTATGCTAAAATTGTCTTATGAAATACTTGTAAACTATCTTTATCTTATTTTTCCTATAGTTAAATGATTGGGGCAAAAAGATTTTATCAAAATCATATATATCCTTTAAAACTTTATTTCTATTTGGGAGGGTATGTAGTGGTAGCAATCCTCTCTTTAGACAATAATTTGTCTCAATTTAGACATTGATATATCATATGATAAGATTGAGTGGATTTTCATAATAGCTATGTTGCAAGATCTTAACTTTGTCCAATTATGTATTTGGGTTCTCTAAAACATTCTATTTTATGCCTCATCATATCTAACTATCATTTATTTCACATATGAATGTATTTGTATACAACACTCTATATGCAATGTTTTCCACTCTCCCTAATGTTATAAAACCTTTGTGTAGAGCCTATGAATCCTCTCTTTTCTCATAAAATTAAGTGGGGTCTCAACCAAGGTATTGTTATTCCAAACTAGTGCTCTCAACTCATTAATGGGCACTTTTATAATGAGATATGTATTACACTTTAAGAGCAGTAAATGTATTTCCAAAAATTCAGGTAGTATCCTGACATTGTTACCTAGCTTCTAATTCAAGTTTGCACTTGATCAAAACCCAATGATTTAGATAGAGTATAATTACCATGCTAGAGTGGCTACTCCAATACAAGTTATAAAGAGGAAAAATAATTTTAAGATATATAAATGCCACCGAATTTAATGGTATTGTTTATAATCCATCTAATAGTCTCAAATTAGTTGATTATACATATTGTGATTAGGTAACTTGTATTGATGATAGAAAGAGCACATATGAGTATGTTTTAATTATTTTTTTTGGAGATATCTCACTTGATTACAATAACAAAATATTTTCAACACTCTTCATATAAAAATATAATAATGTAGTATTGAATTCCACATATTTTCAATTTATTTGGATAAAAATAGTTTTGTGAGATTTCTATGATGATGTGGTGACATATCTTCCAAAGGTTATAAATTTTTCCTCATTAACTTGAATGATATCTCATTTAAATAGAAATAAATATAAAGGAAATAATAATTCATCCATATCCCATTTAAGAATTTAGGTTTAATTATAGATGTTCTGAGAGACACATGATATCCTCTAAGTGTCTGATATTATATTATTGTAGTTTTAGTCATGCTAAATATAGAAAAAAAATAGATAACTTCATAACCAAATGTGACTTTGGGTGAAAAAAAAAACAAAATAAATAATCATTATTTATTTCATATGTTTTATCATCCCATACTAACATTCATTCAAAATTTATTATTAAACGTAAGTTTATAATTATATGAAGATCAGTTAAATTTATGTAGTTTCTTATTTTAAAAAAATCATCTCAAATTCAATTTTCAGTTGAGTTTTATATTAATAATTTTACTTAATTATTTTATTCACTAAAGGTGATTAAATAAATATTATGGTTTAAATAAACTTTTAGTATTGTTCATAATGCTATTTTTCTTTGTTAGTTAATGGGATTCATCATCTCGTACAAGATAAAATTTTACACTTGGAGGTAATATAATTGTGAATTTGTATTTATAATTGAAATCATATTTTATGATACTATTATATTATTGAGTAACAAGTGTAAATATGTTAATAATATGAGTACAAATTACATGGAGGAATTGAACAAATGAACATGACTATGCAATAATTGCATATGCAAGTGGAATAATAAATAGTAATTGTCACAAATGTCACAAATCAATGATATAGGAAAGAGGGAAAGGAAATATAGGAATAAATAGATCATGAAAAATAATTTTAGAAAAATTAATAATAATAAGAATGACCACCATTAATATAATAAATTATGGTTAAGACTTTAGAGGGAAGGAAAAAATAAATTTACATTGATGTTTCAGAGTGTAGATGGAGTTTAAACCTAGTGGAATTGACAGATTAGTTAAATTACATGGAAAGGCTTTTTAAAATTAAAAGTATGAGATAAAATAAATTAATTAAAATTTGGGTGTGAAAAATTTAAGGTTCATGAAACTATTTGCTGGGATCCTCTATAGAAAGAGAGATAAATAAATGATAAATAAAATATCAAAACTTAGAGAAAGATGGAGAAAAAGATAAGGAATAAATTTATTCTTAAAGATTATGTACCAACTCTATACATAATATTTCATAGTTTAAGTTAAAATGACCACAATATAAAAGAATATAGAAATTATTTATGTAAGCTTTACATATGATTGGAACATGATGAAATAAAAGAAAATATGGCCATGAAGTATGTAAATGGTTTAGAGTTTTATATTCAAGATGAATTGAGCATGCATAGAATAGTTTTCATGGAATAGGATAATAAATTATGTTTTAATTTAGAATAAAAATAAAATAGATATACCTATAGAAGATTAACTGGGTGAAAAATATGACAATTGAATCTATTAATGGGGTGATTTGGGTTTAATTTCACTAGAGGAGGATCACCCTATGGTAGAGAAAGACAAGATGATAATATACAAGTGTTTCAAACTAAACAAAGAGGAAGAGAATTTCATAGAGGTAAAATTTATGGTTTTCATAGAATATGGAATGGTCCATTCAAACCTTATAATTCATAAAGATGTGAAGAAAATGGATATGAAGTGTTTTATTTTCTACACTATCATGAACAAAAAAGGAAGTGAGAGTATTCCAAAAGATAAAAAAAACTTGAGGCTGAAACAAAAGAAAGAAAGAATTTTTTTGCAACATCAAACATAGGATAAAATCTCATGATAGGGATAAAATGATATCTCTAAGGAAAGAACATGTTAAAAATAAATAAGGTGGTGATTCATCAATACATACAAATATTTTTTGAATAAGGTGAACTTAAGTAGATAAGATATGCAAAGTAATTATCAATGTCAGTAGTCGTATAAAGATGATTTTCAAATAAATGGGAGAGATATTAAGAATACAATGTGAAAATTTTACCTATCCTTAGGAATAATTTTTGGTTTAATAAATAAAATAAATTTATATTAGATAAAAGGTGTTTAATTAATATTTCTATAAGATAAAATTACATATACAAATTATGGTTTGATGTTAGTCCAATGGATGCATAGCATGTATTATTGGTGATGTCATGGTAATAGGATAAAAATATAATTAATGATGGAGGAAAGAATATAAATAAATTTTAGAAATGTATTACAAGGGTAATTTTATTACATGTTAAAGAAGAAGGGCAACCATAAAGCATGATTTCCAAGAAATAATTTATCAAATACATGAAGATGATAGGGTGACATTATACATTAGTAGAAAATAAAAAAGAAACGGAAGAGGTGAAAATACTAGCATAACTAACATAAGTGTGGAAATAATATGTAGATTTTATCCATGATGAGTTACCAAATAGTTTACCACCAAAGAGAGACGTCCAACATTATATTGATTCTAAGATCAACTCTACACAATAAAGTGACTTATAGGATGAGTCCAATGAAACATGTAGAATTTATAAATAGGTTACTAAATTGGTGAAGAAGGGTGTATTAAGGGAGAGCTTGATTTTATTTAAAATAATATAATTAATAACTCTAAAAAAATATGAAATATGAAGGATGTGTGTGGATAGTAGATCAATCAATAAACTAACTAGCATATACAAAGTTCCTCTAACTCATTTAGATGATATGATGGGTGTACTTATAGTAGAATAATACTTTACTAAGATTGATATAAAGAGTGGATACTATCAAATTCAAATACGTGATGGAGATGAATAGAAAACAATGTTCAAGATTAGTTATAGCTTACATGACTTGTCGGTGTTGGCATTTAGATTTTACAATATAGCAATCACATTTATAAGTGTGAAGAACATGATGCTATTATATTATATTGTTAAGTTTGTGGTAGTTTATTTTGATGATATATTAATATTCATTAAGAGTAAATAAGATCATTTAAATCATTTTAGAATGGTATTGTACTTTTAAATAAGGGAGAAGCTTTATGAAAATATGAAAAAATTAAAGTTTAGGTAGAATTGATTGGCATTTTTGGGGTTTGTATTTTTAGAATGTGTAGGATTAAAATAATAAAAGCTAAAGTAAAGTGTTGGGTGGCCTATTCTAAAAATCATCAAATACATATCAATTCGTCACGGTTTAGAAACCTTTTATAAAATTTGCATTAATATTTTAGTGGTATTCTTACACCATTAACAAATTGCTGGAGAAAAAAATAATTTTTGTGCTCAAGGGAAGCAATAAAAATATTCTAATTATTGAAGCATATTATAAAAATAAATTATTTTACCATTACAATTTTCTTTAAAAATTGTTAAAAGTGTATTTTTATGCTTCACATATGGGAATCGGTGTTGTGTTGAGTCATAAAGGAAAGCCAATAGTGTATCTCAGTGAGATATTGATTAAGTTTAAAAAATGTATTCCATGTATTATTTTTGATTGTGTGCCATTATATAATAATTAATACATCAGAGGATTACATGGTGCTTAAGGAGTTCATCCTCTTTACAAAGCATGCGACATTTAAGTATTTGAACACTCAAAATAAGTTAAATATTAGGCATGCAAAGTGGGTAAACTTTTTTTAGGGATGTAATTTTATTTTAAAACATAAATCATGAAATTATAAATAGGTAGTTTATCCTTTTAGTAAGATAATTACAATTATAACTACTATTGTTAAACTAGTTGGATTTTAAGTTGTTCAGAAATTATACGATGCTAATATAAATTTTGGCAAGATAGTTGAGCAATTGAGGAACCCATTAACAAGTATGATGATAAAAATATAACTATTAAATACATCCCCATAACACATAATTTAAGGTTTAAATGATTCCCATTTCCATATTATTGATAACAAATGTGTAAGGATTTCAGAAAAATTCAATTAGAAATATTTTTTAAAATAATGACCCAAGAGAGTTAAAAATATGTATCTAATATAAACACGTACATAATTATTTTTCATAATTTTTAGATAAAATTATTACATGGTTTTACCACTTAATTTTATCTAATTCCAACATACAATTGACCTTTGAAAGAGATCAATCTTAATGGGAATATCCAATGACTTCAAACCTTATACATCCAAAATTTTATAATTCTCTAACATCATCTAAAATGTTATAAACAAATTAAAATTTGAATTCAATTCATTTCAAGAAGCATATTATTTATTAAAAAATGATTATTCATGAGGAAAATAGCAATGGTTTTTAATTTCCTTTTATTTAAAGTTATCTCCAAAGGCTATCTATAATTTGAACTTATAATCTAATTTTCTGAGATATTTTATTTGAAAAGAACATATATATATTTCACTAACTTATATATTTTTTACAGATGGATTCATATATTCTTTCTATTATTTTATTTATAATTATATTGATTCAAAAAATGGTGTTTTTAGAGGACTCATTCTTCATAACTTATTAATATTCTCATTTTTTATTTTCTACTTGCATTTTTTTTAAATATAAAGACAAATAAGTATTCAAATTATAATCATATTAATGCATAATTATTATTCAATATATAAAAATCTTGGATTGATATCTAATATTATATTATAGATTTAGGTCTATGTTGAGAAGAACATGCTAGTGGTGGAGAACCTTTAGACTTTAATTGTCTATTGGTAGAGTGCCCCATTAATCATTATTATATTTCCTACATAGATTACATACTAGACAAATGTATCATTCATGTAGTAGGAGTCGTAGTCACTACATACATTCCTAGAAACTCTCACCATGGCTATATTCCTTTAGGCTCTACTAACTAAGTGACCCAATGCTAGGGGAATTTTCCTCACCTATACCTTGTGATTTCACCTAATAGGTAATATATTACAAAATAATAAAATAAGGATAAGGTATACAATAGTTGGGTCCCTATACCTGATTCCATGAATCTACATGCTAATAATGGCTGGGGGATAATGTGACATATTAAATGATCTTTTACTTTAGTCACCATTTTTTATTTCACATATGATTAATGTTAATGCCTTGTTTATTTTTTGCTTATGTTATCTTCTTTTATTTTCCTTTTATATATTGTAACATTATTTTCTATTATAAATTTTATTTGTAACTTTTTTTATAAGGTGAAAGCTTAGTTATTTCTCTATTGTGTGACCAATATGGTGCTTAAGATTTTGATGTCATCCATTCCATTTTTTAAATGAAAATTGACAAAAAGTTATTTTTGATATAAACTTGGAGGAAAATTAGTGTTATAAGGATATAAACTAGATGGAAATATAAGTTAAAATTTTAAAGGAAGAGACTGGTCATTCTAGGTATACATTTATATATGCATCAATACCTAATCTTAGATATATATATTTTTAAAAACAATTATGATATTATAATAAAATGTCAATAAACCTTCTCAAAAATAGTACAAGGTTGATGATAGAGACTTGGTAGAACTAGAACTCTACTATCGTGTTTAATGTCATACTTGATTTTCTTGGTTGTCTTGATGTACTTCCACTTAAAATACTATGGTGTTAGAATCTATCTTATTCCATGAAATTTTTTTGCTCATTTCACCACTATCTTGTTAGTCTAGTGATATTTTATGGCCTTCACCCTATATGTTATGTCTATTTTTATAGGCACTAGGAAGTATTTGTTGAACATTTACTACAAGGTATCCTATATAACTATTCCTCCCAACATTATTTATGTTAAATTAATGATGCACTCGATAATTTTTATAAATTAAATGAACACAAAACTATTATTTTATATTTTTATGGTCATATATCCTCATATCAATCCTTTAATTTCTAGTTTCCTCACTAGTGGGAGACTTCAAGAATCCATGTCACTAGTGTTTAAAAACTTACCTATGATTTATTCTTGTTTTATTCTAAATATTTTTCTAAATTCTAATATATTTTAGAAAAACCAATTTTCTATTTTTATAAAAACATGCTCTTGATTGTGTCCAAATGGACCCATGACATCAAATTGAATAACTAGGACTTTCTTTACGTTCTACTCTAGATTTAACTCCCCAACCTCCAAATTCCCTTGTGATCCCTTATTGACTAGATATTCCATCCCATTGGCTAACTTTTATGTCATGATTCACCCATTTTTAATTCTACAAACTATTTGTTTAATATTTGATATTAATAAATAGTCATTGTGCGTACTTAGCATTTAGGTTACAAATAATGACCATGACAAAAACATGTTTATGGCTATATTTGGTTGACAATCTATCCCTTTTCATAAGGATGGTATTTGTGGATTTTAAAATGGTTGATATGCTATTTTTTCCTTTACTATGATATGCTTAATTAAAAAACATGAATCTTGGTATTATTTTAAGAATCCATCTGGCCAAGTTGTCCATTTCTTCTTATAGTGTAGTTTATATGCCATGTCTTGTTTTACATGGTATAACTATCATATTATCACCAATAACATCTTCAATATATTAGATTATTATATATTGTTACAATATTATTTTTTCTCTTTTGAATCTACCAGTCGGCATCCTTCCACTGTTCATTCTTTCAATTTTGTCTCAGCTCATGCTTTTATCTCTCAAAGAGTGGAAAAGAAAAACAACCAGTTCAAAGTGACACATAATAAATTCGACCTAAACACCTCCCTTTTATTCCATAATGGAGGCATCTATCTTATTGATAATATTTTTAACCTTATGTCTCTACCATCAATTTCTTCCATTTCAATATAGTTGTGGAATGAGGCTCTTTTTCACAGTACAACTTTTTTCCACCTTAATGGTAAACATAATTATCATGTTAGAAACTAGGGTGTTGACATTATGGTAAAAAAATATAGGAGGATTCCCTCCCTTATCTAATAGAATACTTTATATATACACTCTAAATTAATGGACACATCCCTCAAAAACCAAATCAAAGAAGTGGATAATCATTCTAGCATAAGGGCACACCATTCAGCATCCCTTCATTTTCTCAAAATTGGAGACAAGGATTAAAAGGAATTTTTCAATTATCATAAATCCAAACAAGCTTGAGATCATATCAAGATGATAAAATCATCCAAAATTAGAATCAATGATCTTAATAACACATCTTCTACCTTTTTATACCATATAAATTAGTCTTCCATCCTATTCGAGGAAACAACTAAGAGAAATCATGAATTAAATGAATTCCTTAATGTGTGTATTTGTAAACATAATCCTAAAATATAAAATATTTAGGATGTAACTTATACTCTCTAGTAGCTCATATATTCCCTCTATATGATAACCAATCACAAATCCTTTGAAATTGATGGTTCTCATTTTGAATTATCTACATCCACATGGGAGTTTGTTGGGACTGACATACTTTAAGTATACAAAAAGGCTCTATAAAATTAATCATTAGGATCCATTATTAATTAGGTTAATATAAAATTAGTATCTCAAGATATTGATCTTGAGCTTATCATTAGTTTTTAACTAATATGTTTGTTGAATTTATGATATAGAATCCTTGTGAACTGTCCATCTTTTATTTTTTCATGCAATTATTAGATTAGAGCAAAATGGATTTATCAAAATCACATATATTATTGACAAATCTATTGATGTTTTGCAGGGTATGGAGAGGGAAATATTATATATTTATAAAAAAATCCATGTCAAATTAGACTTTGATAATCTCAATGATAGGATTGAATGGCCTTTCATAATAGCTATGTTACAAACTCTTGGCTTTATCCAATTACTTATTCTAGTCTTATGAACCTTTTTTATTGATTTCTAAGCATGTATCACTATAAATATCTACACATGAAGGTTACCATCTCTCTTGAATAATGTATGTCCACTCTATAGAGGATCAGAGTCATCTCTTGGTAGATAAATTTGAGTGCGATCACATCTAGGGTATTGTTCTTCTTGAATGGTCCTCTAAACTCAGTAATGAACACTTTTATATTAATACCTTTCTTATAGTTTAAAATGAATTAAATCCTTTCAAATATGTTGTGTAGTGTGTTGAAATGTTTTAACTATATTTTCGTTCAAGTTTAAAATGGAACAAAACTCAATGCTTCAAACATAGTATAATGCCCACACTAGACTAAACACACCAATACTAGTGGAAATAGATTAGTAGAGGTTAAAAATTCATATTTATGAGAATCCCATTTTCCTTATATAATTCTCATGTTGAATTGAGGAAATATACCATCAATAGAGTGGAAAAACAAGTGAATTATTTGGTAACCAAACCCCTCTTTTTAGCAAGGAAATTCCAAGAGCGCACTAAAATATTGATTTTATTAATATCAATTATTTTTCTCATTAGAATCCCTATTAATATTCCTATGATAATATTAATAAAATTATAATATAATTTGTTTATTCCAATTGCAAGAAAATTAGTGGGTTTCATAGAGTTACTTAGAAAATTTGTTGCCTTCCTCATGATAGAGGAGGTATGGGAGTTATTGACATGTACATGCAGAGTGTCTATTTATATTTTAAGTGGGGTTTCAGATGAATTAAAGGTATTTAATAGTGTAAAATAATTCTATGTTATTTTTTATAATTTCTATCTCCTTAGAGCAAATTTAGTTTGAGAAAAATGGGTTATATACTCTTTTTATCACTTATGCTCTAGTTAGAATAGAGGTCTCTTTAATGGACAAAACAATTTTGGAATAATATTATATTCTTAAGCCACGTATAAAAAATGTTGTGGATGAGTTTATAATGTTATATCCTTCAATGACAACAACATTTTGTGATCCTCCATCATGACTCATACCATATTTTTGTTGGCATAATTACCTAGTATAAAATCTTTGAGGCATTTTAAAAAGAGGATGCACACTGTAAAGCATTTAGTTTATGATTTTTTATACACTCCATGGCCTATGTTAACATAAAAATTTAGTTATAAAAATACTAAATTACATGCTATTATATGCTTTCATAAGTTGATCCCATACGTTATGCTTCACAAGTTGAGTCTACATCAACCATATTTTTGGTGGAAATAACAGAAGTGTAATTTTAATATTTAGTACAATAATTATTCTTTGGATATCCTTTATAAATACATGATCCTTTCATATTGATATATTGATAATAAAAATTGTAAATATAATATTAATTCCTCACCCAACCAACTTGACTATATTTTGAAGGTAAAATATGAACACAAACATACCCATTTCCTCTAGTGTTTAGTTTATAATGGCCTTATGCTTATGGATGATCTCTCCCATTATTTAATTTCTCACCCCATGTTCTTATATTACAATCATTTTTTTTTAATCACACATTTTGGTCTTATCCCAAATCCAAATCAGCCTGGTATTAGATACATACACTTTTTTAGCAATGCCATCCTAAAACTTTTACATGGCATTTATCCCTCCTTGAGGATTATGAAAATTTTCCATATTTTATAGTTTTTATGTAATTTCATAATAATTTTTATTCTTTTAAAATTTACAAAATGAATAAATGTTCCCTTGTTTAACAGTAAATATTATTCATGTATTTTCTCTATTAACGACAAGATATTGTGTTATATTTAGCTTACATGTAGTTTGAATTAAAAACAAAAAATGTTACCATGGATGTTCATTAATGTTGAAATACAAGTATAGACCTATAACACTAATCTATTTGGTTTCTAATTGACATTTATGATCATTAATTAGTAGTCTTTATCTTTTTTGTTACAAATGATGAGCTTGACAAAAAAAGTTTATGGAAATATCTACTTGATAATCTATCCCTTGCCACATGGCTGGTGTGTGGGGATTTTAAGATGCTTTAGAGCCCTAGTGATAAATTTTTCACCTTTATTATAATATGTTTCATGTTATAACATGAAACATGGTTTTATTTTAATAATCAGTGTCCCTTAGTTGACCCTTTCTTCTAACAATACACATTAAATACCACATCTTTGTTTACATGGTCAAATTATCATTATATTATCGATACAAAACTTAATATATTAGAGTATTATATGTTTTTATATTATTTATATATATATATTTGCATGTAAAAGTGATCTTCTTATCATTGTGCCCTCTTAAAATGTTGTCTCAGATCACTCTCACATCTTTTACTCAGTGGAATGGAGAAACAACTAGTTCAAAATACCATATAATCGATTCATCCTAAAAACCTCCATTATTAGACACACGCATACCATATAGATAATTTATCATATTTTTAACCTTGCATCTTAGGCAAATTTTTCTTCCACATCAATAGATTTTATGAATGGGGCTCTTTTACACAATACCACCTTTTGTAACTGTTATGATAAGCATATTTCTCATGTTCAGAAATAGCGTGATGACAATATGGCCAAAAAATTTGGAGTATTTCCTCCTTTATTAAACACAATACATTCAATATATAATTGAAAATCATGACTTCCTCTTTCAAAAACCAAATTATATGGGTGGATATTCATGCTTCTAAAAGGGCACAACTTTCTACATACCCTCTTTTACTCAAAATCAGAGACAATACATAAAATGAAATTTTCAAATATCACATAGTAAAATAAGCTAAGCTCATATCATGACCATTAAGTCAAACCAAATGAGATTCAATAATCTTCCTAATATATCTTATACCTTCTATAAAACTATAAATTAGTTTTTCAAGGTCTTCAAGGAAATAATTGAGAGAGATCAAGCATTAAAAGAATGCCTTGATGTGGTTCCTCAAAAATTCAATACTAAAAAATAAAACTTTTGTGATGTAACTTATACTCTACATGAACTCATAAATTCCATCTATATCATAACCAATGGAAAATCACCTAACATTGATGGTTTCCATTTTAAATTATATAAATCCACCTGTTATTTTTTTGAACATGACCTACTTAAAGTATTAAAAAATCTCTATAAAGAAAATCATTAGGCATCATTATTAATTAGGTTAATTTAAAATTCATACCTCAATATATTTATCTTGATATTATCACTAGATGACACCTAATCACTCTTTGAATGTGTATTATATAATCCTTAAGAACTTTTTCTCTCTTATTTTTCGTGTGGTTATTAGACAAGAGTAAATTGGTTTTATCAAAATCATATATGTTATTGACAAAATTATTAATATTTTGTTTTTTATTCAATGGGAAATATTGTATATTTAGATAAAAATCCATCTCAAATTAGGACTTGATAGATGTTATGATATAATTGAATGCACTTCATAATCATTATGTTGTAAACTCTTTGCCTTAGAAAATTACATATTTTAGTAGTCTAAACATTTATGTCTATTACCTAAGCATGTGCCACTATCAATTTTTTAAAATATGATTATGTTGGCATTAAAACATATATATTCAAGGGTTACCCCCTTCACCAATAATTTATGTCCTCTGTATAGAGAATCAGAGTCATCTCTTGGCTCATAAGCTTGAGAGGGATCTCATCTATGGTATTTTTATTCCTAAATGGTCCTCTCAAATCATTATTGGACTCTTTTATTATGATACCTTTTTTACCCTTGAATAGTAATAAAATAAATTAAAATAATTTATATAGTGTTTTAACACTTTTTAACTAGCTTTTGGTTTGAGTTTTCAATGGAGCAAAACCCAGTGCTTCAAATAGAGTATAATGCCCATGTCAGACTAGTTGTTCAAATATAAATGTAATGGATTAATATAGGTTTAAAATTCATATTTTTTGTCATATCATTTTCCAATGATATTTACCATGTGTATTTTTTGAATTATGTCATCAACATCATGGGAAAAAAGGTAGAGTATTGGGTAACCAAGCCCCTCTCTCTATCAAGGAAATTCCCAACGTGCACTAAAATATTTTTTGTTACTCATTACATTATTATTATTTTTGGTCTCCCTCTAAATATTCCTATGAAAATATTGATAAAATTATAATATAATTTATTTGGTCAAATTCTATGTAAATGAAGGCTTTTCATTGAGTTACCTTAGAAATTTATTGTCTTCCTCATGATAGAGGAAGTATGGGAATTATTTATATCTAAATTAAATGTGTCTATTCATGTTTAAATATGGTAGTCATATAAATTTAATGTAATTAATATTTTAAAATATTTATATGTTATTTTATATCATTTGGATCTCATTAAAATATTGGTTTCCATACTCTTCTTAGCACTTCTACTCTAGTCAGAATTAAGGGATATTTTGTGGTAAAAAGCATTTGGGAACCATATGAGGTTTTTAAGAAACATATAAAATATTATGGTGATGAATTTTATAGTGGCGTATCCTTAAATAACAAAAAAAATTGGTGGTCCTCCAGCATGACTAATACTATGTTTTGTTGGAATAATTACCTAGTGTAAAATCTTTGAGGCATTTTAAAAATAGGATATACACTATATAGGATTTTGTTTATGAGTTTTATTAGGGTCCATGGCTGGTGGAAAAAAATAATTATTATAAAAACCTTGACTTGCATTTTATTTTCTACAGTCATACATTAATCCCATATGTTATTCGTCATAAGTTAAGTCTAAAGCCACCATGCTTGTGGACAAAATAATGGAGGTGGAATTATGCTACTCGCTATAAAAAAATATTATTTTAGTATCATTTATAAATTAATGATCACTTTATCTTCAAATATCATTAATATCAATAGGAAATCTAACCTTTATTCCTCACCCTAGACCTAGATTTCAAAACATGAATATATTTGTAAGGTGAAACTTGTGCACAAACTTACCCAATTCCGTCAGTGTTTACTTTATCTAGGCCTTATGATTGTGGAAAATATATCTCATTATTTAATTTCTCATCCCATGTACCCATCTTAAAACCATGGAAATTATTTTAAGGATACCTTTTGGTCTTGCCCCAAAGCCCATTTAGCGTGTGACTCGATACATAAACATTTTTAGCCATACCATATTAAACATTTCACATGGAATGTATCCCTCTTTGAGGATTATGATAATTTTACATGTTTTATAATTTTATTATGGAAAATTTTCATATTTTTTATTCTTAATCAACTATCTAAATGAATAAATGTTGCCATTTTTAAAAGTTAATAATCTTCTTATCTTTTTTTATTAATGACAATATGATTGTGTTATATTTGTCTTGCACATATATTTAATTACAAATTAAACTATCATCATGGATGTTCATTAATGTTTTTATACATGTAGATACATATAACACTAAGCTCTATGGTTTTTCCTTGATATTTATGGGTATTCATTAGGGGTCCATAGCATTTATATGATAAATTATGGCCCTAACAAAAAGAACTTTATGGTAATATTTGGTTGATTATCTATCCATTTCCACATGGTTGGTTTTTTAATATTTTAACATGGTTGATATCACTGACAATAAATTCCATGCCTTTACTATGATATGGTTCATGGGAGAACATGAATCTTTGTAATATTTTTAGAATCGGGGTTGCCTAGTTAACCCTTTCTTCCAACAATGCACATTAAATACCATGTCTTGATTTGCATAGTGTAACTATCATATTATCATAAATAAAGCATTATATATTATAATATTATGTGTTTTATATAATTATTTTATCTTTTACATCTACTAATGGGTATCCTTCTATTGAGTACTCATAGAATTTTTTCTAAACCACACACCCATCTCTTGTAAATTGTAACGTAGAAACAAGTTATTCAAATTTTCAATAATAAATTCAACCTAAAAAACTCCCTTTTATCCATAATTACACCATATGACCCATTTATAATACTTTTAACCTTGTGTATAAACAACATTTTTCTTCCATCTTGATAGAGTTGTGGAATAAGGCTCTTTTACATACTACCACCTTTCTCTACCATTATGATCAAATAATTTCTCGTGTTTGAAAATGGGGTGATGACATTGTTATAAAAATATATAGGAGGATTACATCCCATGTATAACATAATATTTTATATATATACATGAAAATTATAGTTGACTCTCTCAAACACCAAATAAAAGGGGTGGATAGTCATTCTACGAGAAGGACACAACTTCTTACATGCCTTCATTTATTCAAAATTGGAGGTAATGATTCAAAGGAAATTTTCAATTATCTCAAGGCAAAACAAGCTCGATATCATATATATATATATATATATATATATATATATATATATATCATCAATTAAGCCCAATAGAGACTCAATAATCTTCCTAACATATATTCTACCTTTATATACCATTAAAAATTTGTATTAAAGGATATTAGATGAAACAACTGATAGACCTCAAGGTTTACAAGATTTCTTTGATTTCATTCATCACAAACTCAAGCCTACAAACTAGAAGATTTGTGATGCATCTTATACTTTACATAAGCTTACGTATTTATTCTATATCATGAACAAGATCAAATACATTGACATTGATGGTTTATATTTTCAATTAGATAAATTCACTTGGGAGTTTATTGGGCACAACCTACTTCAAGTCTAGAAATAAGCTCTATAAAATAGATCATTAGGCTCCATTACTAATTAGGTTGTTATAAAACTGATACCTCAAGTTTTTAATCTTGATATTTTCATGAGTTGGAACCTAATAATTCTATTGAATGTGTCTTATATAATCCTTGTGAACTGTCTCTCTCTTATTTTTCCTATAATTACCAGACCATAACAAATTACTTTTATCAAAAAAATTGTATAATTGACAATTTTATTGATATTTTTTAGGGTATAGGGTGGTAAATATACTCTCTCTATAGAGGAATCCATATCAAATTATACATATATAAATCCAATGATAGGATTGATTGAAATTTTATAATAGCTATTTTTCAAGTTCTTCGATTTAGCCAAATACTTATTTTAGTATTCTAAACATTTTAGGTTTTACCTTAGTGTGTCTCCTTATGAACGGTTTGAAATATGACTATGTTATCCTTTGAATCTCTATATTCAAAGGTTAACACCTTAACCAACACTTTTTGGCCTATCTATAGAGCATCTGATTCAACTCTTGGCTGATAAATTTGAGTAAGATCTCATCCAAGGTAGTGTTCTTCCCAATGGTCCTCTCAACTAGTTAATGAACACTTTTATGATGATACCTTTATTACAAATGAATATGAATAAAATACTTTTAAATAATTTATGTAGTGTCTTGACACTTTTACATAACTCTTGATTCAAGTTTATAATGGAGCAAAAACCTAATCCTTCAAATAGAGTATAATGCCCATGAAGGACTAGCTACACCACTTTAAGGATAAATGTATTAGTAGAGCGTAAAAAATCATATTTTTGGGCTTCGAATTTTCATTTGATAGTTCCTATAGGTTTATTATTGGGTCACCAAGCCCATATCTATAGAAGGGAATTTCAAAGTGTGTACTAAAATATCAGTTTCTACTCATGTCTATTATTATTATTATTATTATTATTATTATTATTATTATTATTATTATTATTATTATTATTATTATTATTATTATTATTATTATTATTATTATTAGGATCCCTCTAAAGCTTCCTCTAACAAATTGGATAAATTTATAAAATATTTTTTTGTGTCCAATGTAATTTAAATAATTGGGTTTCATAGAGTTGCATACGAAATTATTTGTCTTCCTTATGATAGAGGAGGTAAGGAGATCATTGTCATCTACATGAATAGTATTTATTTGTGTTTGATATTGGTGGTTAGAGCCATTAAACATAATTAATATTTTAAATTAATTATATGTTATTTTAAATAATTTGGATCTCCTTAGAATAACATTTGAGAATCATATGAGGTTGTTAATCCCCATATAAAATGAAATGGTGATGAGTTTTAGAGTGTTGTCTATTGGTAGGATTCTCTATTATCTAAGTAACTACACTAAAAGTACTGTAGAGTTGATTTAGTTATCGCATGAACAAAAAACTTATTTAGGATGAATAAAATAAAAGATTATATCAAATGGAGTTGTAGAAAGAAACAATGCTTTGTACAGGTAAAGGATGAAATTATTAGAGAAACACGTGTCTCACAAATACATGACTATTGTGTTTGACTATTTTGGCTTGATATTTATAATAAAACATATTATAATAGATAGAAGGTAGAGAATAATATATAAGAATATAAGTACAAACTATTAGGTTGAGTGGATAAGATCAATGACATTGCTCACCTAGGTATCAATTTTTATTCCTTTTGAGTACCATGTGATGTGTTCAAGTTTAGGGGTAGATACAAACCCTGAGGAATAAGGGGTAGGTCACCCTTTTTTAATGGGGGGTCCTCTTCGAAACCTTAGATATAAAAAAAATAGAAGAATATAAATAGATTATAAATTGGTAATAAATTATAATATCTCTTGTATTTGTGATATATAATAGATAACATCTAAACATATGTATTTAGTGGTTATATAAACATATATAAAAGAGTATAATTAGAATAGGAAAGATTGTGTGCTATGTAGTGTGCATACATTGGTATAAATATAGGCGCTATTTCCTTTAAGTGAATAATAAAAAATATAACTATTAAATAACCATTATGATACATTATTTTAACTAAATGTAACCTAATTATAATAAAACCATCTATAACTAATAGCTTTAGATGTTATGTCAACATTTGGTGGAACTAACCAGACATTAGTAAACTAATGTTCAATGAGAAGTATCCTTCAGAGTTTTGCAACCCTGAGTTAATAAAACTAGAAGAGTGGTGGGAAGAATTACTAAAACAATTTCACAAATAAGATAAAATAATAGGTGAATTATTATCAAAATTTAATGTAGAATTATTTTAACCAAAGGAAGAAGAATTTTGGGTCATTTTTTATTAACTATTACAGTCGTAGATATTGCATCAAGCCAAACATATGAAAGGGTGTTGAATTAATATTATAAGGCCTATTTAATGGAATGTATAAGATCTTGATTCACTCCAATGCTATTATACATCATTAACATGAGCTATTGATCATTATTTTAGGAAAACTCTCAATTCATTGATCATAGTCTGGGATATACATGGTTTGACAAGTTTCAATGCTAATAATGTTGAGTATGTTGAAGGAGTAAAGTAAAACATTAATAATAAATTATCAATTGTCATGCATAAAGTATTTTTGTAGTGAGGGATAGTAAGAGAATGAAAATAGTTTGTTTAGGTCCAGGCACTTGAGATATGGTGTTTAAAAATAATGGGGAACCTCCAAAGAATCAGGGAAAAGTATTAGGAAGAAGGTATTTTCATGAAGAATTACAAAGGGATAAAACTTGTTATCATAATTTTATTAACTAATAGAAATATAATTAGAAGCATCACTATGATAGTATTGTATAAACATGTACCTCATGCATTTAAATGGTTAGAGGTAATAATCCTAACAATGGCACTTCTAAATTGTCTTAGAACACTAAAATGTCACAGAAGGGGATGAAATTACCATTGTTTGGCAAATACATGAAAGATGTGGAAGAACATCGATTCATATTAGATTCATACTGGAGAATTCAAAGCATTAATGATGAAAATAAATGTTATTAAATTTGGTTGGGACATTAAGATATGATGTAATAAAGTGGTACATGAAGACTTACTCAGGACATACAATGACATGGGTTAATGTTCAAAAAGCATTTAAGGGTTGTTTTAATTACCTTGATATACCAACTGAGAGTGTTATAAAAAAGAGGGAACTTATTTTGAATGAGAAGGAACTATAAGAGATTATGATGAACAATTTAAATCCATTGTGTGGAAACTAGAGGAACCTCTCAATGAAAAATAAAGGATAAAGTGGTTTATATCCAGTTTAATTCCATGTCTCCATGCAAACATGGATGGAATAAATTCTAATACATTTATGGAGACATTGTAAAATGGCATAATCAATGGAAGCATAATCTTGAAGAAGAGATATAGATACCTCATTAAAAGACAATGTGTAAATATTATAGTTTTAATTAGAATAATTGAGACTAAAGCATGGGATACAAATGAAAGGGGATGATTTTAGGATACCACATAATTAGCATACATCACTATGTCCATGAATTTTGTGTAACTTTTAATTGGTTAAGAGCCATTCTAAGACATAATTTCCACATAATGATATGTCTAAGAGATCAAAATCAATAAGATAAATTCCAACATAGATAGGATTGATACCACCAATTCAGCAAGACATATATGGTGAAATAAATTATAATGAAATGTGCAGAGTCTATAATTAACATCCACAATACTTATGCCAAATAGTGGAAGTTGTACCCCTAAAAATCAGATGATGCACTACACCAATTATGGATCATTTAAACATTATAATCATAGTTATCCTGATATAGATGCACTTGCAAATGTAAAAGAACTATACATAGAAGAAAAATAATCATACAACAAATGAGATCATCATAGCTACCCATAACCAATGTTAGAATACTACACCTTTGAAAAATAGACCAAACCATGTCAGCAATTCAAAATACCCAACCTCAGTATTATATTAACAACCAAGGAGGCTATAGAAGAAGTGGTTAGAGCAGTTACAAAGGAGGATATTGTAGAAGGGTAAATTACCAAGATAACAGAGGATATAATAAGAATTAAAATTAGGTCTATAATCAAGCTATATCCCTTTTAATGTGATATACATAAAGAAATATTGGGAATTTTCTATTCTCTTTGATGATGATTCATAGATAAAGTGTGTACTTTTCCCAAAAAAAGGAATCTCTGCTTCACTTTATTATTTAAAAGTATCCAAATTTTATAGAAATGGTAACACATAAACATACAAGTTGGAAAAATCTATGCCCGAAAAAGGGGATATATATATATATATATATATATATATATATATATATATATATATATATATATATATATATATATATGATGTAATTAAATTCACGATGTAAATTAAGAAGAAAAATAATAGACAAAAGGGCAGTTTATCTCTTAGGGTAGGCATGACTAAAAAAATTAGACAATGTCAATAAACTAGGGAAAATTTTATTGGCCTATATTAAACATAAACTAGAGCTCATTAGGAAAATTGATTTCATATTGGTGGTGAATCAAGTTAGACAATGTCTAATAACATAGGTGAATTATGAATATTGACTATAGGATGAAGTCACCTAACTACATAATGCATCCACATGACTATATCATGTATTGAGAAAACTTCATCATGCAGTGTCCTTACTCTAAAATGCAATCACTTGACTCTAAGATGCAATTGATAGACTTTATAATCCAATCATCGATCTAAATGTTATAAATAGTCACCTACTTTAGCTAACATGAATGTCATCTGATAGCTAGGCTATTGAACAAGAGCATAGTCGCTAGACAATAGTTATATTATCACCTACCAACATGTCCATTGAAGTGAAGCACTGGTTTCATTCGATACTTGTACTACTAAATGAAAATGTGAACAAGACCATCTTGTGTTGATTAAACTATCAAGAGCTAGCATATTTTCAATTTAATAGATGTCAATTATCAATTCATGGATTTTAGTTCTCAGTTCATGGATTCCATCTATATATAAATACAACTAGGCTTCCTCTTTTTATACACATAATCCTTGAATTTTCCACTCCAACCTCGTAGAGACCTGATTCATACCAAATATAGTCACCTCCTAGGCACTGCCTAAACTTCACCTTTGCCAAAATAGCAACCTTGAGCTCATGGAATTTGAAAAAATTATATAGGAACCTCATGTGTCTACATATACTATGAATTTTAGAACAAGAAGTTGTGTACATGGACTGGGTAAAATAGTGTCATTTGGAGGGGCTTCTAAAGATACCTAGTATGAAATAAACATCAATTTACTTATTTACTCAAGAGTTATAATCATGCTAAGTCTATGTTCATAATGAAGGTAAAATCACAAGTTTTATGATATAAGGTCATCCCAAAATACAATCATTACTTAACATAAATCCCCCTCATAAATTCTAACATGTGACCACCTATTCATCTTTGATAGATAAGGACAAAAAGTATTTAGAGTCTCACTTTAACCCATCGATTCAAGGTTTTTACTATTTTACTGCATTGATTTTTTTCATTTACATATTTTTTTAAAATTTATACATTTATTAAACATTCTTAATAATGAACCATTTATCAACATCAATTAAAATCTCTATTCTTTCTCAACTAGTATATTTACTTTCCATACAGGTAGGTAGCATCGTAAATCTAGCAACAGCCTCCATGTACAATCTATTAACAACCCTTTTATTTTGGCCATGATAGAATTATTTTAGGCTAAAATTTTATTGCATAGAAGATCATTAGACATATAGATATGGGCTATGGTGTACATCATACATACTTTGAGTGGCTAAATATTTATTGTTGTTTGTATCTATCTAATAAAACTATTAATGATATTAATTTTTATCTTACCATTGTTAATTTTAATTTTATATGTGCTAATTATATTATTGATTTTTACAATGAGGCATTTCATCAATTAAAAATGGAAAACATGGGTATTTCAATTGCTCATCAAGAAAAAATGTAGCTCACATGTCTTCCAATTAAAGAAAAAGAGGTAATTATGTCCTATATTTTATGCTCTATGTTTTATTATTAAAAATATATTAAATGTTTAATATTAGATTGAAGTAATTTTGTCCTCAAAGAAAAGAATTTTGAAATTAATTTCAAGAAGGAAAGTAGTGGTAAAAGGCCAAAACCCCCATGAGAAATCTAGAGAATCAGATATGGATGATGAATCATATCCTCTTCCATTGACTAAACTAAAAATAATGTGAGAGTTGTATTATGCCCTCAGGCCATCCACCTCATCCAATTGAACCATCACAAATTTAGACATTCTCTCATGCTATTGATAATAAAATTATCATATTTATATTATTTACAATTTCATTATACATTGTAAATGTTGTCATTGATTGGCTTCATGTTATATTTATAGTGTCATTTGAATTTTCCCACAATCTCCCCATATGCTTCCTCTAAATATTTAGTTTTAACATATATCTTCAATGCATCCTCAATAGCATGGTATGCACCCATAATTATTATTTTTTCAATATAATTATTAATTATTAAGTTTATTCTCATTTACTAGTTATCAAATCTATTTTTTCAATTTGTAAAGACCCCTTCTCAAAGGAAACATTTTCTTCCTCCACCACTAGCCTACCAAGTTATTATCAAGGGAAAACATTTTTCATTTATATAACCTAGTAGTCACAATATATATTTTACAATCTTAGTGTTTCCAAACCTTTCTCTTGGTGGTATGCTTACCTCAGGGACAACTATTTTACAACATATAGATCTTGATGATGAGTATTTATGGATGGATATTAGGGATCAATATAATTTTTACAATCCCTATGATATTATTTAAGTATAAAAAGTTAATGGGCCATAGGATGATTCCCAATAACTGCCAACATTTGCCTCTCTAGGGTATAGCTCACCCCCCCCCACCAACCCGATCCTTAGATTCTTAAGACTGATGATGAGTGTACAAGCTTTCTATTTGATAATTTATTTGTGGATAATATAGCTACCTATGTAAAATAAATTATTATTATTTAAGTTTATTGTTTTAGGATATGGGAGATAAGGGATAATGTTTTGATATGAAAAATAAATGTCTGATTTCATAATCACTCCCAATGTGACCAATTATAGAAATTGGCTGAAATTCAACTAGTAAAAGCTAATGTTTTTTTGTATTAGGTTATTTTTGGAGTAGTGACTATTATTAATGATTACAATAATAAATTTTTAGATATAGTGTCCAATAGGATTGAGAATTTAAATATAGAGACCCATGAGTACGACAACAAATGGGAAAAATATAAAATTCTTGTAGTTTCTATTGATGCAAAAAAAGGGGAAGTTATGGTAAGTTATACTCATCCTAAGTTGTTTGTCATTTTCATTTAATTATTTTAAATTTTTATCTAATTAATATTCATCATTTAATTTCAATCCAAATATGATAATTTTAAGAATCAAGTTAAGGTACTCCAAGTGCACCTCCAAAAAGCATGAAAATTTTTAAATGTAGCTATTTCCTTGAAAAGAAACTTGTTTTGTTGAACAAACAAAATAATACATTGAATAAAATTATCAAGGAGTATGGATTGGATCCAGAAGCTTTTTTCAAGTAGAAAGATGATGTGGATCCCTCATTTCTTTTTGTAGGAGATGTAGTAAAGGATTAAAAGCAAAATATTGAAAATATTCATGTCGCAACCAAGGATCCTCTCCAATTAGGAATCCTAAATGATGATAGAAGCCGTAGAGAGGAGGTTCCTTCTACAATAGTAAATTATAAAGTCACTTCACATGAAACTAAATAATAATGAATCAACGTTAGTTGTAATATTTTTTAGTGGTGGAAATATATTTAACATTCTATAACAATCAGTTTTAGATTCAATATATATTGTATTAATGTAATTTAGAAGATGGATTGGACTCTTAATTATTATATGGCTTGTATTTGATGATGTATTAGATGTTATCTTGAAAATTAATGTTTTTTTAAATTAATTTTGGTACACTATATGTATGATATATGCTTTTAAAATGTGAGTGTTGATTTTCAATTTGATTTGAAATAGAAATGTTAATATGACTAGGTTTTTGGGAAAATAATCTAATTTAATTGAAATTAAAATGGGTAATTATTAAGGTTACTAAGGTACTATAGGTCCATATACCTTCCATTTCATTGCACTAGTGTCATACATACTATTGGTAAAGAAATCAATTAAGTAATTCACAAACAAAATAATTGATCATATGAATTAGTAATCTAAACAAGACTACTTTTTATGTAATCAATTTATGAATTAAAAAGTGAAAATATTTTTAAATAAAAAATACAAACTTATCATAACCTAATTATTTCAAATATATTTAGAAAGCATACCTACTATAACTCAGGTAGCTAGAACAACCCTATTACAACATGTGCTTCATCACTGACATTTGTGTGTATTGTCTCAGTGGATTTTAAATATCTTATCTGGTTGTTGTATTAGTGACAGCTGTTATTTCAGTAAGATAATTCCAAATTAAAATTGCTCTTTCATATGAAAACTCATCAACTACATAACTTGAAACATACGACCTTAAACATGTATCAATATTTTAATTTAGTTTGTTTTGATGTTTTGATTTAAAAAATGATAGCGCACTAAATACTCTTTCGTATTCCATTGACCCCAAAGTCATTTTTTGGAAAAATTCATATGATAAAAAATATTCACTAATTCCTTCTTGTAAAACACTGATGGGATATAGTTTTTTCCATGGCCTTATAATAGAAATTATTTTATGTTGGTTCATTTAAGAGATGATATTGTTCAACAATTCTAATTCCATAATTTTTAAACTATTTTTCAATAAATCCTTTTGAAAAATACCTTCAACTCCATTAAATTATATAGACTTACTAAAATGATTAATGAGAGTATCCATGTATTTGATAAATAAAATACTTGTTATTTCTTGATACTATAAATTATTCAAAAATATAGGATTGACCACACCCATGTCTTTGAAAAGTGTGAAGTGGTATCTCCTTTCTATTCACAACAATACAAATATGATCATTAATATTGAATTTCAAATAGTTTTTACGGTCCTTAATATCTATTAATTTTTTCCGAACTATCGAATATTAGTCCCTTAAAACTTTCATTTGAGTAGCTTAATATATCGAAAGATCTTTAAACATGTTTACTCAACCATATAAAGTCAAAAATATATACGGACCTCTCTTGCGGTTGTTTTGTCAAATAATGCATTAGTTTGAACATGGGTATAATACCAATGTATATTAGTAGAGTTTCAAAATATATAAAATTAATAAATATTTTTTCTTATAAACATCCATCCTATATTTAAACATTAAAATTGTTAAAAATTCAAATCATTCAAATATTCTACATGCAGGATCATACATGGAAATCCATATTTTATCAACATCTTTTAATATTTTTTAACCATCAATCACTCCAATTATAAATTTATGAAAATATAAAAACCTTTTTGGATTATTTGACATCTATATGTGTAATTCATAGATAAGTTGCTTCACTTTTTTGACATTTTAAAATGTGCTACTTTTTTTGGAAACAAGATTCATTTTATGCTCCATGCAGTGGATTGAAGTCATCTATGGGGAAACTATTGTTTTTAGGCAAACCCATAGACTAGTTTTATTTCCCTCCATTATTGATGCACCATCCACACCAACATACACTAATTTGGTACCTATATCATAGTAATTGATCCCAATAATATCTATCAAATTAGAAAAAAGCCAATTTTGTTAAGGTTGGCATTAAAATTTCATTGATTTCACTTATAAATAATAGGTGAGGTTTCTTTGAATGTTTCTCAATTGTATAAACATGCATGTAAACCTGGAAATGTTGTCAACTACTATTATCTCATCAATATATAATTATATAAACTATGTTGCTTTTATGTTTTCCTTCAAATCCTTCTTTTCAATCATCATGAGGGATTTTGCCATCTCCCAAGAATTGATATCTTACCCATGTGATTATGGAATGTTATGCAATATAATATACTAAAATAAAATCATGTGATCTAAAAGATTAGAGATTGGCCTTACTCTTTTAAAAATGTGATATAAAGTGGAAAATTGTGTATTTTGGCCAAATGGATTAAACCGAGTAGCATTTTTGAATTGAATTGTAATTTTTCCTCCTTTCTCAATTATTTATCATTGATTCCTCTTATGTTTTTCATACTTTATTGTGTAGCATTTATGCATGCATTTTTTCATATTTTTTCATCCCACATTTCTTTTGATTTATTCACATTTATCTTTTATGGACTCATATCTTTTGCCATAATGTTTCTCAACTATGTCCAACTTCACTTTAATTTTGTGGTCCTTTACATGTTTCCAATTAAATATTATAAATTTACATTTTGATGGTGTTTATGTATTATTCTGCTATTTCATAGGTTGAATGAAGGGGTATTTAGCTACCTAGTCAAACTTAAACAACCTTGTAATTGTCCATGTAATTGTATTCTTTTGTACATATTTTTTTATGATACTTTTAACTTGATACTATGATGGTTAAATATAAATCTAATTCAATTTTATTGGGTACTTACCATTGACACCCATGATGATGTCCTCTAGTTTCCTTTTCTTTGTATTAAATGACATCATTTTATATGTAGTGATGTCTTTGAGTAGAGGCATATCTTCAAAAGGGTTTATCAGTGGGTTGTGCTTGAGAAATGGGTATATATATTTTAATTATTATTAAAAATTGGTCCTTAATATTAAATTATAAGGAATTAACAATATAATGAATCATATAATATTTATTACCTCTATTTGGAATTTTATACCCATAGACGTCTTCTAATGGAGGCATATCTTTAATACTATTATTATTCAATTATTCATACAAAATGGTTATAGAATAACTATTAGTAATTATTTTAATAAAAATTTAAATAGATAAAAAAACATTAAATCAAACAATATTTAGTAGCTATGTATGGAATCTCATACCCAAGTAAATCTTATCATGCAGGCATATCATTGGATTCTGCCACAGTACCTTTATTTGGCATTTCATACCTAAGTATGTCTTCTAGTGAAGGAATATATTAGATAATATTATCAATGGGTTATACAAGAAAAAATATTTTAAATATTAATTATTTTGGACCTTCATAATAATAATAATAATAATAATAATAATAATAATAATAATAATAATAATAATAATAATAATAATAATAATAATAATAATTACACATGGGTTTACCCTCTAGATGAAATAAGATAATATGTTCTCCTCTTTTTTAAATTTTCTTAACATTTTACCAATCTCAACATCATCCATAGAATAAAATATTTAGATATATGAGATCTAGTTGCAGTTGCTTAATAACTAGGTTTAGCTACCTAATAGTTATAGCCTAAAAATTACCACATTATAATTATTTTATACCACTTAATAACATATTATTTTCATGTTCAATAGCTAATATATAATTTCTTGATAACTTGTTGCATCTACATATATTTATAACATAAAAGTTGCCTCTCAAAAATTGGTTGGTAGCACATAACAGCTTAGTGCTATTGCTTGATATATGAATGGAGTTACATGACAACTAGATGTAGTTGTGTGATAGGTGATTGTAGTCATTTGGTGTCTATATTTTTTCATTCATCAGCTAATTTTAGGCACCTGGCATCTAGTTTAAATTTTGATCACTCAATAGCTGCTTGAAGTCATTTGGCACATGGTATTATCTTTTAGGGTATAAAATTTAATATATAATATAGTGTTAAATTCCCTTAAATTATATTTATTGATGTTGACAACATACATATATAGGAGTAAATTTATTTTAAAAAGCAGGCAAGATGACCCTTAAATTTAAGTTATACCCTAAAATTTAGGTGATCTCACATTGTTGACTACCCCATAAAATTGCCAAATCTTGACTTTTAAAATTATAATATTCATGAATTAATTGATATTCACCACTAAAATAATTCCTAAAATAAAATAAATAAGATAAAAAAGAGTGACCATAGAATAATGATTTCCACATTATGCAGGATAATTTACATGTACAAATAGCAATAACCACTAGAAGTCTCATGAAGAAAGCTAAAGGAAAAGAATGAGCTATTGATTATATTATAGAATTTGAATCATATGTGGAAGGTGATAAACCTAATATCAATGAGTATGATAGAATTATTGGAAAATTTTGAAAAATAATCACTGAAGAATAATATAAGGATAAACATAAACTTAATTACTTTGATGAATATGAGATTTGAGATTTAAAAATAACAATGAAATTCATTGACAAGTAATACCTAGTAATCAAACTCAATTTTATAAGTATTTGAGCAAATAAGAATGAGAATATCATGTATAATAGGTGGAGAAAAATAAAAAGAAAAAAAAATAGAACAAACCAAAAATGGAAAAAGACTTCCATTATTATAAGCATCAAAATAAATGGCCAAGAAAATAAGAAAACACTATTAGACATTGGCATAGACATAAATGCATTATCGTAGAGCATGTGGGAACTTTGAACAAAATTATAGTTACATACAATAGCATAGGATATTTCTATGGATGAAGGTACTCTAAGATCACCCATTTGCACCCTAAAATTTTTTGAAGTTTATTTTATGGCAATAAATTAAAGGTTAGACTTTCAAGTAATCAATGTGTATGATAGTGGATATGGACTTTGTAAAATATATAATGGTTTGTGGATTATAATGGCTTGATAAAATTAGAATAAAAAGAAATAACATTTTAGAAACAAGGTTTAGTAGTCTATTTTCCATTGGTGGTAGGAATGTTAGTGACATGGTTTGAGGAACTATGGCCAGAAGAGGAAGATAGTTAATTTGATAACATTTTTGGTGTGTATACTCTGAGAAAGGATTATAACAATAGATGATGAGTCAGAATATAATGAAGATGGAGAGTTGATATTATAATAATAAGAATGATAAACCCCATCAATAGATGAAATTGAGAAATATATGTAAGGTGAGACATATATCATAGTACATAAAGTGTGTTGATTAATAAAAATGCCCCCCAAAGCTAAAATTACAACCACACTAGAAAATTCATTACCATAGAAAGAGAGAGATCACCACATAGAATAGGATTCACTTAATAAAATACTTAAGATTACTAGCATAGGATTAGTTGATTAATACTTACAATACATGATGTGATTTTTTACATAAGAATAAATAAGGATGAAAATAATTAATGATACACTCAGCATTACTACCATAAGATGGTGGCACACCCACAAGGTAACCATCCATAATTGGAAAACCTTTTGGGTACTACTAAGAGCATGGTTTCTTTAATCAAAAAGTTAATTTTTATAAATAAAATGATATATAGGGGATACTAACCCATAATATCATATTGAAACACGTTAAAAAGTACATAAGGAAAGAGGGGAGATTAATTAATTACTATGGTCATAGTTCTTATTTTAGAAATTGGAGGCAATTCTCAAAATATGGTACTTGAATAAATAAATGTAGAACAAAATTG
>JARHVA010002578.1:1675000-1912500 GCA_037957365.1 Torreya grandis | reverse complement strand
CCTACACCCTACAATGATGTCTGCACCTAAGTGACAACCCATGCCTATGTCTGTCAACTAGACGCCTAGTTATTCCTCAAGCACTTGAATGTTATTAAGTTTATGAAACCCATTGCTTACACTCATGAATGCAAAACTATCATTACACTAACCTAAAGCCCTTAAATAATAAATTTATTCCATGGTACAACTATTCCAACATAGACCCCAATCCCTTTTATATTATTCTTTGGGTGAGAACATAAGGCTTGCACCTTATGTACAGTGATACGAATGTAGTTGAGTGCTACATATTAAGTGTTATAGGATTATTCAAGGATTATGCCCCTTTGGAAGAAGGTTAAATCTAACCTAGATATCTTGGTATGTACATGACTAGGCCCATATCCAAAACACCTACTTTTCTATAATATTTTGGTTCCATTGTTGGGACCTATTAAATTTTGTTGTTGTAATGGTGCACTAGGACAATGGTCCAACTCTACCTTGATAACATCGAGCATTGGATATAATAGGTAGAAGATAACTTTGTGTAGAGGCATACAACTTGTAGAGGATATATCCTAAGGAATTGGATCTAGAACCACTTGTACATTGTTCCATATGAGGTTTTCCTTTTGAAAATTACTAGAGCAAGTGTACCACTAGTTTACTGATTATGAGACCCATAGATTTCAAATCTATGGATAATGCCTTAATTAGATGAAAGAGTGCCTAAAGAGGCTAGTAAACTTAGATACCACTTAGACTAGATTAGTAGATAAATGATGGAAAGGGGTGGTGAATAAATACATGTTTGAGTTCCTAGTATTGACATATTCTTGCCTTGAAGAAGTAGAGTATCACTTCTTGTGCAAGCCTATTAGTGCATTTTTGAAATAACTAAGCACCAAACTTAGGAAGTTTATGGTGGATTATGGCTTCAAAATAGTGTGGATGGAAGGTTATATTCCTCTCACATATAAGCAACATAATGGGGAAGAAGGGGATGTGTTGGTGAGGTGAAATAGAAGGGGATGGGTTGGTGAGGTGAAATAGAAGGGGATGAGTAGATTAAAAATTGAGAGCTCAAGAGACATGCTTATAATAAGAGGAGGCAGAAATTGATAAAATATATGAAACTTGAAATTGATGAGAGGACCTATAGTGAGCGAGAAGGATATGGGGAAGGATTATTTTAATGGTGGACATGCCTAAAAAAGGATCCCTTGAATCCTTCGAATAAACTCCATAGTTAATGGGTAAATGCTCATGGTCCTTTTAGAACTTGACCATTAGAGACACATCAGATGCACCTACACCCTTTAAACTTGTAGTGCAAGCTCGTGCTCTAGATCCCCCATAGGAAGACAAAAGATTGGAAAATGACCTTGTTGTCAACTTAGATTTTGATCATTTTATAAATTTGGACCAAAATTTATGATTGAATAAGTTATCCCTTACAAAGAGGTAAGTGAAGGTACCCTAATTTATCTAATGTCAGATGTGCATCTTAGGAAATAGCCTATAAGAAGTGGCCCTATGCCACTAATCAATAATACAACAACAACATAATTTTTAGTGCCAATAGTAACCACATGACCAATGCTTAGCCTAGTAGATGGAGGCTTTGGATGACCAACACTAAGAAAAGCACCAAGAGGATAAATGCCCCAGGTACTGGTTAGTCCCCAACCCTAAATTTATTAAGAGATAGCCATGTACCTACATTAGAATCAAGGCATGGAGAACACCACAAAGCATTTGCTCAAGTGTGAATTATAATGGCATGCTTATGGAATAACCCAGTCCAAGTAAAAGGCAAGCCAGTTTGTGACAACCTTTCTTGATCATTCTCATACTTGGTATAGGATGATTAATCCTAACTAGGCTATGGTTGATTATGACACCTTGAAGGGATCCTTCTTAAAGGATTCTTATATACCAAAGTTTGAGTAACAGAGCATTCCCACACTCAAGGAGATCAACCAAGGATTATCAAAGAGCATGTGCTTGTATGATGCTAGATTCAAGACCCTACTTTCCAATCTCTGGTATGATATTCACTCCTCCTAGCATGCACAATGTTTTGTTGGAGGGTTTATAGTACCTTTCAAAAGTTTTTTATCCATAAAAACATTAATATGTCCTTGGGAAGCACTTGAATCCATGCTCAAGACCTAGGTGGTTGGGAGCACTAATATAAGAATCAGCCACTTCATGGAGGTAAAAATTGCATCTATCGCCTCATAACTACAAAAGTTGACCGCTAGTTCATCACAAGATACTCAAAGAGGTTTGTGGTGCATTGATTATGAGATGGATGGTCATAATATAAATAAATAGCCTTAGATAATGTGCATACATTGATTCTCAACTATTAATTTTGTCATGAAACACATGATGTTCGAAATTGCCATTTATTGCAACATGCCGGTAAGGTCAGTATAACCATCTATTACAAGTTGTTTGATACCTACACTCACAATAATATTAATCGTCAATTAATTAATGAGATGCACCAAAATATGGAGAGAGATACATGTTAGGAAATTATAATAGCTAGAGGGTAGATGATCTAGGAAAATAAGGGTTATAGATAATAAAATGCTAGTTATGGGAACCAAAGAGGCACCACAGGGAAAGGTGGAGGATGTGGTTGAGGAACATTCCCACTATGATCACGTTAAAAGTGTGAGTCAATTGATCACTATTAACATGATTACCTAACACATACAACATGAGGGTATTTTCAAGGACTACATACAATTGAAGAATAACTTGACTTATATAAAAAGATAATCTAAGGCAAGTTAGGCATTGATAGGGGTGCATGGATGATCAGGCATGAGCCTAAAGATATGAAATGGGCTCTAAAGGCATAGCAATCATCCATAGAGTAAATCAAAGTGTTGGAAACCACATGGAGTGGGTTCACCACTCAACCAGTAATTATGCTAATGTAAGAGCTACACCTAGAATATGGCAAACTAGTCTACACCAAGCACATAACATGACCTAAGATAAAAGGTACACCCTAACTTGACCTAAGATGTGAAAAGGACATCTTGAAATAATACATAAGTATAATACAAAATTTATAGGGATAACTCCTATAGGTTAGTGATATATAAGCACAAGCTACCACCTCATGTAGAAATTAAGATATCTAGGAGGTTAAAGTATAGGAGCTAATAGAGATCATGCACCTCCTACAAATGGAAGGGATATTTCTCCTTCTCAAAAAATTGCTTTTAGAGAACACAAGGAGAAATCCAAGTGAAATTACTAAGCCCCACATAATTGAAGTTTTTGTACTAAATATGGAGTGGGCATGTAAAGTAAGGCATATTCAAAACACACAGTATAACTAAAAGTTACTAGTAAATGCCACTATCAATGAATGGTCTATTTATGAGGTGATGATTGAAACCAGTGTCAAGGTCAATATCCTAATGAATAATGCAACGGAAAATATGGGTAGGCTAGCCTTGAGGTCTTCTCCCCATGTAATCTTCATGGCCAATAAGCCCTGAGTATAGCTGATCAAAATTTTGAGCAGTACCATTATTGATATTATGGGCATCAAATTTAATGCTAACATTGAGTTTATCAAGCTGACTAAACAAGATAACTACCCATTGTTTATAAGATGGCCTTGGTGCTATGCCAACAATGTAGATATGTGATTTAAGATGTGATATATGACCTTTAAAAATGATAAGGAAATTGTAGTGATCACTCTTTTAAGTCACCAAGGACCCCTCTATGTAGAGAGAATTGATTTGGAGGATGAGATCAACCATATATATAACATCATGATGTAAGGTGGCAAGAATATCCTCCTTTCTGATCAAGGAGTGCTCTCTTAGGAGGATGGATAGTCAACCTTATACACCACTGATGTTGCTTGTGATAGATGGGTTGAACAGGATTATGAGGCTACTAGTCATAAATGTTGTTTCATGTATATAAAGGTACCAAATCCTATGATGATGGGTTGGGTATAAATTGGTCGTGTTCTTAAATGATGGGTCTCATACCATGTGGAGAAAGGAAAGAGGGTACTCTACGTAAGCAAAATCAAGCTTGTATTACTCCAAAAATTTAATCGGAGCAACCCAATATAAATGTATGTCAATGACCTTAAATCTTACATCCCTAAAGAGATAGATAGAATAGGTACACTAGTGTATACCTTGAGAAACACCATCATCCATTGGTGGGCAATGCAATAGTTTAACTTGCCAACCTGGTGAGATGTAAAAGAAGCCATTTGAACTAGATTTAGGAGGAGTAATAAGAACTTAGATATCTTAGTGTAACTTGATGACTATAACCCCATGATGTACGTGTTCTTATGCAAAGATACATGGACTGACTATGGTGTGATCACCCTAAAATCCTTATGGGTTCATGCCTTATATAGGAATCTAAAGACATGGGTATGAGAATGGTACATGGTCAATAACACACATGGAGAGATAGTGAATTAGGAGGCCCATAAGGATAAATTTTTTCATGCCTTCTCTTTTTCTTCACAAAACTTGAATTTGGTTGAGCCACTACATGTAATTTAGAGGGCAGTGTTAGAGGACACCACTATCCTTGAGGAGTGCCTAAAAGACATGTTTGGGGAAAAATGGCTAGTGCTCCCAAATTTATTTGAGGAAAAAATGCTCAATAATGACTCAATCAAAGAATAAAATTAAACTTGGAAGGAGTGATAATGGAAAACACTGACCACCAAATGAAAGCTCATGTACTAAGTAGATGATAGTGCTCCTAGGAAAGAAGACCCCACTCATCTTTTAATATAAACAATATAGGGAACTCAACAAGTCAAGAACTCACACCAAGAGAAGAATGAGCCATATCATGCACCACTAAAGACCATCAAAATGGACATCAACGCAAAAGAAGAGAAAAATATGGCCACTCTAGGTGCCTATTGGTCTGATATAGAGCATGTGTTCATCATATGCCTCCTGAAGGAGTTCCAAGATGTGTTCCCCATGACTTATTAGGACATGAAGGAAACAAACCCATTCTTTTGGAATATGATCATAAATATAATTGATGGTACAACATTGGTAAACAAACATCCATATAAAATTAATCCCAACCTCTACACAAAGGTCTAAATAGAGATTGATGTAATGCTGGCCACAAGAGTAATTTATCCTATGTAGGAGTCTAAGTGGGTGAGCCCAATGGTAATAAGAATCAATAAGCATTGGAGTATTTTCATTTACATAAATTATATAATATTTAACTAGTCCTATATATATGATCCCTTTCAACTCTGTTTACTGATGATGTCCTAGAAGGCATCATAGGTTGTAAAATCTACACCTTCACTGATGGGTTCTATGGATACCACCAAGTCCAGATTGAGGATGAGGACAAGCCTAAAACAAACTTTGTGACTAAATGGGTTTGTTTTACTTATAACTTTATTCCATTTGGATTGAATAACATGTCAACTATGTTCTCCAGATTGGTGATCATCGTGTTCCAATATTTCATCAACAGGTTCCTCCAAGTTTATCTAGATGATTGGATGGTATATGTCCTAATCATGGACCATTGTGATAACTTATACCTAATTTTGAGAGGTACAAGTAGATTTAGATATCCATAAACATAAAAAAGTTCATCTTCATGACACCATTTAGATCCTTTCTTAGGTGCACCATTTGTAAGGATGGTTTTCTCATCGATCTAGTGAAGATCACCATCATCATTCACCTCTTCACTCGTACACCAAAATAAATTTGTGCCTTTCTTTGTCATTTTGGATAATATATAAAATCCATAAGGAGCTATGTTTATATTTTAAAACTTCTAGAAGAGATCTTGCACAAGGATGGCCCATTCTACTAGGGTGGAATGCAAGAGTATGCCTTTGAGACTCTAAAGCTCAAATTAGTCATCATTCCTATTCTATAGTTCTCCAACTAGATAACACCATTTGATGTCTATACTAATGCTTCTAGCTTTGTTATTGGTGCATTTTTGGTACAAACTAGTGAAGGCAAGATGAATTATCCCATCTAATTCACTAGCAAAGAGTTGACCCCAACAAAGCAAAATTACACAATAAGAGAGTGTGAAGTGCTCACCATGGTCTATGCCTTGAAAACATTCATACAATATATGTTGGTAACCATGTTTATCTTTTTCATTGATCATGAGGTTCTCAATTACCTCATAAATAAGCCTATTTTACATGAGTGCATATGTCGATGGATAGTTATATTCTTGTAGTTGTAGTTCTCTATTGTTGTTAAGCCTGGAAAGTAGAACTTGGGGATAGACCATTTATCCTACATCAATTCTAGTAATATGGTGGCACCTATTGAGGATGACATGTAAAATGTGTAACTATATAGAGTTTAGCACATTCCCAAGGATTTTGTGTAAATCACCACCTTTCTAATATCTAAATTTTCACCCTAGACTATGATAAATGAGGAGAAGAAATAACTAACAATTCATGCCACCCTATTTTATCTCATTAGTGGAGAACTATATAAACTAATTAGAGATGAATTATTGTACTGATGTGTCATAGAGCATGAAATGGAATCCATCCTTCATGAATTATATGAGGGAAGAAAAAAAATTCATTACACAAGAGACACAATAGTGTGCAAGGTGTTACAATCAAACTTGTGGTGGCCAAGTCTATTTTAAAATGTGAAGGACTACACTAAGGCCTGTGACATATGCCAACACATATATAAGCCCAACCATTAGGATGATATTCCTCTCACTCCCATTCTTTCCCAAGCACCATTCAAAAAATGGTCCATTGATTTTATTGGGTTGATTACCCCCATATCACAATGCATAGGTGCAAGGTATATTTTGGTGACAATGGATTATTTCACCAAGTGGGCCTAGGCCATACCAATAAAATAATGTATATCCATTACATCTAATCACTTCACCTATGAAAACATAATAATCTAATACATGTGCCTAATCAATCTGACTAGTAACAGGGGCACTCACTTTATCAATGAAATTATGTGTATCTTATTGACCAAGTAAATAGGAGTGCACCACAAAATGACTGATTATCATCCATAAGTAAATGGCACAAATGAGCCATTCAATAAGATCTCGAGGACATGCCTCACTAATATATCCAATTTTACTGACAAATAGTTAGATGATCAAGTGTTGATCATGTTGTGGACATATCACACGACCTACACGTGAGTGAATAAGGCTACACCGTTTCAACTAGTTTTTAGCATTGAGGCCATCCTATCGATAGATTTATTTTAACCATCATTATGTATCACATGCATTAGTTGGTTAGGTGATGAAGATTCACTTTATTTAAGGATGGAAGACTTGGAGTAATTGTATTAGATGCGCACCCAAGCAAAGTAGAGCTAAAAGATAAAAAAGGCACACTAGAACCTCTAGAAAAAAAAGATTATAATGAAAAAGGTGATAAAAAAAGGATCATTTATTTTTCTATATGAATCCATGTATTTCAATAACCCAAGAAAACTATAAATAAGGTCGATGGAATATTATATCATCCACCAAATATTGAAGATATGCACATGTAAGTTATGCACATTGACTGGTGAAATACTACCTGGGCACTTTAATGGAAATAGTTTCAAGCCATATAGATAATAAGATGTCACTTGTGCCATGAGAACACTAAATTCTTGGTCACTAGGAGGTTTGAGTTGAGATAACCAAAATAGCATTTGGTTCAAGCTAAATAATTCCTTTTGTTTTGTTTTGTTCTTTGTGTAGAAGTGTAAAGAGTGAAGAAGTGGTATTTTGAAGTGCATTAAGAAAATATACTAACACTTCACTCATAATTATAGTGAGTTGAGTCGATCACTTTGACATTATAAACACCTAAGCCTAGACACCTATGTTTTTGGGTGAGTGAAGATTTCTAGTTTTAGATAAAGAGAGCTCACCAGACCCTATGCACTAGATCCTATATGTATGGTGATTTCAAGCTCACAAGTACAATTTCATCTAACCATTCATGCCTAATTATAATTGGGTGAGTCAACTCATTATGATTTATAAATATCCTAAGGCCAAACATCTAGTTGGTGGGTGTGTGAAACTTGTTAGACTCAAGAGGAAGATGCAAAAGATCCATGTACAGAAGATATAGATTGAAGGGCATTTGAAGACCCAAAGAAGAACTACTCTTATGCTTCCACACATAATGTTATTTAGGTGAGTTGAACCCATTTTATGTCCAATCACCTAGGACTAAACACCTATGTTTTTGGCAAAGAGGAGCTTACCAGATATAGAATAAATAAGAGCCATGTGACAAAGATGCATAGGATGATAGTGCACAAGAATTTAGAGACAATAAAGGTGCATCATTTAATCATACACTTGAGGTCAAAATAAGAACATGAAGATGCACAACATGATCATACATAAAAGAGAAAGGGAAGATACAGAACATGATCATACATAAAAGAGAAAGGGAATATGCATAACATGATTATGTACAAGAGAACCAAAAGAGGAAAATCAAATTCTGGTGGGCTAGTGTAAGAGATTAATATGGAGTAGGATAGGCCAATGCAAGATAAAGTGTAATAAATTTTCCAACATATAAAAGTGTTCTTAAAAAAGAAGCACAATAAGAAGAGAAGATAGAATTGAAGAGGTTGAATCATGCACTTATGAGGCATTGTTCCTAGGTTACCATAATAAATGAGAAGTTCATGCCAAGTAAACAAAGCACAAAAGGAAAATCATCAAAGATAGTTGGCATCCACCTAAATTTGAGTGGGAAGTGACCTTTTGAACCACACATCACTTCACCATAATAACATTAGGAGCATTCAATGATGTGATGGTAGAGGCATAAAAATTTGCATTTAAAGCACCATTCGTATATAATTTTTATGTATTTCACAAAATTTTATGTTGTTCAAGAAATATAGAGGCTACCATGCCTTTAAAGTAGTAGTGTTAAAGATGGTATATGGAAGTATGACATAAAACATAAAGCAATAGACTAGTTTTAGTTAGAAACTTTGTGTGAACTTGAGACTTAGAGAAAACTAGAGAGAAAATAGGTGAACCAAAGAGCCAAAGAATTAAAAATCTACCAGAGTGAGAATTTGAGAACCTATAATCAGCAAAAGTGAATGACTCTAAAGTAGGATAAATCAATTTCATATTGAGACTAGTGTAGATAGGTGTGAGGAGATATTTCTACAAGAACTAGGTAATGAAAAAACTATTTGACACATAGGCCACCATTAATGACCCATAAAGATTGAATGTTAAAGGTACACATAAAAATATCACAATTATGAAGTGACAACAACCATTTAAGGCTTTGTCAAACTAAACTTACCACAATTCAATACCAATGCATTCAAGATGGGAAAGAAGTTGAAGGGATCCGATCTGCAATAGGCACAACAAAATCCAAAGTGCGCATGTAAAACATTTGAAGTGTTCACTATAAGAACAATAGCATTCCCAGTGGAAGGAGTCAGTGTTACACAAGTTAACACCGAAGAGTTAAAGAAGATGTCCTACTAGGTGATGCAATTTCCCTTAAAGTATTAATAGGGGAATATTGGAATTCTTTTATTTTCACATACCATTTGAAGGAGTATAAACACCATACCTTAATCTATATGCAAGACTTATTGATGGATTTGATGGTTGATACAGGAAATAACATGGAGCAAGGCACAACATTGTTTGATGTCTCAATCTGAGATAGATTAACGACCTCTAGCACAATTCAACTTTATGATTTGTTGTGCTTTGGAAAGCTAGATGAACTCATGCATATCCTTCTTTCAAGAGTCCATGGATACGACATATATTTTTTATGGGGATTGTCAATGATTTAGCATGCTTGATAGGAAGGATAACCAGTCTCATAAATGCTAGAAAAGATATTCATGTGATGATGAGTGATTATGAAGAGTTGGAACACATTACAAATCTATTAAATTATTACAACAAGGGAATCGCATTCCCTATTAAGGATTATAAGGACCTTGGTATGAGGGTGAAATTTCACCTCATAAGTTCAAAACTTTTCTCCATTAGATAGATAGCACAAAAACTTACCTCTGCATCTCCTATCATATGGCTCAGGGCATATAGTTTAATATTGAAAAATTTATAGAAAAGGAGTTTGTAAAATTTAAAAATTACCACATGACAAAGGGGACCTTCAGGTGGGCATCCATTTTAATCTTAATAGTCATGGAGGAGATCAGAGTCCTAGATGGGGATGGGGACAATCTCTAGATTTTCCTAGAACATAATGACTCCCTAGCATACAAGTACAAGGATTTCACTTGCCCCAGTTCCTTCAATGAAAATTACAAAACTCAAGTGATGTGGTGGTGAAAGAATTATATAGAGGCATTCAAGATAGAGTGGTACATCCCCCAAGAGCTCCCCAAGAGCATGTATGGATTGGGAACCTTTATCATTATGTAGCACTTGTATGTAGTACAATTGGCATTGATTGATGGTAACAAGTTAGGCTGGTTGAAGATATTATATGCTTTCTCAGTAAAATAATTTAGGGATGTGCTCAAAAGGATCCTTGATGTGTAATAGCTAGATATCTTAGTGAGAGAATTATCCATGGAGAGGAATTATCGCTGATGAAAAGGATGATTCATATCATACTAAAATCCATCCCATTCAAGAAGTAACCATACTTAGGCACATTTATAGGCTATACTATGAGATGAATCTAAGTAAGTAGGGCCCCTGTGTCACGTAAGCCAACAACCCCCCCATCAGGATCGGTGATGAAGGAACACCGGTGCCCGCTAAGAATTAAAAGTCTCCCAAGAAGTAGGGGGAGACACTTGAGGAGATAGAGGAACACATCAAGATGAAGATCTTCTCTGATGATGAAACCTCTCCATCAAGCCCTTAAAAGAGGTGCATGAACTTCATGCCAAGGACTTCTCCTATCTCAAATGAGAAGAAAAATAAGCCAAAGTTTCCTACTATGATGCACACCATCACCCTAGTGGACATAGTGTCAAAAGAGGTGCAATAGGAGTAATAACAAATGGAGAATGAGGTAAAATTTGGGAAAGGCATGTACATTATGCCTAAAAAAGATGATTCCTCATCTAGTGAGAGAACTTCATCACCACCTCAATGTGGAGAGGAAAGGAAGGACTATGTATGGAGAAATATTGGCCTCAACAATGAAGATATTAAAAAGGCATGGGAGTTGGATAAGAGAAGAGAAGAAATGAGGAAAGTCGACATGACAAAGGAAAGGATTGCGAGAGTCAAGGCTGAGGATTTCAAGGCACAAGAAGAAAAGTGCAAGGCAAAGGATAAGAAGAGAAAAGTGTAAAATAAGGTGGCCTAAGAGGAAAGGACCAAAAAAGAGAAAGATAATAAGGTTATTGCTAGTGCAGAACCTAGGGAAGAAAAATCTTTATAAGAGGCACCAGACGCCCACACCAGCCTAGTAGAGGAAGTTGTAAAATAGTAGTATTGAAAAGGTGTATAGAGACAAAGAAGGTGATTCAAACACCTTAAAAGAACAAACAAAGAATGTAATGGAAGGACAAGTGTTATCAATAAGGAATGTAAGGATGTTTCCATCAAGGAACCACAAAAAGGAGAAGCATATAAATGGGACAAGTCCAAAAAGGAACCCCTACAAAAACAAGATGGCAAAGCTAGTATTGTGCAAGATGAAGAAGTAGATGAAGGAGAAAATTGAAAAGAATAAGAACCCCTATAGGACTAAAAAATAATAAGGTACCAAAGAAAGCACCTGCACCAGTAGAGAAAAAAAGGATCAAATGGAACTGGCCATCAAACAAGAAGAATTTGAGCTGAGCTATAGAGAGGAGTAGAAGGGGTACACCTAAAACAAGGATTTTTACATATTGGAATACATGCCTCACAAAGCTACCATGACATTGAAAACCCACCAAGTGTTCTGTTCTCTTGATTTCTACACGAATGAGCCTCACTTTGAGGTGTTAATGAAATAAATCAAATGCAACAAAAAACTAGAGGAGGGGCATGACTACTAACTCATTAACCCCTAAGATATGAACCTAGTAAGGTCTTTTAACACCCTAATTCAAATGGCCTTCGAGGTAGAATGCAAGAACATTGTTAGTGATGTTTGTGCCATAAAATATAAGATAGAACTAAAGGTAGAGGAAGATCTTACCTCCATGAAGGTCAAGCTCTAGCAGTTGGCCAAGTGCATTAAAGAAGTAGAGCCATTCATTTTAGATCGTATTGATACTTCTATTTATTTTGAGATTGATAAGGTATGTCCATTGGTAGATTATATGCTCACATGAATGAAGATGATGCCAAAATAAAAGGAATAACCTCGTGATTCCATCAAGAAATAGCTCAACAAAAAGTTCAATTAGGTAGAAGACTTGTTTAAAAAGCTACAAGAGGGAACACAAGATGCTAATGTTATATTTTGAAACTTATTCACATAGGCACTAGTCATCAATGCATGCTTCCAAAAGGTGAAAGGGGAGAAGGATGACTTGATGAAGCAATCATTGATTAGTATTAGGGCACCCAGGTGAAAACCTAGGAGTAAGACCTATAATAAATCTTTTCTCACTTTTTAGACAAAGACAAGACAACAAGCATCCATCCTAGATGGCAGGGTCATAAAACCAAAAGAAAGGATAGAGGCCTTCATAAATTAATTAGATAAAACTCACATGATCACACTTGAGACTACCTTTATGTTTATCAATGGTTCCATTAAATAAATAGAGATGATATTTCAGGGCTTCTTCAAGGTAGAGATGAAGTATAGCACTCTCGAGTTTTGCATAGCTAAGGCACTAGAAGTCTAGTTTGAGGATTAACTAAAAATTTTGTAAGGGGTAATGTTGGGCCCCTTTTTGACCTATGTAATGGAACTATTCCAACTTAGCAAATACCTAGGCATGAGGAAATCATAGTAAATGATTATTGTTTTGTCTTCTAGAGGAGTCAGTTGGTATGCAACTAAAAATTATTTTTTTAGTTAATCATCATTAGGAAATGGGTACACAAAACAACAACTACTCATTAAATACAAGCACATCCTTTTAAAATAATCAACATTGGGGTGTGGGTACAAAAGATAGTGAATGCTCATTAAAAACAAGTATAGTGGAGATAGTGGGATGAGTATCTCTAGTGTTAGATTAGTGATCAAAATGCTCCATTTCCCATGATCCATGGATGCTTTGAATCTCTATAAATGGAAGATGAGTTCAATTGGATAGAGGATATGAACTCAACTAGTGAATTTATAGTGAATTAATCCTAAATGGTCTCTATTAGGAGATAAAAGTAGTTTAGGATGATTTTGGCACACCCGTTTGTAATGCCCAAGTTATATTGTGATCCTCTAGGGGTTTATTAGTTCAAGTCGAGCCTATGATCAGTTATATAGACTTATAAATGTGTTTTTGTTAAGTTTTGTAAATCAGGAATGCTTTGTACAAATATTTAATGGATTAAATGATTTAAGGTCTATATTATGTATATTAATATTTCACAAGCTTCTAACACGACTCATTCATAGTGCACTTATCGATAATGATGAACCCCATGCTTGATATAGGAAATACTATAAGTATGGTTAATACCCTACACCCTATAATGATGTATGTGCCTAAAATCCAACCCATACCTAAGTCCATCATCTAGACACCCAATTTCTCCTCAAGCATGTGAATGTTATTGAGCCCATGGAACCCAATGCTTGTGCCCACGAATGTGAAACCATCACTACACTAACCTAAAGACCTTGAAGAATAGAGTTGTTCCATGGCACAACTGACCAAAAACATACCCTAGTCCCTTATCTACTACACTTTAAGTGAGAATATAAGGCATGTGCCTTATATAAAGTGATTTTAGCACAATTGAGTGTTAAATGTTGGGTACCATAGGATTAGTCCAGGCTTGCACCCCTCTAGAATAAGCCTAAATCTGACCTAGATAGCTAGGTAAGCACATGACTAGGATCATGACTGAAGCACCTCCTTTTCTACAATATATAAGGTCTTATCATGAGGGAAAGTGGGGCAAGATTGATCTACTTGAACCTATTTATGACTATAAAATGAGATTGTTGGATCAATTGGTCCCACCTCATCACAAATTTAATCAATTAATCAATTGGGGAAATCAATTCTGTAATTTCGGCCATATTTATTCATGTGAAACCAATTTTATTAGTCTATGTAGTGTTCTATTAGGGCTAAAATGATGATTTTAGGGTTTTAAGAGTGTAAAATTTATGGTTTAGGGTTTAAGTCTTAGGGTTTATGGATTAAGGCAAAAGTTTTATGTTCTAGGGTACATAGGGTCTAATCACGAAGTAGGGTTAATTTTAGTGGGCTATATTAAAAAATCCTTGGAGGTTCCCATGAGAATTGGATTTTCAATAGTAGTGAGTCGATTTGAAAGCTGTATAGTTATTCTAGTAAATTATATGACACCACATAGTGAATCATACAAGCCTAATTAAGTTTTTGACCCTTGATAAAATGTAGATGAGAATAAATATATTATAATATTATAGACAAGAATTAACATGTTACAGATGAGCATCAATATGATAAAGATGACCATATGCATGTTTCAGATAAGTACTAACATGATGTAGATGAGCACTAACATGATATAGATGAACAACAACATTTTATGGATGAGAATATAGATGTTGTAGATGCAAATAGGCATTATGATGATGCTCATTTTTAATGTGCAAATGAATGCCCATATAATCCTATTATGCATATATTTGATACATGTTGACTTTGATCATCTATATAGTAGATATGAACATCTGTATGATGTTTATGTCCACCCATATTTCCATATAGTTTCCTTCATAATGCAAGAGATCAATGGTAACATATCAGGACTAACATGCATCCGTGGCATGCCACATCTATAAACATATACAACTATCCAAAATGGATAGACAATATGTTGATGTATGGTATCGACATGTGGACTACTCAATTGTGACATGTTACTTTCGATGAGCACCCACATTATACAAACATTCACCCTTATCCCATGAAATACCTATAAAATTTACAAATGTACCTCATTTCACACATTTTTCCCATTTATTACTCTCTTACCATTCTTGATCTCCATCACCCTGACTTCCACAAACCTATTTTTCATCCTGGTTATACTCACTACCTATGGCTTCTATTTCCCAAACCTTGTCTAGCAAAGGTGAAAGTGGATACATAGAGGGAAATCCCAAAATCACTTTCTAATATTTAACATGCACAATCATATAAAGGATTATGTAATAATAATAGACATACAATGAGTGAGTTGAGCTTTAGAAGATCAATGAAATTACCTACATGTGGTAATATGAGATAGATATATTTTTAGTCAAATTTATATTATAAATCTTTGATATTGCTTCCTCATTTCTACAAATGAGGTTGATCTCAAATAATGTTTCATTTGGAACCCATCCAGAGGAAATCTAGAGACTGATAGGTCTACCTTATAAGGAAAGGGACCTAGTCATAACAAAGGCCTTGTTAAATGATGAGGGAAAAAAGTATTTGGAGTCCCATTATGCATTATAGCTAGATGGTATGATATTTTTAAATTTATAAGTACTCAAATTTTTGATTAATTTTACTTATGTTAGCTTTTAGTATCTTGTTATTTTTTTTACAAATTCTTAATGTTATGGTAAAAGGAGGATAAGAATTAAATGTGTGAAAAATCATTTTCTAATGGGGATGCTTGATCTCTTCTAGGAAATAATTATTTTTCAAAGCAGACCATCAAGCATTCCATTCTGAGCTCTAGTCTATATTCTTTGTACTATAGGCACTCAAGTTTTTGAATAGTGCACTTTCATTTCCAATAGAATTAAAGATGACTTAAAATTTGCTCTATGTAATGAAAATTCTCAAATTTCATGTTGTAATTATATCATTGCATTTTACCATGAATTAATTTTGGATTTGCAAGCAACGAGTGTCCCATCTATTCTCAATCCTACAATGTTTATCAATGCACACTCACTTGAATCATAGGTTGTTAGTTGGAGTTGTAGTTTGAACTTTGTACTATAATATTTTTCAAATAATTATATAATTATTTATCTCATTATATATATATATATATATATATATATATATATATATATATATATATATATATATATATATAATGAGATAAATATTTATATAATTTTTTGAAAAATATTATAGTACAAAGTTCAAACTACAACTCCAACTAAAAACCTATGATTCAAGTGAGTGTGCATATATATATATATATATATATATATATATATATATATATATATATATATATATATATATATATATATATATATATATATATATATATATATATATATATTATTTCAAAAAATTATATGAAATAATTTCCATAAGAAATGCACCAACGAAGAGAGGTCAACCTCTTGAGGCCATGGTGGAAATGGACATAGAGGAAGATGAAAAATCAACTCCACAAGTGCTCAAGAAGCAATTGATAAGAATAAAATGAATGTGGAGTTTGATTGCACCTCCAACACAACCAACCACTCATGTTACCAATATAGCTTTATAAGCTATCTTTGCTTTTATTGGATTAACAAAATGATGATTTTATCATTGTAATATTTTAATACTCTTTTCTATATATAGTGGTACAATATGCTTTGCAAACACTAGGGATTTTTGTAGATCTTTGATAATTAAATAGCAATATAAAGAGCAAGGTACACTAAATAATTTTTATTTCTATATGCTAATTTAATATTATATTTATTTTATTTGTCATTTTAGTGATTTTAATTCCCATTTGTAGGTCATTATTCTCAAAGGAAAAATCACAAACCTCCACTTCTACCACTCCATCCTAGACCTATAGATACTATAATTTAGGAACATTTGTTTATCTTGACATAGAGTTGTGCCACTATTCAGGTGGCAATACCTAATTTCCTAAAAAAATTTGCTTCGTGGTTTCCCTAGGGTAATAAGAGGCATAATTATTCATGAAATTGATCTATACAAAGATTATTTGGGCATTGATAATGGCACGCCCATGGTTTTTTTAACATGCATGTTATGATATAATAAATTTAGCCCAGATATCCTTTACAATGAGCTCATATGACTAGCTCTCCACCTAGTGGCACTGAAGGCAGTCCTATGGAGGAGATTCTAAAAATAGATGACTGGCATACTTTTTTTTATAACTTCTAATTTATTGGAAGAAAATACTAAAGCTTGTCTTAATTATTTTATTATTCCTAATCTTGATCATTTGATAACATGGGAGTATCAATAAAAAGTATTGATTCAATAAATAAATTCCCATTTTTGAAACCATGGTCAATGAAATTAATTGTACTCAATGGTGGAACATGAGCTAGCAAAAATTGATGTTTTATTCAACCAAGCAATTTTTGGAAATTTTTTGGTGACTAATAGCATTAATGATTATGTTCTTGATATAATAGTAAATAGGATTAAGAAATTAAATGTAGAAGCAAAAGCATACTATATAAAATGGGAAAAAAAAATAAAAGCCTTATGGATCTTGTAAATGCCAAAAAAGAAAAGGTATGCACTAAGTTCCATTATGGTTTTTTACAATTAAATTTTATTTTAAAACATTTATCTAATTAAATGGTCTTTGCTCATTTTTAGTCAAAATATACCAATCTAAAGAACCAATTTGTTATCCTTGACATGCATATGAAGAATGCACATAAAAAATAGTTATGCAGCAATTTATTTCAAGGACAAACTTGTTTTATTTAATAAGCAAAATAATAAAATAAATAAAATATTTTGAGAAAACAACTTAGACCCTGATGTTTTGTTTAAGCAAAACACTGAAGTAGACCCGTTAGTGCTTTCAGCTAGAGATGATGCTAAATAAGAATGGGCAACTCTTGTCAATATCAAAAATGAAGTGAAAAATCTTATAGAATTTGGTATCTCAATCATCAACTATTATTTTATAATTACTTATGATTTGTAATTATTGAAAATTGAGGATTGAGCTCAAAGCGTCACATTTTTCATGCTTATATTTTTTAATTATTGAAAACTTATTTTTTATAATATTTAAAATATATTTTTTAATTATGGATTCCTTATTTGAGTCTTAGTGTTTATTTGTATGAATAAAATGCCCTGAGACTCATATTAGGCTATGATGTGTAATAATTCGTTGTAATGTTCAATTGCTTTAATTTATTGCAAATTTTGTTTCAAAGCTATCAAAATATTGTTTACAATTTCTTTTGATTTAGAAATGTAAATTTAGTTTAAAATGTCAAAAAAATTAGAAAAATAAAATGTTAAATATGTACTATTTTTTACAACTCACTGTAAATAATGCTAAAGAATACTATTGCAAAATAATTAATTAATTAAGCATTTCATAAAAAATGTAATAGATTTATGAATTAAACAACATAAATATTATTTAGTGGTTTTCATATACATATGACAATATTATAAACTAAAAATTGGGTATATCAAATAACCCTTTGGAAATCCATGCTCCATCACTGAGATTTGTATGTCCTATCTTGCTAGCATTTTCATTATATTAATTTGTACTTGTATTCATGACACCTAATATTTTAGTTATATTACTCCAAATTTAAATTTCTCTATCATATGGAAATAATCCACATCATACCTTGAAAGATACAACCTTAAACATGTCTCTATATTTTTATCAAAAGTTTTCCTAAGCCTTCATTTAACAAAAGATAATGCACTAAATGCCATTTCAGGTTCCACGGACCCAAAAATCATTGTTTGGAATAATTAATATAATCAAAAATATTTGTTGATTTCTTTTTGATAAACAATATTTTCATACAATTTATTTTGTAGCCTTGTAATAAAACTTGTTTATGTTGGTTTAGTTAACAACTGATATTGTTCAACCATTATAATCCCAAAATGGATTGACTATTTTTTCAATAAATTCTCTTACAAAATAACCTTAACTTCCTCTCCTTTGGATTCCAAATAATTCTTGAAATATTTAATGAGAGTATCCATGTATTTGATAAATAACTTATTCTTTCTTCACTAAAATGTAGGATTCAATAACCCCATGGCTTGAAGTAACTCATCTTTTTGAAAATAATCTCAAATTTTAGAAGATGAGGTTTTTGAAATGTCTCTCAATTTGATTTGCATGTCACATATGAAATTATAATATAAAACCCTTATTACAGGTACTTATTCATATTCTGATCCAACTACATTACTTCAACTTTGGAGAGTGTGTAATGTTATCTCTTTTCCATTAACTAAAATATAAAGATGATAATGAATATTTAATTTAAAATAGTTTTGAGCATCCTTTATATTTATGAAAGTGTTTCAAATCTCAAATATTTGTCCCTTAAAACATTAATTTGAGTTGTATAATATATCAAGAGATAGATAAATTTGTTTCCTAAACCGTATGAATTCAACAAATATATATTGATCTCTCTTGTACATGTTTCATAAAACAATGCATTTACTTCAACATGGGTAGAATACCACATAATGTTAGCAAAGTTTTGAAATATATAAATGGTTAAACAAATCATGTGCCTTGTCAACCTCCATCCTATACTTAAACATAGAACCCATCAATGATTGATATTCCTCAAGTATTCTACATGCAGACTCATACATAGAAATATGTCCACTATTAACATCTTTTAACAATTTTTTTTCCATTAGTCACTCCAATTGTGAATTTTTGTAACTCTAAAAACCTTTTTAGATTGCATGACATATAAATGTTCAAATCAAAGATAAGATTCTCCACTTTTGTGACATTTTTGAATGTGATTATAATTTCTTAAGCAAGATTCATTTTATGTGCCATTCAATGGAATGTAGTCATATATGGGAAAACTAATGGTTACAGGTAAACACACAAACCTTTTCTATTCCTAAACATTACTCATGCACCATGCACACCATCACAGACTGACTTAGTACCAATATCATGGTAACTCATCCCAGTAATATCCATTAAATTAGAAATAACAAAATTTCAAAGGTTTTTAGCATTACAATTTTAAGTCATTTTATGTAGAGATAAAAGGTGATGTTTCCTTGAATGATTTTGAAATGTATATACATGGATGCATACACATGGTATGTTTTCAACCTTTTTTACCTCATCAATGAATAGCAATATAAACTTTGTTGCTTTTAATTTTCATTTAAAATCCTCCTTTTCAATCACTACGAGGCATTTTGACATCTCCCAAGGACTCATATTTGACCAATGTGCATGCTAAATGTTATGTAATCTAATATGATTAAATAAAATCTTATAGTCTAAAAAATTAGATATTGGTCTTCCTCTTTTACAATGTGATATAAAGTTGAAAATTGTATATTTTTGGCATGCAAATTAGACTTAAAAACTTTTTTTGAATTGAGCATTAATTATTCTTCTTTTCTCAATGAGGTGAAATTTTTCATTTTTCCATCTTACTATTTTTTTGATGGTTCCATCTTTGTCTTAAACTGACTCATATATTTTTCCAAAATGTTTCTCAATTATGTATAACTTGAGTTGCATTTTATCGTCCTTTCCAAGTTTGCAACTACATATTATGTATTTTCATTATGCTAGTGTGTTATTACTTTTTTTTAGCTTTATAGGTTCTATAAATGGGTATTTATATGCCAACTCATACTAAAATGAACTTCCAATTATCCATGTATTTTTCTCATTTTGCATAGTTTTTTTGTGCCTTTTTCAACTGGAGATTATTTTGGCTACATAGCAATCTCATTTGAAAATTGTGTTGGGTGAGTAGATATCCCATTCAGTGTTAGAAATTTATCATATACACCACTATATATATATACACACACACACACACACACATATATATATGTGTGTGTGTGTGTGTGTGTGTGTGTGTGTGTGTGTGTGTGTGTGTGTGTGTGTGTGTGTGTATATATATGTATATATATATATATATATATATATATATATATATATATATATATATATATGTATATATATATATATATATGTATATATATATATATATATGTATATATATATATATATATATATATATATCTGTATATATATATATATGTATATATATATATATATATGTATATATTCCTTGAATTCAGTGGGATGGTGGGTATTTATTTCTAAGTGACTTATTTTAGGGTAGGTATGTATTCAAAAGCATCATACAAGTCTTCAATACTTTTATCATTTAATTCTACATGTAAAATTTTTATATGATATTACTTTTCCATAAATGCCAATACTAAAGTATAAATAAATAAAAATCATTAAATCAAATAATATTTATAATTTAATAACTATGTTTAGCATTTCATTGCCAAGTACGTCTACCAATTCGAGGATATCTTCGATACCTTTATCAATGGGTTTTGCATCTAATATTCTTATAGATGTTGACATTATTATTGAATTTTATAAGAATATATAATTAATTAAAAATATTGTATTTTACAATTGTGTACCTCTGTTCAGAATTTTAAATTCATACCCAAATATGTCTTCATGTGGAGATATTTCATGTCTTCCAATGGAGATATTTCTTCAAAATAGATAATAGTGGGCTCTACATGAGAAATGGTTTTAGACATTTTACTTATTATTTAACTTTAGCACATGTGAATAAATAAAAAAACACTAGTTAATTGAAAATTTTGTACATGTATTTAGTGTCTAGATAAAATAAGATAATAAGTTATTTTGAAAAAAATTTATCAGAGGCCTTAATTGTTTTAGTAGAAGACATATAATCAAGCCTACAAAGTCATGGATTCAAGATGATTAAAAATAGAATGAAGATGATTGATAATAAATAAAGACACTTGACAAATGAATAATAACTCATGACAATAATAAAATATGCAAGCCACTGATGATAGGATACGGGCACTCGATGACATCATATAGGCATCCAATGACATCCTATAAACATTTATTTGAGAGCCTGATAGTTCCCAATTATAGCTTATGAGCATCTACTATTAGCCTACCATCATCTGCCAGTAGCCTATAGTTTTCTAATGAGATCTTGTAATCATATTATGGTAACCTTATGTCATTCAATGACATGTAATTATCTTCTAATGGCATCCTATTATCATCTGATGATAGCCTATGATCATCTGAAAGTAGCCTATGGTCATCTGATGGTTTCCTATAGTCATTTGACTGGAGCCTTCAGTCAAATGATTGTAACTTTTGGTTGCATAATAGCACATAAAGTGTTGTAAATGAAATTAGAGTTAAAAAAACTAAATATTGTAAAAGAATCATTGCATACTTGTTGGAAAATGTTGATGCTTGAATCTTTCATGGGACTTGACATACAAACCACAAAAAAAATTGATAAGGGTGCCTAAATCCCTAATGTCCCTTGACGTTGAATTATTTCCCAATGGTATATTATTGTTATTTGATAGTGTATGACTATAACACTAAACTTTGAATGTTTTTATCATCCTTAGTCTAATGGTATGTTGTGAGTTCTTCTAGATTGGATTTTGTGATACTAGTGAATTATATTTATATGAAGAAATTTATAGAAAGATTTAGGTAAACCTGCCCTCAAAATTAGCTTCAACCCCCCAAATTTAGGTGATCCCACTCTATCAACCACTCCATAAAAATTTTTAATTGCCAACTTCAGAAAATGGAATATTCATAGATTTAAAAAGATTCACCACTGAAAAAACTATCGTAAAGGCAATTGGGGCCAAATTAAGATCCTTGAACATACTTATGACTAAATAATATGATTTTGGGCTCAATTATTCCTTGTGTCATCACATATTAACATAACTAGTCAATTGGGATAATGAGTGATGTGATTGGGCCACACTGATCCATGTGAACCTAATTCTTACTCTAAAGGATGTTAATTGGTGTTAAATCAATTGTTTCATGGTTTAGGGTTTAGAATTTAGTGTTTACTATTTAGAATTTAAGGTATAGGCTTTAGGGTTTAGGTTTATGGTCCAATCACGAAGGCAGTTAAGGATAAGTTGAATTGCTTAAACCTATTTATGACTACAAAATGTTATTTTTGGCATAATTAGCCAAAAAATCATAAAAAAATAAGCCAATCAATCAACTAGGCCAATAAGTAATGTGATTTGTGCTGATTTCAGCCATATGAACATAATTGTTACTCTAAAAGATCTTAAGTACGGTAAAATAGATTGGTTTAGGGTCTAGGGTTTATGATTTAGGGTTTAGGTCTTAGGGATTAGGGTAAATAATTTTTAGGTTTTAGGTTATACAATCTAATAGGGAAGGAAATTAGGGTCAAATTAAGCTCCTTTAACATATTTGTCACTATATAATGTGTTTTTGGGCTCAATTGGCTCCCATATTATAAGATGTTGAGCTAATTAGTCAATTCGAGTAATCAATGATGTGATTCAGGCCAAATAAGGCCCTATGAACCTAATCATTATTCTAAAGGATGTTAATGAAAGATAAATAAATTGGTTTAAGGTTTAAAATTTAGGGTTTAGGGTTTAAGGTATAATTACAAAGGAAAATAAGGACAATTTGAGCTGCTTAAAACTATTTGTGACCATATAATGTGTTATTGTGTTCAATTAGCCCTTATATCATCACACATTGATTGAATTAGCTAATTGGGGTATTAGTGGTGTGATTTAGACAAAATTAATCCTAGTGAACCTAATTCTTAGAATTTATGATGGTAATTAGTGCTCAAAATATTGGTTTGGGGTTTTAAGAGTTTAGGATTTATGATTTATGGTCTCTAGGGACTATTATTTATGGATTGGTGTCTAAATTTTAGGGTATATGTTGAAGGTCTTAGGGTTTACAACTTAGTGTATAGGGTTTAGGGTTTAGGGCTTAGGGCTTAGATTTTAAGGTTTTTAATATATGGTATAGGGTTTGTTGTCTAATCACAAAGGTAACTGATGACAATTTGAGTCACTTTAACCTATTTATGATCATAGACTATGTATTTATGTTTGATTAACCCCCATGTCAACACAGATTGAGAGAATTAGTTCATTGGAGTAGTTAGTTTTATGATTTGTGCCAAATTTAGCACTATGAACCTAATTCATAGTCTAAATTATGGAAATTTTGGATCAAATGATTATTTTAGGGTTTTAAGAGTTCACAATATATGGTTTAGGATTTTAAGGGCTTAGAGTTTATAATTTATAGTTTACAATTTTTAGGGCTTAGAGTTTAGGGATTAGGGTTTAAGGTTTATAGTAAAGGGTTTAGGGTTTAAAATTTAAGGTATAGGGTAAATAGTTTATGGTTTAAGGATGAAGATTTAATGTTTATGGTATATGGTGTAGGGCTTACAGTTTAATTCTTAAGTCAATCAAGGATAATTTCATCTATTTGAACCTATTTATGAGCATAGAATGTTTTATTGGGTTCGATGAACCCCATATAATCATAGATTGAGTGAATTAGTTATTTTGGGGAAAGTAGTGCTATGATTTGGACTAAATTGAGCGATGTGAACCTAGTTATTAGTGTAAATAGGGTAAATAGGGGATCATATGATTGGTTTATGTTTCTAAGAGTTTATGATTTATGATTTAGGATTTTTAGTGTTTAGGGATTAAGGTTAAGGTGTGAGGATATAAGGTGAAGGAGAACAATTTTTTAGTGTTAAGGGTTTATGTTTAGTAATGTCTATGTATACAATTAATACTATATACATGGTATTTTCATGTAGTTTGTATTACCTCATATGCAGTTTTGTTAGTACTAAGAAATAGAAAACAAAAAAACATGTACCAACATCATTTTTGTCACATTGAGAGTTTTCCCCTATGGAATCTACTATCTTTCATGTTGCATATCACAGGTCTTTTATTTACTAGTTTAATTTATGCCCCCACTGTTAAGAATAAAAAACTGTCTAATCATGGTTGACTGAAGAGTGAAGGTATTTTTTTAATAATTTAATTATTATATCCACTTAGTTATGCACATCAAGTATGTATATTTTATAATAATTAAATTATTTTCCCCATACACAAAAGTTTACAAATTTATGCAATCATGGGTGACATCTTTCTTAATGGTAAGAAGAAGAATCTAAAGTGCCAAACACTAGAGGGATTATATGTGCAGAGAAAAAATCAACTACAACAAGTGTAAAAACATCATGCAGTTAAGTCTACTATGCTTATTGAATTCAATGTCACAAATAATGATGAAATGAATAATGATAGTATACCAAATTCTAAAAGTATAATTTTCAAATGTAATAATATATGAAATTATATTCCATGCTCACATTTAAATCTTAATTTTTTTTATGATCATGACAGTATACATGATGATGTAAATTTCATGGAAACACCAATTGGTGAAAATAGCAATCAAGAAAAAAATAAAGGAACACCTTTTAATGAAGGAAACTATCAATGAATAAAATAATATGGAAACACAAAATCAATAAAATTTACCACTAAGCACAGCTCCTAGGATTTTGAAAAAAAGAGCCATATATTTAATTGAAATTGATGAATTTTTTTTAAACCAATGCCTAATAAAATATTTGAGAGCCATATAAGAACAAAATATGGAAGACACTGATATATACCATTTTTTTGTTACATTGAACAAAGTGCTTAAGATGAGACCTATAATGAACACCCTATGACTAATAACATCTAATATTGATGGTGTAAACAAGGAAATTGTTATGAAAAATCCTTAATGCATACCATCCAATATATGTGAATAAATTCACCAAAGATGGTAACATTACCTAATGCATTATTAAAACATATTTGGTAGGTTTTCAATCTATGAACAAATTATTGATTATACAAATAATTCATGCATTAAACATAAATAAAAAAATTACTAATGAAATAAATTAGAAGATGTATAAGACTTGATGTTGCCATTAACAATGACATGTGTCATTCTATGGTAGACTATTACAAAAAGACAAGGCTAAAGATGATTCCATATAATATATGCTTACATAATTTTGTGAAGGTAAAACAAGGGTGTCACCGAATATTATAGAAGTAGTGAGAAGAAGAGTTCATTAGTGTAATTGTGAACCACACCATAAATTTATTTTAGATATAACACAAACATAGTTACACTATTAATTTGTTAAAAATTATTCTCATATTTCTATTAGTCAAATATATTTTGAAATGACCAAAACCTTCTATGTCAAAATCAATCACACATGCACTACATGTTATAGGAAACATGTTGAATTTTATATGCATTATGATATTTTACATCATTTTCATTATAATTTACATAATAACAATATTTTTTAAGATTTTGGAGTTGAATCCCCACCAAAATTAGAAACGAAAATTATTCCAACCATTATTTGTGAAAAACCATATGGATAATTTTTTTTTATAACATTGCATGTTTGAATGGAATTTGCAACATTTGTGGCGGATTGAGAAAATTGGAAAATTGTACCCATCAAGATTTTACACACAAAATTGTTCAAAATTCAGTTAGTTTTAATAAATACAAATCTATGACTTCTCAAATGAAATATGGAAAGGAATACAAAATTTATGATATTGTTACATATCAAATACATGTTTTTATTAAGGGAAAAATTAGGGAGGAAATTATATATGAGTATGCAAGGCACACATATAGAACTTGATGGCTAGATAAATAATTCAAGTTAATTACAAACACATTCCTATTTAGTATTATTTTTTTATTAGTTGACTATGAAAGTAACTACACATTGTAGCCAAAAATATAGATTCAATTAAAATACTACAATTAAGTTAGGTTACCTTTTTTATGCATATAGCATTCAAAAATTCACCTGGCATTATAAAGCATGATAAAAAAATAGTAAGAGAGGGCCACTTCTATGTCAGCAGTGACCATATACATTCTTTAAACTATATGTAAGGTTATTTCCATTGTTTTTATGGAATGTTGAGTGAAAGGAACATTGCATTCAATCAATATTATATTTGGTGAGATAATTGCATGTGACACTTTAATAATGCATATATGTTCTACTGGTTGAGTAGGATGCATGTGATCACTAGTGTAAAACATATTTGTATTTTCATAGAAGTAGGCCATGGAAAAGGGGGGCATGATGGTGTAGGATCATGTGTCAAAATAGCACTTGCAAGATAAGAGTTGATGTCTGAAGAAGTCATTAATTTGATAGATGCAAAAAACGTAGCTGAATGGTGTGATGAAAATATGGGCCGTGGTTCTCAATAAAAGTTCATTGTATGTAGATATTTATAGTTTATGGAGGATAAATAATTAGCAAGATATGAATATATCATGACATTAATAGGACCGAGTGAGTTACACTCATTTAATATCTCAAACATAAGTAATTAGATGGTTCAGATTTACTACCTCTTTTACCCTTCTTACCAAAGTTTGGATTTGATAACAAATAGGGGAATTAAAAAAGACTCAAGATATCCTAGAGATGAATTGCTCTTCATATTCTTCCTCCTAAGAAATCATCAACCTCATCTAACTCTTACAAACTATTTGATTATAATGAACCTTTAGATTCTAGAAGAGCTATTGACTGAAACTTTGTTGATCCTCTAAGAACTTTTAAAGATGCCCTATGAATATTGAACAAACCCTCCAAAGTATGTCCAATCATGATCCCTTTCTTTTTTGGATAACTAATTTGCTCAAATTCATGAGGTCCCTATAGCTCATGAAAAACCAATGTCCCTTATGGAGGGCTCCTTTTTGCATAAGATTACACTAGGGGGATTCAACCCTTCTAACTAAGGAAAAGGCACTTCATTAAATGAAGGAAACATTGATGATTTTTGGATACTATTCATGAGATCAATGTTTGGGAAAAACAAATTCTTGCCTATTTCTTCAAGAGTGAAGAACAAGAAACTTATGAAAAAATCTTGGGGCACGCTATCACTTTAAGGCCCACCTAGTTGCACTTAAAACATTTGAATGGCATACCTTCATAGTTGATGTGGTGCATCCAAGACCCATGAGAAGAGGTAATCTTAACTTAGTGAAGAAAATGTTTACAAAAATAATCAAAAGCACAAACCCTTGAAAAATTTTTATGGCCAACCAAATCACAATCAGTTTTAACAAAAACCTTTATCTTTTGAACCAACTATTGAAGTAACCCTAAATATCTCAAGGCCAAAGTGATATTATAAAATATTAACCAAATCAGACCTTGAGTGATTATTATGTCATCTAGATTAAAAGATGCAGCTCAATGGTATATAAATACTCCTAACTTACCAAAAAACCAATGACCATTATTCCACATGAAGTCCCTCTCCTCCATAGTTTGAAAAAAGATCAAGAAAAAGCCATTGTCCATCAAGGAAAGAGAAACCTTTAAAAATTCAATCTAGGTGGATTTGGACAAATTTGAAAGTTCCTCGTATGAGGGTCATTTCCTCACACATCTACCAATGAGATTTTTTCACCCATAATCCCTATTAATGGAGGAAATAACCTTTTATTTTAGCTCAAGAATAGGGGAAACATTGGAAAAAATGAGGGCAACATCCCCCAAAAAATTAGGTTCAAATAAAAAATGTTTCCTTCCAACAAATTTAGTCCTTTCTTCTAAGTAATATGCTTCCACATTGTAAACCCCAACATTCTTGAAAAGTTTCATATTCAATCGGGAGTTCTTATCAACTAGTTGAGGTAAAAAATTAGGGTTTAAACTAGAGATAACTAATTTATATAAATTTTCATAGGAATTAAAGGGTTTTATAGATTTTTTACACTCATCATAGACCAAGTGTAAGTTATGTGTATCCCCCCATGTTCAGTGCACCTCCATTTAGCCTCATACCTCTTCCCCAAATCAATCCTTCTTGGCAATGCCCCAAGTTTTATGTTTTTACCTTTGCCTACCATCGTTTCACCTCTAAGCGTGCATCCTAAATCTCTCCAACCTTTCCACTACATACTATTCCTATTGTCATTGAAATAATCCCTTTCTCTAGTGTCATCGTCAATGTTGCTGCTTTCATCCCCTATGCGATCGTGACTTTCCATTTTTCAATCCATAAAATTTTCCTTGAAGTTTTACTATAATCATTTTTTGGTACTTTAATGTGTGCAAAACTTGAATATTTCACTTATTTATAACTTTTTTTATGTCCCTTACATGTGGCCTTTGGCCTTGTATGTTTAATTTATACTTTTTAGCATATGAAAATATCACTTGCATACATTATGATTATTATGTTTATGTTATTTTTTAGCTTATTTATTTTTATGAGCATTGTGATCTCTACCATGTACTAACTAATGCATATAATAGTAATTATTTATTTTATTATTATAATATTGATATTTTATATAGGTATGGACTCATATGTAACATACATACTTCAAATGCCATATATCTTATTATCCTAACATGCTTTTCAAATATTCTACATTATTCAATGATTATATATTATTAAAAATGATGCAATTATTATTTTTATTTAGTTGAGTAACTTTCAAGATCAATTTCCTGACCTCAAAAGCTATCACTCTAGTAGGATTTTCATACATGAGATATGCCTTTTAAAAATACATAATTCATTTTAATACAAAATAAAATTTCAAAATACCATAAGATGGTTTAGAGTTTAGTTATTAACATAGATAATGCGGGAATATTATATACATATGGAATCACATTACAAGATAAAAGAAAAAATTCGTACATTGTTTTAGTTTATGATATAGATTCAACACAAGTTTCAAATAAAATTTTAATTTCTCATATACATATAGTCATAAATTTTACATTTGTCTATGGGATCATATTATAGATTCATGCACACTATGCTATTTTTCTTTAATTTCAATATTATGTGATATTTGTGGACATGGTATAAGCATACACATTCTCCATTATATTTTGATTATATATTTAGGGAAAAAAATCCAATTGAATCTACAATACATTTGTAGTGGTTAATTAAATTTAGTTAATGATGCATAACATAGAGGTTTAGTTCCATCTATAATTATGTCTATGAATCCATTCTATATATCAACCCATTTCATGTCTTGGATTTATAAATAAAAACTAATTTAAATTGAGGATTTAATGTCCCTCAATGTGTGTTGTTTATTTTACAAAGTAAAAATTGAATATGGGGCTTCAACACTCTCAAATTATCTAGTAGTTCATGCTAAGGAACCTAATTCTCCAAGTGTTTAATGGGAAACACAAACTCTCTAATACTTCAAGGAAGAATCATATTCAAATGAAATTATATAATAAAAACACTTGTTTCACAAATATATGTGTATTCCTCCCTTACTCTCTTTTAAATTCCAATATCTCAAAGTATAAACATTTTATAAAAATTTAAACATCAAGCCTTTTTAAATATTAGTTTATAAAAGAACAAAGTCACTAGTTCATGGGTTTTGTAATGTTTTATAAAATACGGTTCCTTGCATGATGGGAGTAATAACTGAAAAACAAAGTATTGTTGCACACTAAGTTACATCTTTCCTTTTGTTTAGAAATTTGATTTCTAGATTGATGGGAGGGAAAGTGTAGTAACCAAATTATAGTCAGGAATACTTGATTATGAAAATTTTATCCCTTTTAATTTTATTTCCATTATGGAATTAGCCAATGCCTATATTTTCACATTATTTTATCCTAGGTCCTTATTTAGATAGATTATCTTTTATAAATAACTATATGTCACCTTAAAAAGTGTTTTCATTAATAAATACAATTTTAATCAATTGTAAGACCATATTAGTACCTAAATTGTACATATTTCTCATTTGAACATAATCAAGTAATAAGAATAATATTGGCAGTACAATTTGTGCCCTAAGGGTCAATCTTGTTAGTTTCACCTCTAATAGCTAGTTTTTTCAATCAAATCTTCACTTACATTGTCATCCATGGTTTTATGATTCCTTTTGTGTAGTTTTACCTTTTAGATTTATATAAATGCACACTCTAGTCACTTATTTTACCAATTCAAAATTTTAATACTATAATCAAATAAAAATGACATTTGAGTGCTAACACTATTACTTAAGACCATCCATCCCTAGATTATTAATAGACCTATCTTAGGGCATATTAAGATACATATCAATCATTTATGTAGGCTAAACATGTCCCTAAATATCCTTAGAGAAATCCCATACCTTTACTTTAGCATCTTGTCCCCTAGTGCCTTAGATTGTACCACCCGAACACTAGAACCATAATTTGGACAATAATACCATTGGTAATAGTAGAGTAATTTGGGCACTATTGTCCTTATACCTCCTTTTATCTCCAATAGATCAATTTTAAAATCAAAAACCATGTAGGGTTGGACTAAACCTATTTTAAGACCTGTGCAAGCAATGTAAAATATCTATACATGACTATGAGCTCCATATCCACTAGATATAAATCAATTTCAAATAACACAAATAAACTAAGAACAAATTATACACAATCAAGGTAATTAATATCAATTATACCCTAATTTTTCATACAACCATATACAACATCCTTAATCTTAGATTACTCATATTTCTATTCTCAATCACAATCAAAGAACTCAAACTGACATTCATACTAGATTCACTTGAACATGCACCAACACTTAGGTGGGGAAAGCTACATTGGGTTAGATTCCTTATTATAGTATTGGTATGTATTCAACACTAATCATAGTGCGGTGTTAAGGATGTCCTACCTACCCCACTAACATCACATTTTTCTACTCGTGCCAACTAGATACCCTAACAACATGGAGGTTTATGGTTTACATATAAACTCAGTCAAGACAGGTCACCTAAAGGGAAATAAAATTCATGTGCATAGGAACATGCTTGGGAGACTTAGACATAGGTTCACCTAGAAGTTTGGAATAGTTATGCATAAATGGCACTAGCATTAAAAGAAAGAAACAAGAACCATTGGTGTTATTGTCCAATTAGGGCACTACTATTTAGGGAGGGTTTTGACACTTGGATCATGTCCATGAAACTCAAATTAGTTCATGTGTATTTTTGTAGCTTCAATATCTTCTACCTCAATCATTTTCTAGCTAACTACTTGTTTAAATAATTTATTTCTACTTTTAGAAAGGTTAAAGTAGGTCAATTTTATTACAAATCAGTGGATGTATTTATTATATATTTCTACTCTCATTTACTATACTCATATGCTTTAATAACCTAGGGATTGTGTTAGAGTTCGCCTAGATCTCTGAATAGTGAGCATGCAGTAATGCCAAATTCCTATAGAGTTAGAATGAGAGCTATAAAAAAAAGAAAAATACACAAAACAAATGTTTGATTTAACCAGCTTAGAAGAAGAAGAAGAAAGTACATATAGGGTGAAATTAGGTCACAAAAAAGGTAAAACCCTAATTCACAATTAAAACCCACTTCAAGATAAATGACCCCTAATGACATAACTAACTAGCCTAAGTAATTTGAAAAGATGTGTAGGTAAAATCATTAGGTGGGAAAATGCCTAAACTAATAGCCCCCTAAAGTGTAGCTTAGGTTGGTAAAAGAATTAGGTCCTAAAAATAATCCCTGATGAGTTACCCAACCACAACATAACTCCCATAAACTAGGGTAAAGGAGAAAACCTCTAAGAGCAAGACTCCTCCCCAAAAGAGAAAAAAGAAGAGAAGAGAGATAAACATATCCACTAAGTTCTACAATTGATTGTAGCCACCAGGTGTTCCCTAGAGGAATGCTCAAAAGTGACTGTGAATCAGAAGTACATGCAGTGAATAATGATTCACCCTATAATAGTGAGTTTATCTACCAAGTGCATGTTATATCTTTAACCAATATGTGTAATTCTTATGAAATGAATGACTCTCATACTACAAGGTAGATGGGTCAACTACTTTATGACAAGATGGTACACTATAATTAGAGGTGAATAAGGTATGTGAAATACTCTATAACTATGGAATAGACTATCTGATATCTAATGGATCCTAGATCAGTAGACCATTTCCCTATAAATTTGCAAGTCGAACAGAGGTAGGTGGATCAAGAACTAAAACCTAAATATCTAGAAAGTGACAAGGAGATGGTGGAGGTGTGTAAATAGGTACAAGTGAGAATATCAAAAAAATTCTTAGGCTCAAAAGTGTCAACCGGGATAAGTGAATCAGAAGTGGAATCTAAAGAATATGAAGGAGAGTCAGAATCAAAGTGTGAGAAGCTATATAGCTGATTTTGATGATCGACTATTCCCATAGCCAAAATAGTATCACTATAAAACTCCCTGATGTACATTGAATCTGGAGTGAATTCAACTCCTATGCCCAAACTAAGGTGAGTGATTTGGTAGATTGATAGGAGATTATTTATGAATGATGCCAAACATAGAACATTATTGAATGTTCCACCACTCACTTCAATAAACTCTCTCTCGAGAACCTTTTTAGAAGTGTTGTCACCTAGTTGTATAGAGGATATGTCACATGGTTCTAAAGAACTAGACTTAATTTGTGAAGAGGCCATGTGATGTGAAGCACCAAATTTAATGACCCTTGTAGGAGGAGTTAGAGGAAAAACTAAAACTAAGGCTTTGCCCTTTTGTTTCCCCTTGTTATTCACTTTTGCCTTTTATTTTCCAGAGTCATTTGCCTTAGTGGATTCATGGGTTGATGAAGATAGTTTGACAAAATCTAGAACACCTATGTTATTCTAAATAAGAAGGCTAGTAAGGTGGTTAATTTATTTCTTTAAAAATTTACTCTCATCATGCTTACCTGAACAATACCCACATTTTATCCAATCTTTCTTAGGATTATGACTTGAAGAAGAGGTCTTATTTTTTGATTTGGAGGTGGAAATATTTTCACCCTTTTCATCATTTTTCTTGCTCTTCTTTTTCTCTCTATTATTAGAAGTATTATCTTTCTTAGCATGTAGTGCATGAGATTTAGATCACTTCATTGTTCCCATCTATATCAATTTATCTAGCTCCTGAATCAGGGTGGCAACAAAGGTATCTTCCATGTGTTGTCAAGAGCACTCTTAATGGCATGGAAAGTCGACACAAATATAGAATATTCAAGACCCAGTTTAGAGAGTATTGATAGAATAAGTTGTTTTTCTTTCTTGTCAATTCCACATGCTTTCAACTACAATTTCAAAAGTCTAAATTTGGTGCAAAAGTCTTGAAGAGTGTCTAAGTCATCTAGTCTCAATCTAATGAGCTCATTTTCTAGCTCATGTCCTCTCATCACATCCTACACCCCAAAGAGCTTGGTGAGTTGGACTCATACTTTAGTAGTTATTTTGGTAGATTAAATGTGAAAGAGTAAATATGGGGAGATGGAAAGACACAATAGTGTATGGAATTTGTCACAACAATTAAACCATTTGATTTTTACTCTAGCACTAGTAGGCTCAATCTCAGTGCCCATTATAATTTGATGGTAACTCTTGGATTGCAAAATGATTTCCTTTCTAGGTTTCATTTCATGATAATTAAATGGTATAAGTGAATTAATAGAGAGTGAATCCATAATATATAAGTAAAGATTATTGTAGTAAGTAAAAAAGAATGTATAAAAAGAAAGAATGCACAAGACAGCATAATACCCCCTTAGAACTATCGGTAGTGACCCCTGTGAATGTTTCAAATATAAGCATGCTCATATAAAAATCAAATTCAACTAAAAATTTGCCTTTAGAAATAGGTGCAAGGAACTAGAGGGACATCAGATTCAATCGATAATGTGTCCAAGAGAGAGTATAATAGGGATGAAGTAAGATTTAGGCCATTACACCTTGAAGAAAATGGATATTTTAAAAGGCCAAAACCAATACCACTAATATGTAGAGATTAAAAAAATATGCAATTTCAAAAAAATTAGCACCCAAAATAGAGCTACAAATTGAAATTTGTAGCACTTACAAGTTCTTACTCTCACATTCCTAGATTCTTTCCAAAAATGGATTTTTTTTTTCAAAAATCCAAAAATGGCAAAAACTTCAATCTATTTCTTCATTACCTTTCACCTTAAATTTGACACCATCCTAAACATCACATGAGTTTCTTGAGATATTTTGCTTGGGTTTTCCATGCTATTTTACTTACTTAGGGTTTCAACACTACTTTACATTCTCAGGATTTTGACACTACTTTACTTACCTGGGGTTTTGACACTACTTTACTTCCTCAAATTTTTGACCAACTACAGCTTTGGTCTTTTGAACAACTACTACTTCAAGCTTCTATACCTCATTTAATAAAAAAGTAAGTGGAATTCACAAACCCGAGTTGGTCTATAGTAGTGTGAAATAGGTTTTTGGACGTGCTTTGCTAGAGAAGTAATTTCCCTTCACAAACTTGAGTTGGTCTACAGTAGTGTAAAATAAGTTTTTAGACCTACTTTTCTAGAGAACATGAATTAAAAGTATTTAGGGGGTGAAATTATAATGACTTCTCCAGGAAATTTGTTGGGTTTTATAAGTTTGATTACTTACTATCGATTACTTCTAAGTTGTCACGGTTGTGAAGTTCAATTGCTTCCAAGTTGTCAAGGTTGTGAACTCTGATTGCTTCCAAGTTGATGGGGTTGTAAAGTTTGATTAATTCTAAGTTTTTGGGGTTGTGAAGTATGATTTATTAAGTCACCATATTTGCATGTTTTGTAGGGTCTTTTACTTGTTCGTACAGATGTCTATTAGTAATAAGAAAATTTGATTTTTGGAAAATTTGTGAACTTTTTCAAAAATCTCAGAGAGACCCATTTTAGATCTCAAAAAACCCAAAAAACATTTATAGGTGGATTTTTCATCAATATCCTTTTGACATAAGTTTTGAGGTAGAGAAGAATCATGCCTCTACCATAACCAAAATAGCCATAAATCCATGAACTTTCTCAAAAATATAAGAGAGACCCATTTGAGATATCATAAAACCCACAAGGAATATGTAACTATATTTTTATTTTGATGTCATTTGACACAAGTTTTGAGGCAAAGAAGAATCACACCTCTAGGGTCAAAAACATGGTCATATAGGATAAAAACTAGAAATGTCAAATGTAGGGGGTCGTGCCAAAGGAGATAAATGCATCAGACTATTAGGAAGGATATGATACCATGTTAGAGTTCGATATCTAAATAATGAGCATGCAGTAATGTCAAATTCCTGTAGAGGCAAATGAGAACTCCAAAAACAAGAAAATTACACAAAGGAAATGTTTGGATTAACCAAATTAGAAGAAAAATAAAGTACATATAGGGTGAAATTAGGTCACAAAAAAGGGTAAAATTCTAGTTGACAATTAAAACCCACTTAAATTTAAATTACCCCTAATGACTTAATTAACTAATCCAAGTAAGCTGAAAAGATGTGTAGGTAAAACCACTAAGTGGGAAAATGCTTAAACTAACAGCGTGAATGCTATAACCCTAAAAAAGTTAAATCATTTGGTGATACTTACTTAGAATACTACTCAAACCCTAACCCTAGATTATGTTAGGGCTTGTATCCTTATTTTTTATTTTTACATTGGTTTTGTTAAGCTTTTTAGATTTCATACATTCTATTTTAGTATCCCTCTTTCACTTTATTTACCTTATGCCATCTAAAAAGGTTCATTCTCTTCCCTTAATAATAAGTTCTAGAATTACCAAGAATCCTATTATGCATACCTAAACTCCTTCTATTCAAGATTATACCATGTACAAAATACCATTTACAACCCTCATAATTTATCCTTCACACCCTAATTATGTTGACTTGAATCATAATGCATCTGAAGATGAGAAATATAATTAAGATGATACATAACATGGGAATCAAGATATTCTCCCCCCACTAAATAACAAAAATATTATAATCAATAAGGATGGAATTTTATAGAGTTTCATAGATAGACTTTAGTAAATACCCCACAACCAAGCACAAATTATGCAAACCACAATAGAAATAAAAAATAAATAAAATAATGGTCAATATTGTACTCCACTACATAAAAATATTGTTACACCTATTTTGGGGGAAACTCATCTTGTACATTAACCTAATTTAACTCAACAACCTTCAAAAATAGAAATTTCTCATGTGCCTAGTTCCTCTTCACTATATGTATAATCCACCATGCATGAGATTCATTTTCTATAGACTAAGGTGTTACAACTTGAACAGGGTGTTACTAGGCCATCACATGCCTTGGGTTTTCATATCATTTTACATACACCTTTTGTATATCACATAGAGGGAATGATTTTGGCATCTAAATTCATGAAACCTAAGTTTACTTTGTATGGTGGTAAGGGTAACTCAGAGCACCATCTACGAGATTTCCACACTACATGTTCAAACTATGTGTCATAATTGGCTCCTTACTAATTTTTCCCACATCATATAAAAGATTGTGGCTCATAGTGTTTCTATGATATTCCAAATTAGTCTGTCACTACATTTAATCCATTGGCATATATGTTTTAAGAATACATTTCAATTAACATCAGTGACAAGATATCGTATGCTCAAGTGGCATAATTGAACCAAAAACCCAATTAGCCTATTCAATAATAATATTTCTATGGATAATTATGTTTCCATCTTTGAACTTAGTGTTCTAGATCACTTCCCATGATGCTTCCTCAAGAGAAATTAGAGTCCAAAATGTTGGGTTCAAAAGTGGAAACACGATTATCCACAAAAATATTTTGATTTATTTTATGGACTATGAAAGCATTAAATATTTAAAAATGATCCTATTCCAAAATATGTCTTATGATATAAAACTATATTGGAAAACATTACTAGACTCAATATAGATAGAGAGATCCAAGACATTTAAAAAGAGTTTACTACTATCATTGCATGAAGCTATCTTGTTCAATAAGTTTCCAACATTGATAGATTTATGCCACATAGTGAAAGAAAGGAAAGGTAAGTTTCTCTCTATGGGTAAATTAAAATCTAGAATTTTATCAAAGTCAAGTACTACGAGTTATAATAAGCCTCCATAGAAAGTAAAGACCACTAAAAATAAGAGTGATCAAAAGGCCATAATTAATGCAGTGTCAGATCCACCTCCTCACCTAGTTTTATCAGTTCCTCCATGGAGAGTTTTCAAAAACCTTCTAGAGTTAGTAGCACATGTTTTATAACAACTCTCAGAATGCAATGTCATATCTCTCCCTCTCATCAATAAGGTTGATATGACTAGACCTCTTCCAAATTACCATGATTCTAATGCATTATTCAACTATCATAGGGCACCATACCATACTATAAATAAATGCATCAATATGAAAGATAAGATAGAAGATAGAGGCTAACATCATTGATGTGGACACACCCATAGAGTCACCCAAATTTTAACAAACTAAATATAAGGCATTGTAAAGAGTTTTAGATACATTCCAAAATCATACAATTAATGAGGAAAGGGCACTTTAAGAGTTCATTATACATATCAAGAACATCTATCATAGGCATCATATCACACTACTACAAAGGATGCACACCCCTTAAATAATATCATTGGTGCTTATCATAATACAATGCTAGTTATACCACTCATCACTTTATCAAAGTAGGCTATTATTGATGATGATTCAAATTTATACACACTCTTTATGTGAGCCTACATTTATCATCATCCTATTGAAAATGTTATGGTTAACAATGGGTCAAGTATGAGCATGTGAACCATCATACTTCTATGACATCTGAAGTATTCATAACATGACATTTTTCCAACCATTGTAGTTATTCATGATTATAGTGGCCATGTTTAGAGCTCCATTAAGGATATTTTACTTCCACTGTAGGCTTAGACCAGTACACATGACCAATAGATTATTAGTAGTACCTAGTACATGCACATTCGCCATGTTATTGGGTAGGCCATGGATATATTATATATGATCCATTTCATTTACCATGCATAAACATCTCAACTATATACATGTTGATCGGGTGGTCATAGTTGAGGGTATTTCATATGAGTATCCTTTACTTATCCTACATGAATTCACACTGAAATTACTTTTAATAATAGTTCATATCATTACACTATAGACTTTAGTTGAGCCACTATTACAAGTGAGGTCCACTCCTACAATGTTACCATATATGCATATTCTCCCCGAGAGACCATTTTCAGAGAGACCCTTACATAAGAGATATGTTACAGATTATAGAGGTTATCCCTCTACCCATTTCCTTCTAATATCAATACTATTGAGTTCAAAGGGTTCTTAGAACTAATGCCATCTATAACATCTTATACTAGATGCATCCCTTAGGCCCCTACAGTTCACAAGACACCTTAGTCAACTTTTTATTTTCTTAATGCCACTATAGAGTTAATTCCAACTGTAGATCACTTAGTACAATAGGTTTTATGACTTCAGTTACCTTTTCACATGGCACTTACAACTATTATTCCATTATTTGACATAGCCCACATTGATAGTGAGTCTCCCATGAGACTCATCAGTTACTATATTCCTTACTTCTTGTACATAGTTCTTTATTTCTTTCTCCTTGTATGTAGTTTCATTTTCATGTTACTTGTACATGGCTCATATCCAAAATACAAAAACAATATAATATGCCAAACTAGAAAAATGTTGAAATATTTTGTTAGAAAGTATCAATTATAGATCGTATGCATCTGCATATTTACACTTTTTATATTTCCCAAGAATTACATATGCTTTCTATCTTATTATAGTCAATTTTTATCATACATACATGCTGCACTTATTCTTGCTGAGTATTTATATCTACTTACCAAACCTAGGTCCACTAAACAAATCTAGATTTATTACTACCTACCCATTGGGGGTATATACACAGATACATGGGTTCAATATTTGATACACATGTCCCTGTATGTCCAAATTTCTTATATTTACTTACACATTCCCATGTCCCTTGTATTGTGGCCTACTAGCCTAATTTATATTCCTCATGTGTGTTGTATGTATGCTCTCTTGTATGGGTCATAGCCATGACACATGTAACTTGATTGTTGCACAGTCTAGTTTTAGATGCCATGAGGGACCTCACGCAACTCCCCTTTATCCTTGGGTGTCGTAATGGAAATCATTCCACATTTCCCTATGTAGCTAATCAGTTATTACTAAGATTGATTACTCATATACATTTTTTAGATTTATCTTGGTAGCCTTATGAATGATAGATCTAACATACATCATACACTACAAACTTATGTTCAAATTATCTTATATTTTGTCACTATGTATGCACATTATAATGGTTTATTATGTAGATATAATTTATGATCCATCTAATAGAAATTTTACAGAGATTTTTATTTTGAAGATAGTTCTTGTATAGGTTAAATAATTCCATAAAAATGTAGCATTCATAGAGGTTTTTCATAGAGATCAGACTATCTGAATGCACTCAAAGTATAGTTTTCAACATAGAAAAAATATATGAATTCATTCCAAGAAAACATAGTGGGAAACAATGACGTAGAGACCAATTTTCGATGCACATAAATCAATATAGTTGGAAATTATCACCTAAATTGGAACACTAGCACCACCAACACTACTGTCTAAGATATGGCAATATTATCTAGTAGCCTTAGTTTCATGAAATTACATATTGCCAAGAAAAGTATTGCAGGTACAATTGAGGTTTAGATAAGTTCAATTATAGATTACTAGTTTTAGCCTAGTTTAGTATAGATTCATACTAGTTTACTCAAACTATGGGCATTACACTCGGCATGATCATTCGCCTTTCATTTTTAGATACTTAAATATGGATTATTAAAACTCAATCTATGATCCATATACTCAAATATCAAATTTGGGGACATGTGTGTGACACATTATTATGCTCACTTATGCTCCAGTTGACTAGATGTAATGACAAACTCCTTGTCATTATCTACACTCTACACATAAAGCACTATGTTCCAATTTACACACCAGATTGATGCCTTACTCCATCTGCAGTGGTTGGGATTCCTAAGTGGCCAAGAACTACTTAACTCAATGAAGATAATATTAAATTGATATCATAAACTCTATTATGTCATAGCGATATCCCTATTCAAACTTAATAAATGTGACACTTATAATACATAATCAAAAGACTTAATTAATTGTCCATGGTCATGGTACTACCTAATATAGCCACAACTTATTAATTGGTTTGTATTGAAAAACTCATGTATTTTATGAAATCTTGGTGAGACTATCATTACTTGTATCGTGGCTATGTAATGTATAGATTACAAGGGGTCATAACTATCATGTTATCTTAGAATTAAGTATGATGTCTCTTTGCTAATTCATTTTCATAAGTTGCATTTATGGGAGACACATTTATCACATGGATAATACCTGACATAGATGTAAGTGTTAGATCACAGTCATTGATGTCTACTATAGCATTTCAAGTGGTGTTAAGGAGAATAAATTTAGTTTTTCTATTTAATACCATTTAAGATTATTTTAATTAAATTACACATCATTGTAGTGATTTAGTTCATGTAGTTTAACTTTTATCTCACTCAAAGAGGAGACTCAGGGTGTGAGACATGGTGCAATCATACCAGTGATGAGTAAACTAGTGATCTATCATTTTATTCTTTAAACTCTATGATTTTGCGGAGTCAATAACTTCATAAATCTAACACAAAGGAGTGTGTAATTGGATATTTCTAGAAATGTCGTCACTATTATTCTTTCTTTTAGCGTGGTCCATTATCATACGTTCTGACCTTGCCAATAAACAAGATGGCATAAAAATGAATGAAAAGCAGTATTGTAACAGAGACAATGGTATCGTACTCGCAACAAAGATATGGTATGCTCTTGCAGTTGAAGGTCTTCAACTACTTACTGCCACATCCTTCGCCACTGATAACATCATCTTTCATGCATTAAATTTGTTAGTAGCAAATGTGTAATTTCAGGTATTGGATATGGAGACTTTTAAGACCAGCACGAAACTTCATCAAGAAATTTAGCAGTTAATGAGACTACACTTCATTTGAGATGATAATTCGAGAAAAGATTGATGATTTCAGTTACAATTTCTGCTCTTAAGGAATTATGACTCTGACTGTGAACAATACAGACTTTGTTCATAGGAGGTTATGCAGAAAAACATATTGAGGTGACATAAATTTATCACCCAGCTGCATGGTCTCCAATATATATCTTCATTCCCATTATATATTAATATAATTAATATACTTGACCACATGATTATAATTATCCATATTATTCTGTCAACTACCATACCGTAAAAGGGGTCACTGGTCGTGTTACTATTATATCAGACAAGGATCGTGTAGCAGTTGATACATTTATTTGTATTAAAAATTGTTTAGGGATGAGTTTGTGTGTAAAATATTAAATGTTAAATGTAATAAATTGGTATTAAAATAAACATGTGGTACAATATAATTGTTAAGAAATTTTTACCATTAAATATTTTTTATTAAATTGTTGAGAATTGATGTAATGAAATTTTATTAATTTGTAGACATGTACTTAATAGGGTATATGTCATTTATCTAGATATGTAGTAGATGTCTTAACTAAATTGTGTGATTAAATTTCTTAATATTGATGACATTTATTTATAATATTTAATCAAAATTATTATAAAATTTGTTATAAGTAAATATTTATACGTTCTCATTAATAATTAATTTTTTTTTCAATTGATTAAATGCTAAATTGAGATATATATATATATTATATTATATTTTTTTAATAAATTTAATAAATATATAATGATTAAGATATAAAATAACATTAACTCAAAATTTAGATTAATTAGTTTAGTCTTAAAAAACTGCCTAAGAAAGGTGATTGAAGAAATCAGGTATAAATGGTTGTTATGTATTATCATGAAATTAAAGATAATTGATTGGTTTTAACAGGATTTATTACATTTTTGAATCAATGTAAAGTAATTAGAACTATAGAAAGTATCGGGTTCATAAAAAAGGATATGCAAGACAAAACAATCCATTTTCTTTTATGGAGCTTTATCACAACAATTTCAGAATGAACAAATTTGGCAATTTGGGATTGGAGGACATGTTTCTAGAGAATGAGGGACAATTTTTTTAATAAAGTATAATTTTTTTTAATATTTAACGTTTAATAGTGTTGGTATTTTTTTATTTTGTCCTAGTAATCTTTACTTTTGTCATTGACCAAATTATTATTATTATTTCCTTTAATGAGTAGGATACTATAGGAATCATTTAAGGGATTAATGTTTTCTACTCAACCAATATGGAATTACACCAATATATTGATGTGGATTTATTTCTTATATAATGTGAAATTTATAAAACTTATAACTAATACAAATATATTCTAGAATAATTATATATGGAGCTAAATATACACTTCACCCAATGATTCTTAATTACCTTTAAATTTAGATTCTCAACATTTTAAAAAAATTCTCAATCACTTCCAACTATAATTGTCATTTCCATGTCTATTCCAAAACAAGTATAATTTCATCTATCATGTTTTAACTTAACACTACCAAATTTTTAAATTTTAAATTAGATGTAGGTTCATTTGAATTTAGTTTTTAATAATTTAACAAATTACAAAAAATTACAAATGTATTATTAGTTTCTTTGAAAGCAAAGATAATATAGCTTTCACCCTAACTACTTATATTTTTACTCTAATTAATTACGATTATTGTGATGAGTTTACATTGTAAATTTATATAGAAATTCAATCATAAATTTTTTTATTTTTATTATATAAGATTTTATTTGATGAGGAGTTAACTTCTATAAATCAAATGAAGCAAGGTATATGGCTTAAATATAAGATTGAAAAGGAAATTGAATTAGACATGAAACAAGTGATAATAATTGGTCTTTAACAAAAAAAATTAAAATATATGCATGAGAAAATGAAGAAACCTAATGGTTACACAAATAAAAACATCTCATTATTTAAAGATCTAAAATATCTTCTTAAAATATTTTATCATCACCAACATTTTTAACAAATTAAATGAAAAGCAATCAACATAATTTTTAAAAATACCTCACACTAAAACACAATACATAAGAATATATGTTTTAAAATGAAATAAATTTGAAAAAAAATAACAATTAATTCGACTCTCAATATTAAATTAAAAAACTAAACTAATACTTTTGTTCTATATAAACACCATTAAAATGCATGAATAATTAAATGTTAATCATGTTGAATGATTAACATGTAAAACATAATGCCCTTATGTTAATATAAAATAATATTATTCATCATTTCTCCAAACACTTCCTTAATTATCGTTTATGGCTCTTATATTAATATAATTATTCAAACTTGTTCCCATCATTAATTGATAACATATTTGTGAACTAAAAATTATGTAAAAAAAAATTAAAACAGTAATATGTATAAATAGAATACATGTAAGTTTATGTTTTCAAAAACTATATTTAATTTATATATGAAATTATAAATAAATTTTGATACATTAATAAAAAAGTAAAAAAATAATAATTTTTAATTTGTTATTATTGTTATTAACATTATATTGATATGAATAAAATATTTTATAATAATATGTAATATAATATTATTTAATATCTACCTCTTAAATTTAAGAATTACTATAATAATATATCCTTTCAAAAACTCTTAATAAATAAAACAAAAAGAAATTATTTAAATAATTTCTATCCTAATCCATCTTAATAATACCACCACATACCGCATCTTACAATTCATATAATTAAATTGAATGGCCAAATCAAAGTATATATAATGCACCCATGTGACCTCACTAAAAGCTTTTGGACGATATCCCAAATGAAAATTTAGGGATAGATTAAATTGTCCATGGGCTTGTAAAAATACCATGGAATTTACCACGATTTTAGTATCCTGTTTGAGATGAGTGTAGTGCTCCACCTCATATACGTGTCAACCAAATAAATATTAATGTAATACATTATAAGGCCACAACTATGGTTGATATTCACTATGACTTCGATTTGAAACAAAATGGTGTGTAGATTACAGATTTGAAACAAAATGGTGTGTAGATTTGACCAGACTTACGTAAATTCAAGGGTTCTCGTACATTAAGCCTTTAACATAGTGACATTTGTCTAAATCATAACCTTATAAAGGCACGAACTCCATCAAATCAACGAAGTGATTTTCAAGAGTGACATGATCTTGGTTACTTTTTTAATTTAGAACAAAATTAGAATGCGTGAACCAAATAAACGCAACATAGTTTGATATAAGAGAAGGAAGTTCAAAGTGATATTAAATTAATACAAGGAATTTACTATCCTTATAACTATAACAAAAAGCTATGGTAAACATTAATGACTGTGATTTAACATTTAGTTCTGATTTAAGAGTTATTTCATATAATATTAGTGCTTCTTTTGATTCAGAGTTATGATTAAAATATATATAAAATAATTACAATTATAAATTTTAAGAAATCATAATAATTTTGATTGTTCATGGTTCATATATTTTATATAGGTATGAAGAAAGTTATTAAAGAGTTTCATCATATTTTCGTATAATTTACGAGTATTCTTCTTTAAATCAATTTGAAGGTTGAGGATATATTTCTAAGAATGACATTTATTAATTCCTAAAAGAATGAATTTTAGGTGTGTTCACTAATTACTATGATAAAAGAGATCACTATGAATTAAAAGGTGTTCCGACTTAATAAATTATTATTTTAGATTACATAATTTTTGAAGATCATTTGATTGAGATTATATATAAATATATTAAATAAAGATGTTATGGGGCCTATTCAAAAGCTTACATCACAATAATAAATAGTTGATAGATTAACATAATTTTTTAATTTCCATGATTTTAGATCTTAACATGACAATGCTAATATTTAAAGATGAACTAAATCCTTGATCCATTATTTTTAAGAGTTTTATGTAGCCTTATTAATCATATGTTAATTTATTATTGATAGCCTCATTTTTATTTAGTATTTTAATAAATTTGTTAAGGATAGCTTATCTACGAATAAAAATGAGTTACTTACTCTTTAAATGTTGAGTAGATATTTATCACAAGAAAAAAATTCATTCCTAAAAATAGATGGAATATGAAACTCAAATATCACTTTATTCTATTTACATACTACTGAATGATCACCTATATTATTCATTCCACACATTTCATGTATTAATTGTAGTATTTTACTTTCAATAAAAAAAGATTCAAATCAATTTAACGAAACAAATTAACTTAAAGATATAAATTTTATTATTTAATCAAAACATTTATTGATTATTTTTTTATTTAGATGGTCACAACATAAACACCGAAAATACCTAAAGATGAAATACTTTTTGCACCATGATCCATCCATCTAATTTTAAATTATTTTTTTGATTACCATAAAGTGATATTATGAAATCCATTGTTATTCTCTACCCATCAAGCCATATTGAGACCACTAAAGTATGATTAGGTGTGTCAATAAATAATATCTTATAAAAAAATACTTCACTAAGAGACATTACAAAATATTTTTGGTAGTCCATAATTCATGTGAATTTATAATCCTCTCTTTCTTTTTTGTCCTTTTCATTTTTTTTTTGGTTCACAACCAATTATTTTAAACCCATTTAAATTACTGACAATGAACAATCATTATGAGAAAATTTATTTCAATTGGGCAATGAAAAATTGTTAATTTATTCTGTCTTGTCAAATTCTAAATAGAGTTCAATCATACTCTCCTCTTAACAATCCTAGTGGATATTTGTTTAATTCTCCTTCCTCCATTATAAAAATATCCATTTATACAGAGAGTCTTGGCTAGCATCAATTTTTTTGGAACTAATTTCTAAAATTAAAATTTAACTAAGGGATGGTGTCCCACATTTTATTTTTGATTTGTATTTATTTTTGGTTGATTAATTTCTATTCAATATTTTTGACTTTTGGGAGGCATGGTCAATTACATTTCTTATCGTAATCTTATTTATTGTAAGTTGTCAATAATATGATCTTCTTTTGGCCGATTCTAGTTTTGTCTACATTTACTATCTTGTTGGTGGGGAGACTATGTTGTATTTAAATAGTCCACATTATTTTTAATTACAAATCGATCACCTACCCTGTGTTGATCTCTCTTTATTTTATAAATTTCTATTGCAATGTATATTTCCAAACTGAATTCCATATGGTTCATGGTTGTCTCATTGGTGATCTTGATTCATTTTGTAATTTTGTATTATTTTCTCGATGTTACATTTATTCCATGGAGATCATGAAGCTATTAGCTTCTCATGTCCCATTTTATTTTTTAACATTTACACATCGATAATGGTCTACATCAATCATAATGTCCATTTGTTGTTAGGCCATCTAATCATAAATTATTAAGTATTCATGTGCTTAATGTATCACATAATTAATTGTACATATAGTGAGTATCATCATTAATCTATCGTCAGGATCTATGCTCATTATGAATATGCATTATTGAAGTTTCTACTCTTAAACTGATTCAACTCATGTAAGTCTCAATGGTCTCAATGTAAGTTATTACCAATTCATTTATTTGATGTTAAATAATTTTATTCAACCCATTTATAACCACTTATTTCTATTAAAAAAAAATCTCATCACAGCACCTCTATAGTATGAAGAGATATAAATCAAAATCATTTAATAATTTTTTTATCACAACTATAAGTATATAAAAAATCTAAATTTTTATACCAACAATAAATTTTTGTTATAAATGAAATAATAAAATTATACATGAAAAAAATCATGATCCCAATCATGTTAAATATTTTAATTAACATGTATAACCTTGATTAATACTTAAGCATAGGTGAGGCTTGATAGGGTTTCATACTTCTCCCTTCAGGAAACTTCTTCCTAAAAGATTTTATTATTACATGAAACATTTATTTTAGTCGTATCCATCTACAATCAAGTATCATTGGAGTGAAAATATTGTTATTATAAATATAATATTACTCTTACATGTGTTAATAATATTCTCAACTTATGCAAATTATATGTTCTAAAATTACTCCACTGATTAAATTATTGTATTTTTTCATGATAAAGTGTTGTAGTTAGAGTATCATATAACAAAAGTTAGTCAATTATTGGATTAAAAAACTTTAATATAAAATCCATTAGAACATGATACTTCATCATATCCTTTACCTACCTAATTTTTAGCTCATAAACTTCTATTATATTTTGGTAAAGGATACTTAGAACATCTTAAATTTTTATAGGTGGCATGTTGGAAAAGAAATTTGAGATTTTTACTTTCAAAAAAATCAAATATGAACCTGAATCTAATTTAAATTCTTCCATGAATTTTCACAACAAAAAATATCGCAAATATATACCAACAAATAGTAGAGTATATGCAATGAACATAATTTATGTTATTTCTCATCCTCTGATAATATTTTTTTTATCATAAAAAGCATGAATGGAGTTAGATAGATTACCATAACCACCTCAAAACTCAATATAGAATTTACTTGACTATAATTTTTCTATTCTACCTCCCCCATTTGAGATTTACTTGAGAAAACCTCAAGGAAAATATTTTTATCACAACACATATTGTGATTACCAAATATGCAATGATCACTCTAACAATAAATGTTTGAAGCTGAAAAACCTTATTATAGAACTTACTGACAATTTTTTTATTGAGTTACATAATCCTATAGAGGAAATTACGATTAAATATAATGAATATGCTAAATTTAATTTTTTCAATGAACCATTTCATAATCATGCTATCAATAAAGACAAATCAGTAGTGCATCATAATTACAATGCTTACCCACCACCTGATTCACATGATCATCCATTGGATGAAATTTTTGGTATAATTGTTCAAACTACATAATCATGTCCTATGATTAAATTTAATGAATGTGATATAGTGGATGATGATTTTTGTTTTCATGTTTTATGTATATGATCTTATACCTATGAAAAACCCATTAGTATTTTAGTAGTTGATATTTAAGTAAGTAAAAATGAATACATAATGACATTAACTTATTATTTGGGTTACATATAATATGATATACAAGTAACATCTAAAAGTTTCACTACATTTAATGGGAAACAAAACATACATTAAGACACATTATGTTCTAACTTCAAGTCGGCTATTATATTTTATCCACTCTTTCTCTTCTTGTACCACAAAATGTGATATTTGATATTATATTTAAATTTCATTGGTTAAAAAATATGTGTTTTACCTTATATGGTACATATATGCCTAAATTAGATTCATTTTAATGAAATTATTACAATTCTATGACTTGTGGATTAGTTCCATCTGCAATCTATGGTACCTTCTCTACTCCATCCACCAACATAGTTTATTGATACGTCTATGAAGGAAAAAGTACATTTTCAATAGTTTCAACTCAATAAGAGGTTTTCATTCACCCAATTTATAAATGTGTAAATATCTCAAATTTAACCAATACAAAATCACATTTATGATAAAAATGTGTTTATGTATCAAATTTCACATTCAAAGGAAACACATTCTAAAATAATGATACCTATAGATCAACATATTCCTAAAAAGACACAAAATTTGGGAAAATGTAAAACTAGTAATTAATGTATTTCACCTCTTCTAGAGTTGTTTGTCCTATAAAAATACACAAATAGTGATCTAGAAAAATTTGTTGAAGCACTTGATACATTTTATAGATATGATACAAGCACATATAACATTGTTAGATAAAATAAAAAAAGATACTTTAATCACTTGTCATAAACTATTGTGGTCCTCATCTTGTTGGGATCATTGATTAGCTTGTTATATAATAATAATAATAATAATAATAATAATAATAATAATAATAATAATAATAATAATAATAATAATAATAATAATAATGACTATACATAACGTCTCAATTATTGCATCATATTCTTCTATTTTCTTACTCAATTGATATATTTGATCAATTATTAGAATACCAAGGCTCTTATATAAATTTATGGATTTTTGGTTCTTTCCCCTCACTTTCAAGATCTACACTATTCAAATTTATAGTAATCAATTCTGCCATAACTTTCGATTTATATCTCTATTTTCAAAATCAACACAGATGGAATGTCATTTTTTATCAAGGTAAAATTAAACCAAGTATGGAAAGGAATGATTTACATGATTTTACTCAATTACCCAATCATGTATAGTGTTTTGTTTAAATAAATACAAATTTGAGAACATAGAGCCTTAATTTTTCAAATTTTCATATATTTCACTCAATTTCAATATGAAAATTAGAAATTACTCATGGAAAATCCTTATTTTCCCAATTTATATTTTTCATTCATACTAAATGATTTTACAAGTGTAAATTTAAAGAAATGGGTATTTAAAATGTTCCCTTTGCATGTTATTTATATCTATTACATGATTTTCAATGTTTCAATTCATATAGAGTGTGGGCATATTCCTCATACATAGCCATAGAATCATTTACAGTTTATACTCTGCATTCACAAATGTCATGGATTTTATAGATATATCTCATTACTTATACTTTTTAACATTTTATTATCGCTAATTCCCATTTCTCTTTGTTTAAAAATCTCCCCCTAAAAAAAACATGTTAAAAAATACTAAAACATTATGAATATCCAATGGATCCAAAACCGCATCCTCAACATGATTAGAAGTTTGTTATACATCATTATCATATGTTTTTTATCTTGTGATGGATAGATAAGATAGTATTTTCCTATCATACATGCATTTCATTGGTATTCATGAGTTTTGTGTAGGACTTGTAAACTATACAAAGACAAAGATGTTGGAATTATGTCTACCAAGTAGCCTTACTAAATGAGGGGAATCTTATCATCAGGTTACATTATTTACAAGGGCTATGATTGCATATCACCTATACTTTTGCATTATATACTATCTAAAATCACTTTTATATCATTAATATCTTATATAATGTACATGGATATGTTATTGTATATGATAACAATTTTTTATGCAGAGCATAGACTATATTTATAGTTCTATGCTCATTTTGATGCTCTTACTTGTACATAACTTAAACTACATCTTGCATGTCTATGATATTTGAACCTTTTCTCTTTTTGGAAAAAAATATTTTAACATATATATGATTTTTTTTAGTATGTTATAAATTTTAACATGGCCATTTAATATTGGTGTTTAGCCCTTTTTTTTTTTTTGATACATAATTACTTTTGGTTGGAGCTAAAACTAGATCTGGGGCACATCAAGGGGCCCAATCCCTAAGCAAAAGGAAACCAAAAATCATTGGTAGGGTCAAAACATGACACAAAGGGCCAAAACAAACCAAACATCAGAACAAACAATAAAAATCTAGTTTGTTAATAGAGAGCCACTTAATCATGGAGGGTCTCACACTTCAAAACCTAGACACAATGTGATTAATATAAAAAGAGGAAGCATGGAACTGCATCAATGAAAATAGAATCCAAATGAAAATCAACCTCAGGTTTCAAAGGTGCATCATTCCCTCATAGAAAGAAAATATTCAAATGGGTGATCGTTATTCAATTATCTTATATAGAGTTTGCAGCATAGTAAATTAATAGTTTTAATATTAAAATTTATTATGATAATAAAAAATGGTATTAATTGGAGCAATACTTGTTATAATATGAAAAAATTGTATGATGGAATTGTATATAATCGTAGTCATCATTGAGTTTATGTGATTTTAAAATTGAAAGGATAAAAATCATCATCATCATCGTCGTCGTCATCATCATCATAACTTATTTTTATTTATTGAAGGAACAATGAAAGTTGTCAATAAAAATCTTTTAGAAAGGGTAATATTTTCAATTTTTAGTGTAAGAATGTAAATATTTACTTTGATAATTATATATATATATATATATATATATATATATATATATATATATATATATATTTTTATGAAATGGTATTATTGTGATGAATAAATGATTTTTTCTTAACTATGTGTTAGAGATGGTACCTCCTGTAATGTAAATTACATAACTCATAGTATTATGAATTTAATGATTTATTGTATTTTATATGGTGAAAATATTTTTGATAGAAATAAGTGAATTTATGACTAAATTTAATTATCTTACTATTGTTTGATTGTTTGGAGTAAAACTTGGGTTATGTCATGAAATGTTCACCCTGCTAGAAAATGAAATTGAATAAGCAACGTCATACTATTTTATTTTTGTACTAAATATGATCAAAGATTTTATGTAGATGAATCTGTGAAAAAATTAGTCCATAAAATTTAAATATTCCATCATTAAACATACATTGTTTTGAGGAATTTTGAACTCTATACTTACCCACATGTTATGTCCATTGGATTTCACTTAATGTTGATAAGAAAAAAAGTGTAATATTTTGCGGATTGAGTAAGTTAATGTTTCAGTATGGTAAAAACTTATTTCAAGGAAATGTGAATACACATGATGATTTGATTATCCTACTCTATCACTTTTTAAAATTTGATAATTTGAGTTTTGTGAGAACCCCTCTTGCCATCCTACCTACCCACCGACATACCCACCCACCCACACATTTTGAAAATAGAAAATAAATCTTCTTAATATAACAATAGTAAAAGTCTCAATTCTAATAAAATATTTACTTGATCATTTGAATGATTCATTGAAATCTCAAATTAAATTAAAAACCACAATTTACATCATTTTTTTTATTTAAAATTATTTTTAATGAAATTTCTCTTTTTATTTAACATTAATTTTAGTGAAATTTCTCTTTTCATTTAACTTCTTATTTAACATTAATTTTAGTGAAATTTCTCTTCTTATTTAACATTAATTTTAGTGAAATTTCTCTTCTTATGTAACATTAGTTTTAATGAAATTTCCCTTATATAAGAATGAAATCTCATAAATATTAACTTTGATGTAAATACCAATTATAAAATATTTGATTTAGCATACATCTTGTCAACCTTTGCTTTTGTGCACCGTGCGACACATTCTTCATTGTTTTTTGGTCTTAACCTTAACCTCAACTACCTTTCCTACACGTGGTTTCTTGAAATCATCTTCCATCTTAGGAGGTGGTTGATTTGGCTGTTCATCCACCTTTGAACCATTGTTGACCCCTTCTATCGCTCATCCTTCAAGTGGTTGTTTCGTTCTGATCTAATTGTAACTAGAGATGAACCGCAACTATTCACATTTCTAAAATTTCTTCCAATTACAATGATTGTGTCTCACACCAAACACACATGCTTGGCTAGATGTGTTACAAATTTAATCCTCACTCTTGTTGTGCACGATGTCTTTCTTTCAGACGCTGATCTCACTTACCTACCCAACAAAATTTTGGAGATAGTTCTCTTCCCTGTCCAATTCTACCCATTCCGCATATGCTAGACAGTGTTAATTATCAATGGGAATGCCAACTCTTTCACCTCAAAATTCAAAATTCATATAATATTGTTTGAATCATATATCATCTTGACTATTATATGACCATGGTCTTCCTCATTCCTATATTTTCAAGCGGACTTAAGCGTATAGTGAAGTCAACTTTTAAAAATTTTAAATCGAATCCTTAAAATGAATAATCAGTGGATTCAAATAAGTGATTTTGTGATCTACTATGATATATTTGAAAACCATTTTAAAAGCAAGAAAAACATTAGGTAGACAAGAAACTGGCAATGGTCCCTGCCAATGTAATTTTCTACCGTCAGAGGACTAAATGTAGAAATTTATGCAGAGTGGTTAAAGAACGTGCGTGAATGTTCAGAGTCATTATACTTTGCATTAAATTTTGTGTGGATTCCATTATAAATTATCTGTCTGTCCCTATAATGATAAATTATCTATCCATCCCAGTAATGAAAGGTAGGCTAAATTGGACTTGTCTCTAGAATAAATTTTACTTCTGAAGGAAAGCTTTAATAAAAATCCTAAACTACAGCTGGTTTTGTTTTTATCACTGTATTTATTGATAAGATTTTTTTAAAGACTATTAAAAAATAAAATATCATTGGCATAAATTTAATTTTTAATAAAATTATATTTTTATTTTAATTTAAAATAATAAACAACCACCACAATTTAAAAACACATTGAAGTGACATAAATTTATCACCCAGCTACATGGTCTCCAACATATATCTTCATTGCCATTATATATTAATATAATTAATATACTTGACCACATGATTATAGTTATCCATATTATTCTGTCAACTACCATACCGTAAAAGGGGTCACTGGTCGTGTTACTATTATATCAGACAAGGATCATGTAGTAGTTGGTATATTTATTTGTATTAAAAATTGTTTATGGATGAGTTTGTGTGTAAAATATTAAATGTTAAATGTAATAAATTGGTATTAAAAAAAATATGTGGTACAATATATTTGTTAAGAAATTCTTACGAATAAATATTTTCTATTAAATTGTTGAGAATTGATGTAATGAAATTTTATTAATTTGTAGACATGTACTTAATAGGGTATATGTCATTTATCTAGATATGTAGTAGATGTCTTAACTAAATTGTGTGATTAAATTTCTCAATATTGATAACATTTAATTATAATATTTAATCAAAATTATTATAAAATTTGTTATAAGTAAATATTTATACTTTCTCATTAATAATTATTATTTTCTCAACTGATTAAATGCTAAATCGAAATATATATTATATTATATTTTTTTGAATAAATTTAATAAATATATAATGATTAAGATATAAAATAACAGTAACTCAAAATTTAGATTAATTAGTTTAGTCTAAAAAAATTGCCTAAAAAAGGTGATTGAAGAAAGCAGGGATAAATGGTTGTTATGTATGATCGTGAAATTAAAGATAATTGATTGGTTTAAAGAGGATTTAATACTTTTTTGAATCTATGTAAAGTAATTAGAACTATAGAAAGTATCGGGTTCATAACAATGGATATTTAAGAGAAAACAATCCATTTTCTTTTATGGAGCTTTGTCACAACAATTTCAGAATGAACAAATTTGGCAATTTGGGATTGGAGGACATGTTTCTAGAGAATGAGGAACACAATTTTTTTAGTAAAGTATAATTTTTTTTAATATTTAATGTTCAATAGTGTTGGTAGTTTTGATTTTTTTCCTAGTAATCTTTACCTTTGTCATTGACCAAATAATTGTTATTATTTCCTTTAACGAGTAGGATACTATAGGAATCATTTAAGGGATTAATGTTTTCTACTCAACCAATATGGAACTACACCAATATATTGATGTGGATTTATTTCTTATCTAATGTGAAAATTATAAAAATTATAACTATTACAAATATATTCTAGAATAATTATATATGGAGCCAAATATACACTTCACCCAATGATTCTTCAATACCTTTAAATTTAGATTCTCAACATTTAAAAAAAATTCTCAATCACTTCCAACTATAATTGTCATTTCCATGTCTATTCCAAAACAAGTATAATTTCATCTATCATGTTTTAACTTAACACTACCAAATTTTTAAATTTTACATTAGATGTAGGTTCATTTGAATTTATTTTTTAACAATCTAACAAATTAGAAAAAATTACAAACGTATTATTAGTCTCTTTGAAAGCAAAGATAATATAGCTTTCACCCTAACTACTTATATTTTTACTCTAATTAATTATAATTATTGTGATGAGTTTACACTGTAAATTTATATAGAAATTCAATCATAAAAATTTTGATTTTTATTATATAAGATTTTATTTGACGAGGAGTTAACCTCTATAAATCAAATGAAGCAAGGTATATGGCTTAAATATAAGATTGAAAGGGAAATTGAATTAGAGATGAAACAAGTGATAATAATTGGTCTTTAACAAAAAAAAATTAAAATATATGCGTGAGAAAATGAAGAAACCTAATGGTTACAGAGATAAAAACATCTCATTATTTATAGATCTAAAATATCTTCTTAAAATATTTTATCATCACCAATATTTTTAACAAACTAAATGAAAAGCAATCAACATAATTTTTAAAAATACCTCACTCACACTAAAACACATAATACATAAGAATATATGTTTTAAAATAAAATAAATTTGAAAAAAAACAACAATTAATTAGACTCTCAATATTAAATTAAAAAACTAAACTAATACTTTTGTTCTATATAAACACCATTAAAATGCATGAATGATTAAACTATAATCATGTTGAATGATTAACATGCAAAACATAATACCCTTATGTTACTATAAAATAATATTATTCATCATTTCTCCAAACACTTCCTTAATTATCATTTATGGCTCTTATATTAATATAATTATTTAAACTTGTTCCCATCATTAATTGATAACATATTTATGAACTAAAAATCATGTAAAAAAAATTTAAAACAATAATATGTATAAATAAAATACATGTAAGTTTATGTTTTCAAAAACTATATTTAATTTATATATGAAATTATAAATAAATTTTGATACATTAATAAAAAAAATAATTTTTAATTTGTTATTATTGTTATTAACATTATATTGATATGAATAAAATATTTTATAATAATATGTAATATAATATTATTTAATATTTAACTCTTAAATTTAAGAATTATTATAATAATATATCCTTTCAATAAGTCTTAATAAATAAAACAAAAAAAATTATTTAAATAATTTCTATCCTAATCCATCTTAATAATACCACCACATACCGCATCTTACAATTCAAATAATTAAATTGAATGGCCAGATCAAAGTATATATAATGCACCCATGTGATCTCACTAAAAGCTTTTGGATGATATCCCAAATGAAAATTTAGGGATAGATTAAATTGTCCATGGGCTTGTAAAAATACCATGGAATTTACCACGATTTTAGTATCCTATTTGAGATGAGTGTAGTGCATTAAGAAAATATGCTGACACTTCACTCATAATTATAGTGAGGTGAGTCGATCACTTTGACTTTATAAACACCTAAGCCCAGACACCTATGTTTTTGGGTGAGTGAAGATTTCCAGTTTTAGATAAAGAGAACTCACCAGACCCTATGCACTGGATCCTATATGCAGGGTGATTTCAAGCTCACAAGTACAATTTCATCTAACCATTCATGCCTAATTCTAATTGGGTGAGTCAACTCATTATGATTTCTAAATATCCTAAGGCCAAACATCTAGTTGGTGGGTGTGTGAAACTTGTTAGACTCAAGAGGAAGATGTAAAAGATCCATGTACACAAGATATAGATTGAAGGGCATTTGAAGACCCAAAGAAGAACTACTCTTATGCTTCCACACATCATGTTAGTTAGGTGAGTTTAACCCATTTCTGTCCAAACACCTAGGACTAAACACCTATGTTTTTGGCAAAGAGGAGGTTACCAGATATAGAATAAATAAGAGCCATGTGACAAAGATGCATAGGATGATAGTGCACAAGAATTTAGAGACAATAAATGTGCATCATTTAATCATACACTAGAGGTCAAAATAAGAACATGAAGATGCACAACATGATCATACATAAAAGAGAAAGGGAAGATACACAACATGATCATACATAAAAGAGAAAGGGAAGATGCATAAGATGATTATGTACAAGAGAACCAAAAGAGGAAAATCAAATTCTGGTGGGCCAGTGTAAGAGATTAATATGGATTAGGACAAGCCAAGGAAAGATAAAGTGTAATAAATTGACCAACATAGAAAAGTGTTCTTAAAAAAGAAGTACAATAAGAAGAGAAGATAGAATTGAGGAGGTTGAATCATGCACTTTGAGGCATTGTTCTTAGGTTACCATAATAAATGAGAAGTTCATGCCAAGTAAACAAAGCATAGAAGGAAAATCATCAAAGATAGCTGGCATCCACCTACATTTGAGTGGGAAGTGACCTTTTGAACCACACATCACTTCACCATAATAACATTAGGAGCATTCAATGAAGTGATGGTAGAGGCATAAAAATTTGCATTTAAAGCACTGGTGGTACATAATTTTTATGTATTTCACAAAATTTTATGTTGTTCAAGAAATATAGATGCTACCATGCCTTTAAAGTAGTAGCGTTAAAGATGGTATATGGAAGTATGACATAAAACATAAAGCAATAGACTAGTTTTAGTTAGAAACTTTGTGTGAACTTGAGACTTAGAGAAAACTAGAGCGAAAATAGGTGAACCAAAGAGCCAAAGAATAACAAATCTACCAGAGTGAGAATTTGAGAACCTATAATCACCAAAAGTGAATGACTCTGAAGTAGGATAAATCAAGTTCATATTGAGACTAGTGTAGATAGGTGTGAGGATATATTTCTACAAGAACTAGGTAATGAAAAAAAAATTGACACATAGGCCACCATTAATGACCCATAAAGATTGAATGTTAAAGGTACAGTTAAGAATCTCGCAATTATTAAGTGTCAATAACCATTTAAGGCTTTGTCAAACTAAACTTACCACAATTCAATACCAACACATTCAAGATAGGAAAGAAGTTGAAGGGATCTGATCTGCAACAAGCACAACAAAATCCAAAGTGGGCATGTAAAACATTTGAAGTGTTCACTATAAGAACAACAACATTCCCAGTGGAAGAAGTCAGTGTTACACAAGTTAACACTGAAGAGTTAAAGAAGATGTCCTACCAGGTGATGCAATTTCCCTTGAAGTATTAATAGGGGAATATTGGAATTCTTTTATTTACACATACCATTTGAAGGAGTATAACCACCATACCTTAATCTATATTCAAGACTTATTGATGGTTTTGATGGTTGATATAGGAAATAACATGGAGCAAGGCACAACTTTGTTTTATGTCTCAATCTGAGATAGATTAACGACCTCTAGCACAATTCAACTTTATGATTTGTTGTGCTTTGGAAAGCCAGATGAACTCATGCATATCCTTCTTTCATGAGTCCATGGATATGACATATATTTTGTATGGGGGTTCTCAATGATTTAGCATGCCTGATAGGAAGGATAACCAGTCTCCTAAATGCTAGAAAAGATATTAATGTGATGATGAGTGATTATGAAGAGTTGGAACACATTACAAATATATTAAATTATTACAACAGGGGAATCACATTCCCTATTAAGGATTATAAGGACCTTGGTATGAGGGTGAAATTTCACCTCATAAGTTCAAAACTTTTCCCTAGTAATCATTAGACAGATAGAACAAAAACTTACCTCTGCATCTCCTATCATATGGCTTAGGGCATAAAGTTTAATATTGAAAAATTTATAGAAAAGCAGTTTGTAAAATTTAAAAATTACCACATGACAAAGGGGACCATCAGGTGGGGGTCCATTTTAATCTTAATAGTCATGGAGGAGATCAGAGTCCTAGATGGGGATGGGGAAAATCTCTAGATTTTCCTAGAACATAATGACTCCCTAGCATACAAGTACAAGGATTTCATTTACCCCAGTTCCTTCAATGAAAATTAAAAAACTCAAATGATGCGGTGGTGCAAGAATTATATAAAAGCATTCAAGCTAGAGTGGTACATCCCCTAAGAGCTCCCCAAGAGCATGTATGGATTGGGAAACTTTATCATTATGTAGCACTTGTATGTAGTACAATTGGCATTGATTAATGGTAACAAGTTAGGCTGGTTGAAGATATTATATGCTTTCTCAGCGAAATAATTTAGGGATGTGCTCAAAAGGATCCCTGATGTGTAATAGCTAGATATCTTAGTGAGAGAATTATCCATGGAGAGGAATTATCCCTAATGAAAAGGATGATTCATATCATACTAAAATCCATCCCATTCAAGAAGTAACCATACTTAGGCACATCTATAGGTTATACTATGAGATGAATCTAAGTAAGTAGGGCCCCTATGTCAAGTAAGCCAACAAGCCCCCCCCCATCAGGATCAATGATGAAGGAACACCAGTGCCAGCTAAGAATTAAAAGTCTCCCAAGAAGAAGGGGGAGACACTTGAGGAGATAGAGGAACACATCAAGCTGAAGATCTTCTCTGATGATGTAACCTCTCCATCAACCCCTTCAAAGAGGTGCATGAACTTCATGCCAAGGACTTCTCCTATCTCAAAAGAGAAGAAAAGTAAGCCAAAGTTTCCTAATGTGATGCACACCATCACCCTAATGGACATAGTGTCAAAAGAGGTGCAAGAGGAGTAATAACAAATGGAGAATGAGGTAAAATTTGGGAAAGGCATGTACATTATGTCTAAAAAAGATGACTCCTCATCTAGTGAGAGAACTTCATAACCACCTCAATCGGAAGAGGCAAGGAAGGAATAAGTATGGAGAAATATTGGCCTCAAAAATGAAGATATTAAAAAGGCATGGAAGTTGGATAAGAGAAGAGAAGAAATGAGGAAAGTCGACATGAAAAAGGAAAGGATTGAGAGAGTCAAGGCTGAGGATTTCAAGGCACAAGAAGAAAAGTGCAAGGCAAAGGATAAGAAGAGAAAAGTGTAAAATAAGGTGGCCTAAGAGGAAAGGGCCAAAAAAGAGAAAGATAATAAGGTTATTGCTAGTGTAGAACCTAGGGAAGAAAAAGCTTTATAAGAGGCACCAGACGCCCACACCAGCCCAGTAGAGGAAGTTATAAAATAGGAGTAGTATTGAAATGGTGTATAGAGACAAAGAAGGTGATTCAAGCACCTTAAAAGAACAAACAAAGAATGTAAGGGAAGGATAGGTGTTATCAATAAGGAACCTAAGGATGTTTCCATCAAGGAACCACAAAAAGGAGAAATGTATAAATGCGACAAGTCCAAAAAGGAACCCCTACAGAAACAAGATGGCAAAGCTAGTATTGTGCAAGATGAAGAAGTAGATGAAGGGGGAAATTGCAAAGAATAAGAACCCCTATAGGACTAAAAATAATAAGGCACCAAAGAAAGACCCAGCACCAGTAGAGAAAAAAAGGATCAAATGAAACTGGCCATCAAAAAAGAAGAATTTGAGCTGAGCTATAGAGAGGAGTAGAAGGGGTACACCTAAAACAAGGATTTTTACATGTTGGAATACATGCCTCACAAATCTACCATGACATTGAAAAACCACCAAGTGTCCTTTTCTCTTGATTTCTACACGAATGAGCCTCACTTTGAGGTGTTAATGAAATAAATCAAATGCAACAAAAAACTAGAGGAGGGGCATGACTACTAACTCATTAACCCCTAAGATATGAACCTAGTAAGGTATTTTAGCACCCTAATTCAAATGGCCTTCAAGGTAGAATGCAAGAACATTTTTAATGATGGTTGTACCATGAAATGTAACAAAATAGCACTAAAGGTAGAGGAAGATCTTAACTCCATGAAGGTCAAGCTCTAGCAGTTGGCCAAGTGCACTGAAGAAGTAGAGCCATTCATTTTAGATGGTATTGATACTTCTATTTCTTTTGAGATTGATAAGGTATGTCCATTGGTAGATTATATGCTCACATGAATGAAGATGATGCCAAAATAAAAGGAAGAACCTCATGATTCCATCAAGAAAGAGCTCAACAAGAAGTTCAATTAGGTATAAGACCTATTTCAAAAGCTAAAAGAGGGAACAAAAGATGCTAATGTTATATTTTGAAACTTATTCACATAGGCACCAGTCATCAATGCATGCTTCCAAAAGGTGAAATGGGAGAAGGATGACTTGATGAAGCAATCATTGATTACTATTAGGGCACCTAGGTGAAAACCTAGGAGTAGGACCTAGAATAAATCTTTCACGCTTTTTAGACAAAGACAAGAGAACAAGCATCCATCCTAGATGGCAGGGTCATAAAACCAAAAGAAATGATAGAGGCCTTCATAAATTAATTAAATAAAACTTACATGATCACACTTGAGACTACCTTTATGTATATCAATGGTGCCATTAAATAAATAAAGATGATAATTCAGGGATTCTTCAAGGTAGAGATGAAGTATAGCACTCTCGAGTTTTGCCTAGCTAAGGCACTAGAAGTCTAGTTTGAGGATGAACTAAAAAATTTGTATGGGGTAATGTTGGGCCCCTTTTTGACCTATGTAATGGAACTATTCCAACTTAGCAAATACCTAGGCATGAGGAAATCATAGTAAATGATTATTGTTTTGTCTTCTAGATGAGTCAACTAGTAGGCAACTAACAATTATTTTTTGAATTAATCATCATTAGGAAATGGGTACACAAAACAACAACTACTCATTAAATACAAGCATATCCTTTTGAAATAATCAACATTGGGGTGTGGGTACGTAAGATAGTGAATGCTCATTAAAAACAAGTATAGTGGAGATAGTGGGATGAGTATCTCTAGTGTTAGATTAGTGATCAAAATGCTCCATTTCCCATGATCCATGGATGCTTTGAATCTCTATAAATGGAAGATGAGTTCAATTGGATAGAGGATATGAACTCGACTAGTGAATTTATAGTGAATTAATCCTAAATGGTCTCCATTAGGAGATAAAAGTAATTTAGGATGATTTTGGCACTGCCCTTTGTAATGCCCAAGTTATATTGTGATCCTCTATGGGTTTATTAGTTCAAGTCGAGCCTATGATCAGTTTTATAGACTTATAAATGTGTTTTTGTTAAGTTTTGTAAATCAGGAATTCTTTGTACAAATATTTAATGGATTAAATGCTTTAAGTCTATATTATGTATATTAATCTTTCACAAGCTTCTAACCTGACTCATTCATAGTGTGCATATAGATAATGATGAACCCCATGCTTGATATAAGAAATACTGTAAGTATGGTTAATACCTTACACCCTATAATGATGTATGTGCCTAAGATCCAACCCATACCTAAGTCCATCATCTAGACACCCAATTTCTCCTCAAGCATGTGAATGCTATTGAGCCCATGGAACCCAATGCTTGTGCCCATGAATGTGAAACCATCACTACACTAACCTAAAGCCCTTGAAAAATAGAGTTGTGCCATGGCACAACTGACCAAAAACATACCCTAGTCCCTTATCTATTACACTTTAAGTGAGAATATAATTCATGTACCTTATATAAAGTGATTTTAGCACAATTGAGTGCTAAATGTTGAGTACCATAGGATTAGTTCAGGCTTGCACCCCTCTAGATTAAGCCTAAATCTGACCTAGATATCTAGGTAAGCACATGACTAGGATCATGACTGAAGCACCTCCTTTTCTACAATATATAAGGTCTTATCATGAGGGAAAGTGGGGCTAGATTGATCTACTTGAACCTATTTATGACTATAAAATGAGATTTTTGGATCAATTGGTCCCACCTCATCACAAATTTAATCAATTAGTCAATTGTGGAAATCAATTATGTAATTTGGGCCATATTTATTCATGTGAACCCAATTTTATTAGTCTAAGTATTGTTCTATTAGGGCTAAAATGATGATTTTAGGGTTTTAAGAGTGTAAAATTTATGGTTTAGGGTTTAAGTCTTAGGGTTTATGGATTAAGGCAAAAGTTTTATTTTCTAGGGTATATAGGGTCTAATCACGAAGTAGGGTTAATTTTAGTTGGCTATATTAAAAAATCCTTGGAGCTTCCCATGAGAATTGGATTTTCAATAGTAATGAGTTGATTTAAAAGGTATATAGTTATTCTAGTAAATTATATGACACCACATAGTGAATCATACAAGCCTAATTAGGTTTTTGACCCTTGATAAAATGTAGATGAGAATAAATATATTATAATATTATAGACAAGAATTAACATGTTACAGATGAGCATCAGTATGATAAAGATGACCATATGCATGTTTCAGATAAGTACTAACATGATGTAGATGAGTACTAACATGATATAGATGAACACCAACATGTTATGGATGAGAATATAGATGTTGTAGATGCAAATAGGCATTATGATGATGCTCATTTTTAATGTGCAAATGAATGCCCATATAATCCTATTATGCATATATTTGATACATGTTGACTTTGATCATCTATATAGTAGATATGAACATCTGTATGATGTTTATGTCCACCCATATTTCCATATAGTTTCCTTCATAATGTAAGTGATCGATGGTAATGTATCAGGACTAACATGCATCCATGGTATGCCACATCTATAAACATTTACAACTATCCAAAATGGATAGACAATATGTTGATGTATGGTATTGACATGTGGACTGCTCAATTGTGACATGCTACTTCTGGTGAGCAACCACATCATACAAACATTCACCCTTATCACATGAAATACCTATAAAATATACAAATGTACCTCATTTCACTCTTTTTTCCCATTTATTGCTCTCTTACCATTCTTGATCTCCATCACCCTGACTTCCACAAACCTATTTTTCATCCTGGTTATACTCACTACCTATGGCTCCTATTTCCCAAACCATGTCGAGCAAAGGTGAAAGTGGATACACAGAGGGAAATCCCAAAATCACTTTCTAATATTTAACATGCACAATCATATAAAGGATTATGTAATAATAATAATACACATACAACGAGTGAGTTGAGCCTTAGAAGCGCAACGAAATTACCTAAATGTGGCAATATGAGACATATATCTTTTTAGTCAAATTTCTATTATAAATCTTTGATATTGCTTCCTCATTGCTACAAATGAGGTTGAGCTCACATAATGTCTCATTTGGAACCCATCCAAAGGATATCTAGAGACTGATAGGTCTACCTTATAAGGAAAGGGACCTAGTCATAACAAAGGCCTTGTTGAATGATGAGGGAAAAAAGAATTTGGACTCCCATTATGCATTATAGCTAGATGGTATGATATTTTCAAATTTATAAGTACTCAAATTTTTGATTAATTTTACTTATGTTAGCTCTTAGTATCTTGTTATTTTTTTTACAAATTCTTAATGTTATGGTAAAAGGAGGATAAGAATTAAATGTGTGAAAAATCATTTTCTAATGGGGATGCTTGATCTCTTCTAGGAAATAATTATTTTTCAAAGCAGACCATCAAACATTCCATTCTGAGCTCTAGTCTATATTCTTTGTACTCTAGGCACTCAACTTTTTGAATAGTGCACTTTCATTTCCAATAGAATTAGAGATGACTTAAAATTTGCTCTATGTATTGAAAATTCTCAAATTTCATGTTGTAATTATATCATTGCATTTTACCATGAATTAATTTTGGATTTGCAAACAACGAGTGTCCCATCTATTCTCAATCCTACAATGTTTATCAATGCACACTCACTTGAATCATAGGTTGTTAGTTGGAGTTTTATTTTGAACTTTGTACTATAAAATTTTTCAAATAATTACATAATTATTTATCTCATTATATATATATATATATATATATATATATATATATATATAATGAGATAAATATTTATATAATTTTTTGAAAAATATTATAGTACAAAGTTCAAACTACAACTCCAACTAAAAACCTATGATTCAAGTGAGTGTGCATTGATATATATATATATATATATATATATATATATATATATATATATATATATATATATATATATATATATATATATATATATATATATATATATATATATATATATTTAAAAATTATATGAAATAATTTCCATAAGAAATGCACCAACGAAGAGAGGTCAACCTCTTGAGGCCATGGTGGAAATGGACATAGAGGAAGATGAAAAATCAACTCCACAAGTGCTCAAGAAGCAATTGATAAGAATAAAATGAATGCGGAGTTTGATTCCACCTCCAACACAACCAACCACTCATGTTACCAATATAGCTTTATAAACTATCTTTGCTTTGATTGGATTAACAAAAATGATAATTTTATCATTGTAATATTTTAATACTCTTTTATATATATAGTGGTACAATATGTTTTGCAAACACTAGGGATTTTCATAGATTTCTGATAATTAAATAGCAATATGAAGAGCAAGGTGCACTAAATAATTTTTATTTCTATATGCTAATTTAATATTATATTTATTTTATTTGTCATTTTAGTGATTTTAATTCCCATTTGTAGGTCATTATTCTCAAAGGAAAAATCACAAACCTCCACTTCTACCACCCCATCCTAGACCTATAAATACTAGAATTTAGGAACATTTGTTTATCTTGACATAGAGTGGTGCCACTATTCAGGTCGCAATGCCTACTTTCCTAAAAAAAATTGCTTGGTGGTTTCCCTAGGGCAATAGGAGGCATAATTATTCATGAAATTGATCTATATGAAGATTATTTGGGCATTGATAATGGCACTCCCATGGTTTTTTTAACTTGCATGATATGATACAAGAAATTTAGCCCGCATATCCTTTACAATGAGCTCATATGACTAGCTCTCCACCTAGTGGCACTGAAGGCAGTCCTATGGAGGAGATTCTAAAAATAGATGACTAGCATACTTTTTTTTATAACTTCTAATTTATTGCAAGAAAATACTAAAGCTTGTCTTAATGATTTTATTATTCCTAATCTTGATCATTTGATAATATGGGAGTATCAATAAAAAGTATTGATTCAGTAAATAAATTCCCATTTTTGAAACCATGGTCAATGAAATTAATTGTACTCAATGGTGGAACATGAGCTAGCAAAAATTGATGTTTTATTCAACCAAGCAATTTTTGGAAATTTTTTGGTGACTAATAGCATTAATGATTATGTTCTTGATATAATAGTAAATAGGATTAAGAAATTAAATGTAGAAGCAAAAGCATACTATATAAAATGGGGGGAAAAAAAAAAAGCCTTATGGATCTTGTAAATTCCAAAAAATAAAAAGTATGCACTAAGTTCCATTATGGTTTTTTACAATTAAATTTTATTTTAAAACATTTATCTAATTAAATGGTCTTTGCTCATTTTTAGTCAAAATATACCAATCTAAAGAACCAATTTGTTATCCTTGACATGCATATGAAGAATGCACATAAAAAATATTTATGCAACAATTTATTTCAAGGAAAAACTTGTTTTATTTAATAAGCAAAATAATACAATAAATAAAATATTTTGAGAAAACAACTTAGACCCTGATGTTTTGTTTAAGCAAAATGCTGAAGTATACCTGTTAGTGCTTTCAGCTAGAAATGATGCTAAATAAGAATGGGCAACTCTTGTCAATATCAAAAATGAAGTGAAAAATCTTATAGAATTTGGGATCTCGATCATCAACTATTATTTTATAATTACTTATAATTTGTAATTATTGAAAATTGAGGATTGAGCTCAAAGCCTCACATTTTTTATGCTTATATTTTTTAATTATTGAAAACTTATATTTTATAATATTCAAAATATATTTTTTAATTATGGATTCCTTATTTGAGTCTTAGTGTTTATTTGTATGAATAAAATGCCCTGAGACTCATATTAGGCTATGATGTGTAATAATTCATTGCAATGTTCAATTGCTTTAATTTATTGCAAATTTTGTTTCAAAGCTATCAAAATATTGTTTACAATTTCTTTTGATTTAGAAATGTAAATTTAGTTTAAAATGTCAAAAAAATTAAAAAAATAAAATGTTGAATATGTACTATTTTTTACAACTCACTGTAAATAATGTTAAAGAATACTATTGCAAAATAATTAATTAAGCATTTCATAAAAAATGTAATATATTTATGAATTAAACAACATAAATATTATTTAGTGGTTTTCATATACATATGACAATATTATAAACTAAAAATTGGGTATATCAAATAACCCTTTGGAAATCCATGCTCCATCACTGAGATTTGTATGTCCTGTCTTGCTAGCATTTTCATTATATTAATTTGTACTTGTATTCATGACACCTAATATTTTAGTTATATTACTCCAAATTTAAATTTCTATATCATATGGAAATAATCCACATCATACCCTGAAAGATACAACCTTAAACATGTCTCAATATTTTTATCAAAAGTTTTCCTAAGCCTTGATTTAACAGAAGATAATGCACTAAATACCATTTCAGCTTCCACAGACCCCAAAATCATTATTTTAAATAATTCATATAATCAAAAATATTTGTTGATTTCTTTTTTATAAAAAGTATTTTCATACAATTTATTCTATAGCCTTGTAATAAAACTTGTTTATGTTGGTTTAGTTAACAACTGATATTGTTCAACCATTATAATCGGAAAATGGATTGAATATTTTTTCAATAAATTTTCTTAAAAAATAACCTTAACTTCCTCTCCTTTGGCTTCCAAATACTTCTTGAAATATTTAATGAGATTACCCATGTATTTGATAAATAACTTATTCTTTCTTCACTAAAATGTAGGATTCAATAACCCCATGGCTTCAAGTAACTCATCTTTTTGAAAATAATCTCAAATTTTAGAAGATGAGGTTTTTAAAATGTCTCTCAATTTGATTTGCATGTCACATGAAATTATAATATAAAACCCTTATTATAGGTACTTATTCATATTCTGATCCAACTACATTACTTCATCTTTGGAGAGTGTGTAATGTTATCTCTTTTCCATTAACTAAAATATAAAGATGATAATGAATATTTAATTTAAAATAGTTTTGAGCATCCTTTATATTTATGAAAGTGTTTCAAATCTCAAATAATTTTCCCTTAAAACTTTAATTTGAGTAGTATAATATATCAAGAGATAGATAAATTTGTTTCCTAAATCATATGAATTCAACAAATATATATTGATCTCTCTTGTACATGTTTCATAAAATAATGCATTTACTTCAACATGGGTAGAATACCACATAATGTTAGAAAAGTTTTGAAATATAGAAAATGGTTAAATAAATCATGTGCCTTGTCAACATCCATCCTATACTTAAACATAGAACCTATCAGTGATTGATATTCCTCAAGTATTCTGCATGCAGGCTCATACATAGAAATATGTCCAATATTAACATCTTTTAATAGTTTTTTTTCCATTAGTCACTCCAATTGTGAATTTTTGTAACTCTAAAAACTTTTTTAGATTTCATGACATATAAATGTGCAAATCAAAGATAAGCTTCTCCACTTTTGTGACATTTTTGAATGTGATTATAAGTTCTTAACCAAGACTCATTTTATGTGCCATTCAATGGAATGTAGTCACATATGGGAAAACTAATGGTTACAGGTAAACACACAAACCTTTTCTATTCCTAAACATTACTCATGCACCATGCACACCATCACAGACCAACTTAATACCAATATCATGGTAACTCATCCCAGTAATATCCATTAATTTATAAATAACAAAAGTTCAAAGGTTTTTAGCATTACAATTTTAAGTCATTTTATGTAGAGATAAAAGGTGATGTTTCCTTGAATGATTTTGAAATGTATATACATGGATGCATACACATGGTATGTTGTCAACCTTTGTTACCTCATCAATGGATAGCAATATAAACATTGTTGCTTTTACTTTTCATTCAAAATCCTCCTTTTCAATCACTACGAGGTATTTTGACATCTCCCAAGCACTCATATTTGACCAATGTGAATGTTAAATGTTATGTAATTTAATATGATTAAATAAAATCTTATAGTCTAGAAAATTAGATATTGGTCTTCCTCTTTTTACAATGTGATATAAAGTTGAAAATTGTATATTTTTGGCATGCAAATTAGACTTAGAAACTTTTTTTAAATTGAGAATTAATTATTATTCTTTTCTCAATGAGGTGAAATTTTTCATTTTTCCATATTACTATTTTTTTGATGGTTCCATCTTTGTCTTTTACTGACTCATATATTTTTCCAAATGTTTCTCAATTATGTATAACTTGAGTTGCATTTTATCGTCCTTTCCAAGTTTCCAACTGCATATTATGTATTTTCATTATGCTAGTGTGTTACTACTATTTTTTATCTTTATAGGTTCTATAAATGGGTATTTATATGCCGACTCTTACTAAAATGAACTTCCAATTATCCATGTATTTTTCTCATTTTGCACAATTTTTTTTGTGCCTTTTTCAACTGGAGATTATTTTGGCTACATAGCAATCTCATTTGAAGATTGTGTTGGGTGAGTAGATATCCCATTCAGTGTTATAAATTTATCATATACACCACTACATATGATTTTATATATATTTTTTCCTTGAATTCAGTGGGATGGTGGGTATTTATTTATTTATTGCTAAATAAGAATGGGCAACTCTTGTCAATATCAAAAATGAAGTGAAAAATCTTATAGAATTTGGTATCTCAATCATCAACTATTATTTTATAATTACTTATGATTTGTAATTATTGAAAATTGAGGATTGAGCTCAAAGCCTCACATTTTTCATGCTTATATTTTTTAATTATTGAAAACTTATTTTTTATAATATTTAAAATATATTTTTTAATTATGGATTCCTTATTTGAGTCTTAGTGTTTATTTGTATGAATAAAATGCCCTGAGACTCATATTAGGCTATGATGTGTAATAATTCGTTGTAATGTTCAATTGCTTTAATTTATTGCAAATTTTGTTTCAAAGCTATCAAAATATTGTTTACAATTTCTTTTGATTTAGAAATGTAAATTTAGTTTAAAATGTCAAAAAAATTAGAAAAATAAAATGTTAAATATGTACTATTTTTTACAACTCACTGTAAATAATGCTAAAGAATACTATTGCAAAATAATTAATTAATTAAGCATTTCATAAAAAATGTAATAGATTTATGAATTAAACAACATAAATATTATTTAGTGGTTTTCATATACATATGACAATATTATAAACTAAAAATTGGGTATATCAAATAACCCTTTGGAAATCCATGCTCCATCACTGAGATTTGTATGTCCTATCTTGCTAGCATTTTCATTATATTAATTTGTACTTGTATTCATGACACCTAATATTTTAGTTATATTACTCCAAATTTAAATTTCTCTATCATATGGAAATAATCCACATCATACCTTGAAAGATACAACCTTAAACATGTCTCTATATTTTTATCAAAAGTTTTCCTAAGCCTTCATTTAACAAAAGATAATGCACTAAATGCCATTTCAGGTTCCACGGACCCAAAAATCATTGTTTGGAATAATTAATATAATCAAAAATATTTGTTGATTTCTTTTTGATAAACAATATTTTCATACAATTTATTTTGTAGCCTTGTAATAAAACTTGTTTATGTTGGTTTAGTTAACAACTGATATTGTTCAACCATTATAATCCCAAAATGGATTGACTATTTTTTCAATAAATTCTCTTACAAAATAACCTTAACTTCCTCTCCTTTGGATTCCAAATAATTCTTGAAATATTTAATGAGAGTATCCATGTATTTGATAAATAACTTATTCTTTCTTCACTAAAATGTAGGATTCAATAACCCCATGGCTTGAAGTAACTCATCTTTTTGAAAATAATCTCAAATTTTAGAAGATGAGGTTTTTGAAATGTCTCTCAATTTGATTTGCATGTCACATATGAAATTATAATATAAAACCCTTATTACAGGTACTTATTCATATTCTGATCCAACTACATTACTTCAACTTTGGAGAGTGTGTAATGTTATCTCTTTTCCATTAACTAAAATATAAAGATGATAATGAATATTTAATTTAAAATAGTTTTGAGCATCCTTTATATTTATGAAAGTGTTTCAAATCTCAAATATTTGTCCCTTAAAACATTAATTTGAGTTGTATAATATATCAAGAGATAGATAAATTTGTTTCCTAAACCGTATGAATTCAACAAATATATATTGATCTCTCTTGTACATGTTTCATAAAACAATGCATTTACTTCAACATGGGTAGAATACCACATAATGTTAGCAAAGTTTTGAAATATATAAATGGTTAAACAAATCATGTGCCTTGTCAACCTCCATCCTATACTTAAACATAGAACCCATCAATGATTGATATTCCTCAAGTATTCTACATGCAGACTCATACATAGAAATATGTCCACTATTAACATCTTTTAACAGTTTTTTTTCCATTAGTCACTCCAATTGTGAATTTTTGTAACTCTAAAAACCTTTTTAGATTGCATGACATATAAATGTTCAAATCAAAGATAAGATTCTCCACTTTTGTGACATTTTTGAATGTGATTATAATTTCTTAAGCAAGATTCATTTTATGTGCCATTCAATGGAATGTAGTCATATATGGGAAAACTAATGGTTACAGGTAAACACACAAACCTTTTCTATTCCTAAACATTACTCATGCACCATGCACACCATCACAGACTGACTTAGTACCAATATCATGGTAACTCATCCCAGTAATATCCATTAAATTAGAAATAACAAAATTTCAAAGGTTTTTAGCATTACAATTTTAAGTCATTTTATGTAGAGATAAAAGGTGATGTTTCCTTGAATGATTTTGAAATGTATATACATGGATGCATACACATGGTATGTTTTCAACCTTTTTTACCTCATCAATGAATAGCAATATAAACTTTGTTGCTTTTAATTTTCATTTAAAATCCTCCTTTTCAATCACTACGAGGCATTTTGACATCTCCCAAGGACTCATATTTGACCAATGTGCATGCTAAATGTTATGTAATCTAATATGATTAAATAAAATCTTATAGTCTAAAAAATTAGATATTGGTCTTCCTCTTTTACAATGTGATATAAAGTTGAAAATTGTATATTTTTGGCATGCAAATTAGACTTAAAAACTTTTTTTGAATTGAGCATTAATTATTCTTCTTTTCTCAATGAGGTGAAATTTTTCATTTTTCCATCTTACTATTTTTTTGATGGTTCCATCTTTGTCTTAAACTGACTCATATATTTTTCCAAAATGTTTCTCAATTATGTATAACTTGAGTTGCATTTTATCGTCCTTTCCAAGTTTGCAACTACATATTATGTATTTTCATTATGCTAGTGTGTTATTACTTTTTTTTAGCTTTATAGGTTCTATAAATGGGTATTTATATGCCAACTCATACTAAAATGAACTTCCAATTATCCATGTATTTTTCTCATTTTGCATAGTTTTTTTGTGCCTTTTTCAACTGGAGATTATTTTGGCTACATAGCAATCTCATTTGAAAATTGTGTTGGGTGAGTAGATATCCCATTCAGTGTTAGAAATTTATCATATACACCACTATATATATATACACACACACACACACACACATATATATGTGTGTGTGTGTGTGTGTGTGTGTGTGTGTGTGTGTGTGTGTGTGTGTGTGTGTGTGTGTGTGTGTGTATATATGTATATATATATATATATATATGTATATATATATATATATATGTATATATATATATATGTATATATATCTATATATATATATATGTATATATTCCTTGAATTCAGTGGGATGGTGGGTATTTATTTCTAAGTGACTTATTTTAGGGTAGGTATGTATTCAAAAGCATCATACAAGTCTTCAATACTTTTATCGTTGAATTCTACATGTAAAATTTTTATATGATATTAATTTTTCATAAATGCCCATACTAAAGTATAAATAAATAAAAAACATTAAATCAAATAATATTTATAATTTAATAACTATGTTTAGCATTTCATTGCCAAGTACGTCTACCAATTCAAGGATATCTTCGATACCATCATCAATGGGTTTTGCATATAATATTCTTATAGATGTTGACATTATTATTGAATTTTATAAGAATATTTAATTAATTAAAAATATTGTATTTTACAATTTTGTACCTCTGTTCAAAATTTTAAATTCATACCCAAATATGTCTTCATGTGGAGATATTTCATGTCTTCCAATGGAGATATTTCTTCAAAATAGATAATAGTGGGCTCTACATGAGAAATGGTTTTAGACATTTTACTTATTATTTAACTTTAGCACATGTGAATAAATAAAAAACACTAGTTAATTGAAAATTTTGTACATGTATTTAGTGTCTGGATAAAATAAGATAATAAGTTATTTTGAAAAAAAATTATCAGAGGCCTTAATGTTTTTAGTAGGAGACATATAATCAAGCCTACAAAGTCATGGATTCAAGATGATTAAAAATAGAATGAAGATGATTGATAATAGATAAAGACACTTGACAAATGAATAATAACTCATGACAATAATAAAACATGCAAGCCACTGATGATAGGCTATGGGCACTCGATGACATCATATAAGCATCCAATGACATCGTATAAGCATTTATTTGAGAGCCTACTAGTGCCCAATGATAGCCTATGAGCATCTTCTATTAGCCTACCATCATCTGCCAGTAGCCTAAAATTTTCTAGTGAGATCCTGTAATCATATTATGGTAACCTTATGTCATTCAATGACATGTAATTATCATCTAATGGCATCCTATTATCATCTGATGATAGCCTATGATCATCTGAAGGTAGTCTATGGTCATCTGATGGTTTCCTATAGTCATTTGACTGGAGCCTTTAGTCAAATGATTGTAACTTTTGGTTGCATAATAGCACATAAAGTGTTGTAAATAAAATTAGAGTTAAAAAAACTAAATATTGTAAAAGAATCATTGCATACTTGTTGGAAAATGTTGATGCTTAAATCTTTCATGGGACTTGACATACAAACCACAAAAAAAATTCATAAGGGTGCCTAAATCCCTACTGTCCCTTGAAGTTGAATTATTTCCCAATGGTATATTATTGTTATTTGATAGTGTATGTCTGGAACACTAAACTTTGAATGTTTTTATCATCCTTAGTCTAATGGTATGTGGTGAGTGCTTCTAGATTGGATTTTGTGATACTAGTGAATTACATTTATATGAAGAAATTTATATTAAGATTCAGGTAAACCTGCCCTCAAAATTAGCTTCAACCCCCCAAATTTAGGTGATCCCACTCTGTCAACCACTCCACAAAAATTTCTAATTGCCAACTTCAGAAAATGGAATATTCATAGATTAACAAAGATTCACCACTAAAAAAACTATTGTAAAGGCAATTGGGGCCAAATTAAGATCCTTGAACATACTTATGACTAAATAATATGATTTTGGGCTCAATTATTCCTTGTGTCATCACATATTAACATAACTAGTCAATTGGGATAATGAGTGATGTGATTTGGGCCACATTGATCCATGTGAACCTAATTCTTACTCTAAAGGATGTTAATTGGTGTTAAATCAACTATTTTATGGTTTAGGGTTTAGAATTTAGTGTTTAATATTTAGAATTTAAGGTATAGGGTTTAGGGTTTAGGTTTATGGTCCAATCACGGAGGCAATTAAGGATAATTTGAATTGATTGAACTTATTTATGACTACAAAATGTTATTTTTGGCATAATTAGCCCTAAAATAATAAAAAAATAAGCCAATCAATCAACTAGGCCAATAAGTAATGTGGTTTGTGCTGATTTGAGCCATATGAACATAATTTCTACTCTAAAAGATCTTAAGTATGGTAAAATAGATTGGTTTAGGGTCTAGGGTTTATGATTTAGGGTTTAGGTCTTAGGGATTAGGGTAAATAAGTTTTAGGTTTGAGGTTATACAATCTAATAGGGAAGGAAATTAGGGTCAAATTAATCTCCTTAAACATATTTATGTTTTTGGGCTCAATTGGCTCCCATATCATAAGATGTTGAGCTAATTAGTCAATTCGGGTAATCAATGATGTGATTTGGGCCAAATAAGGCCCTATGAACCTAATAATTACTCTAAAGGATGTTAATTAAAGATAAATAAATTGGTTTAAGGTTTAAAATTTAGGGTTTAGGGTTTAAGGTATAATTACAAAGGAAAATAAGGACAATTTGAGCTGCTTAAAACTATTTGTGACCATATAATGTGTTATTGTATTCAATTAGCCCTTATATCATCACATATTGATTGAATTAGCTAATTGGGGTATTAGTGGTGTGATTTAGACAAAATTAATCCTAATGAACCTAATTCTTAGAATTTACGATGGTAATTAGTGCTCAAAATATTGGTTTGGGGTTTTAAGAGTTTAGGAATTTTGATTTATGGTCTCTAGGGACTATTATTTATGGATTGGTGTCTAAATTTTAGGGTATATGTTGAAGGTCTTAGGGTTTACAACTTAGTGTATAGGGTTTAGGGTTTATGGTTTAGGGCTTAGATTTTAAGGTTTCTAATATATGGTATAGGGTTTGTGGTCTAATCACAAAGGTAACTGATGACAATTTGAGTCACTTTAACCTATTTATGATCATAGACTATGTATTCAGGTTTGATTAACCCCCATGTCAACACAGATTGAGAGATGTAGTTAATTGGAGTAGTTAGATTTATGATTTGTGCCAAATTTAGCACTATGAACCTAATTCATAGTCTAAATTATGGAAATTTTGGATCAAATTATTATTTTAGGGTTTTAAGAGTTTACAGTCTATGGTTTAGGATTTTAAGGGCTTAGAGTTTATAATTTATAGTTTACAGTTTTTAGGGCTTAGAGTTTAGGGATTAGGGTTTAACATTTATAGTAAAGGGTTTAGGGTTTAAAATTTAAGGTATAGGGTAAATAGTTTATGGTTTAAGGATGAAGATTTAATGTTTATGGTATATGGTGTAGGGTTTACAGTTCAATTCTTAAGTCAATCAAGGATAATTTCATCTATTTGAACCTATTTATGAGCATAGAATGTTTTATTGGGTTCGATGAACCCCATATCATCATAGATTGAGTGAATTAGTTATTTTGGGGTAAGTAGTGATATGATTTGGACTAAATTGAGTGATGTAAACCTAGTTATTAGTGTAAATAGGGTAAATAGGGGATCATATGATTGGTTTATGTTTCTAAGAGTTTATGATTTAGGGTTTAGGATTTTTAGTGCTTAGGGTTTAGGGATTGAGGTTAAGGTGTGAGGATATAAGGTGAAGGAGATCAATTTTTTAGTGTTAAGGGTTTATGTTTAGTAATGTCTATGTATACAATTAATACTATGTACATGGTATTTTCATGTAGTTTGTATTACCTCATATGCAGTTTTGTTAGTAATAAAAAATAGAAAACAAAAAACATGTACCAACATCATTTTTGTCACATTGAGAGTTTTCCCCTACGGAATCTACTATCTTTCATGTTGCATATCACAGGTCTCTTATTTACTAGTTTACTTTATGTCCCCACTGTTAAGAATAAAAAAACTTTGTCTAATCATGGTTGACTAAAGAGTGAAGGTATTTTTTAAATAATTTAATTATTATACCCACTTAGTTTTGCACATCAAGTATGTATATTTTCTAATAATTATATTATTTTCCCCATACTCAAAATTTGACAAATTTATGCAATCATGGGTGACATCTTTCTTAATGGTAAGAAGAAGAATCTAAAGCACTAAACACTAGAGGGATTATATGTACAGAGAGAAAATCAACTACAACAATTGTAAAAACATCATGCAATTAAGTCTACTATGCTTATTGAATTCAGTGTCACAAATAATGATGAAATGAATAATGATAGTATACCAAATTCTAAAAGTATAATTTTCAAATGTAATAATATATGAAATTATATTCCTTGCTCACATTTAAATCTTTTTTTTTTTATGATCATGACAGTATACATGATGATGTAAATTTCATAGAAACACCAATTGGTGAAAATAGCAATCAAGAAAAAAATAAAGGAACACCATTTAATGAAGGAAACTATTAATGAATAAAATAATATGGAAACACAAAATCAATAAAATTTACCACTAAGCACAGCTCCTAGGATTTTGAAAAAAAGAGCCATATATTTAATTGAAATTCATGATTTTTTTTTTGAAACCAATGCCTAATAAAATATTTGAGAGCCATATAAGAACAAAAGATGGAAGACATTGATATATACCATTTTTTTGTTACATTGAACAAAGTGCTTAAGATGAGACCTATAATGAACACCCTATGACTAATAACATCTAATATTGATGGTGTAAACAACGAAAATGTTATGAAAAATCCTTAATGCATACCATCCAATATATGTGAATAAATTCACCAAAGATGGTAACATTACCTAATGCATTATTAAAACATATTTGGTAGGTTGTCAATCTATGAACAAATGATTTATTATACAAATAATTCATGCATTAAACATAAATAAAAAAATTACTAATGAAATAAATTAGAAGATGTAGCCATTAACAATGACTTGTGTCATTCTATGGTAGACTATCATGAAAAGACAAGGCTAAAGATGATTCCATAAAATATATGCTTACATAATTTTGTGAAGGTAAAACAAGGGTGTCACCGGATATTATAGAAGTAGTGAGAAGAAGAGCTCATTAGTGTAATTGTGAACCACACCATAAATTTTTTTAGATATAACACAAACATAGTTACACTATTAATTTTTTTAAAATTATTCTCATATTTATATTAGTCAAATATATTTTGAAATGACCAAAACCTTCTATGTCAAAATCAATCACACATGCACTACATGTTATAGGAAACATGTTGAATTTTATATGCATTATGATATTTTACATCATTTTCATTATAATTTACATAATAACAATATTTTTTAAGATTTTGGAGTTGAATCCACACCAAAATTAGAAACAGAAATTATTCCAACCATTATTTGTGAAAAACCATATGGATAAATTTTTTTTTATAACATTGCATGTTTGAATGGAATTTGCAACATTTGTGGTGGATTGCAAAAATTGAAAAATCATACCCATCAAGATTTTACACACAAAATTGTTCAAAATTTAGTTGGTTTTAATAAATACAAATCTATGACTTCTCAAATTAAATATGGAAAGGAATATAAAATGTATGATATTGTTATATATCAAATACATGTTTTTATTAAGGAAAAAATTAGGGAGGAAATTATATATGAGTATGCAAGGCACACACATAGAACTTGATGGCTAGATAAATAATTCAAGTTAATTACAAACACATTCCTATTTAGTATTATTTTTTTATTAGTTGACTATGAAAGTAACTACACATTGTAGCCAAAAATATAGATTCAATTAAAATACTACAATTAAGTTAGGTTTCCTTTTTTATGCATATAGCATTCAAAAATTCACCTGGCATTATAAATCATGATAAAAAAATAGTAAGAGAGGGCCACTTCTATGTTAGAAGTGACCATATACATTCTTTAAACTATCTGTAAGGTTATTTCCATTGTTTTTATGGAATGTTGAGTGAAAGGAACATTGCATTCAATCAATATTATATTTGGTGAGATAATTGCATGTCACCCTTTAATAATGCATAGATGTTCTACTAGTTGAGTAGGATGCATGTGATCACTAGTGTAAAACATATTTGTATTTTCATAGAAGTAGGCCATGGAAAAGGGGGGCATGATGGTGTAGGAGCATGTGTCAAAATAGCACTTGCAAGATAAGAGTTGATGTCTGAAGAAGTCATTAATTTGAAAGATGCAAAAAACATAGTTGAATGGTGTAATGAAAATATGGGCCATGGTTCTCAATAAAAGTTCATTGCATGTAGATATTTATAGTTTATGGAGGATAAATAATTAGCAAGATATGAATATATCATGACATTAATAGTATTGAGTGAGTTACACTCATTTAATATCTCAAACATAAGTAATTAGATGGTTCAAATTTGCTACCTCTTTTACCCTTCTTACCAAAGTTTGGATTTGATAACAAATAGGGAAATTAAAAAAGACTCAATATATCTTAGAGATGAATTACTCTTCATATTCTTCCTCCTAAGAAATCATCAACCTCATCTAACTCTCACAAACTATTTGATTATAATGAACCTTTAGATTCTAGAAGAGCTATTGATTGAAAGTTTGTTGATCCTCTAAGAACTTTTAAAGATGCCCTATGAATATTGAACAAACCCTACAAAGTATGTCCAATCATGATCCCTTTCTTTTTGGGATAATTAATTTGCTCAAATTCATGAGGTCCCTATTGCTCATGAAAAACCAATGTCCCTTATGGAGGGCTCTGTTTTGCATAAGATTGCACTACGGGGATTCAACCCTTCTAACTAAGGAAGAGGCACTTCATTAAATTAAGGAAACATTGAGGATTTTTGGATACTATTCATGAGGTCAATGTTTGGGAAAAAAAAAATCCTTACCTATTTCTTCAAGAGTGAAGAACAAGAAACTTATGAAAAAATCTTGGGGCACGCTATCAGTTTAGGGCCCGCCTAATTGCACTTAAAACATTTGAATGAAATACCTTTATAGTTGATGTGGTGCATCCAAGACCCATGAGAAGAGGTAATCTTAACTTAGTGAAGAAAATGTTTACAAAAATAATCAAAAGCACAAACCCTTGAAATTTTTTGATGGCCAACCAAACACAATTAGTTTTATCAAAAACCTTTATCTTTTGAACCATCTATTGAAGTAACCCTAAATATCTCAAGGCCAAAGTGATATTATACAATATTAACCAAATCAAACCTTGAGTGATTATTATGTCATCTAGATTAAAAGATGCAGCTCAATGGCATATAAATACTTCTAACTTACCAAAAAACCAATGACCATTATTCCACATGAAGTCCCTCTCCTCCACAGTTTGAAAAAAGATCAAGAAAAAGCCATTGTCCATCAAGGAAAGAGAAACATTTAAAAATGCAAGCTAGGTGGATTTGGACCAATTTGAAAGCTCCTCTTATGAGGGTCATTTCCTCACACATCTATCAATGAGATTTTTTCACCCATAATCCCTATTAATGTAGGAAATAACCTTTTATTTTAGCTCAAGAATAGGGGAAACATTGGAAAAAATGAGGGAAACATCCCCCAAAAAATTAGGTTCAAATAAAAAATGTTTCCTTCCAACAAATTTATTCCTTTCTTCTAAGTAATCTGCTTCCACATTGTAAACCCCAACATTCTTGAGAAGTTTCATATTCAATCGAGACTTCTTATCAACTAATTGAGGTAAAAAATTAGGGTTTACACTAGAGATAACTAATTTATATAAATTTTCATAGGAACTAAAGGGTTTTATAGATTTTTTATACTCATCATAGACCAAGTGTAAGTTATGTGTATCCCCCCATGTTCAGTGCACCTCCATTTAGCCTCAAACCTCTTCCCCAAATCAATCCTTCTTGGCAATGCCCCAAGTTTTATGTTTTTACCTTTACCTACCACCATTTCACATCTAAGTGTGCATCCTAACTCTCTCCAACCTTTCCACTACATACTATTCCTATTGTCATTGAAATAATCCCTTTCTCTAGTCTCATCGTCAATGTTGCTGCTTTCATCCCCTATGCGATCATCACTTTCCATTTTTCAATCCATAAAATTTTCCTTGAAGTTTTCATATAATCATTTTTTGGTACTTTAATGTGTGCAAAACTTAAACATTTCACTTATTTATAACTTTTTTTGTGTCCCTTGCATGTGGCCTTTGGCCTTGTATGTTTAATTTATACTTTTTAGTATATGAAAATATCGCTTGCATACATTATGATTATTATGTTTATGTTATTTTTTAGCTTATTTATTTTTATGAGCATTGTGATCTCTACCATGTACTAACTAATGCATATAATAGTAATTATTTATTTTATTATTATAATATTGATATTTTATATAGGTATGGACTCATATGTTACATACATACTTCAAATGCCATATATCTTATTATCCTGACACGCTTTTCAAATATTCTACATTATTAAATGATTATATATTATTAAAAATGATGTAATTATTATTTTTATTTAGTTGAGTGACTTTCAAGATCAATTTCCTGACCTCAAAAGGTGTCACTCTAGTAGGATTTTCATACATGAGATATGCCTTTTAAAAATACATAATTCATTTTAATACAAATTTCAAAATACCATAAGATGGTTTAGAGTTTAGTTATTAACATAGATAATGGGGGAATATTATATACATATGGAATCACATTACAAGATAAAAGAAAAAATTCATATATTGTTTTAGTTTATGATATAGATTCAACTCAAGTTTCAAATAAAATTTTCATTTCTCATATACATATAGTTATAAATTTTACATTTGTCTATGGGATCATATTATAGATTCATGCACACTATGCTTATTTTTTTTAATTTCAATATTATATGATATTTGTGGACATGGTATAAGCATACACATTCTCCATTATATTTTGATTATATATTTAGGGAAAAAATTCCAATTGAATCTACAATACATTCGTAGTGGTTGATTAAATTTAGTTAATGATGCATAACATAGGGGTTTAGTTCCATCTAGAATTATGTCTATGAATCCATTCTATATATCAACCCATTTCATGTCTTGGATTTATAAATAAAAACTAATTTAAATTGAGGATTTAATGTCCCTCAATGTGTGTTGTTTATTTTACAAAGTAAAAATTTAATATGGGGCTTCAACACTCTCAAATTATCTAGTATTTCATGCTAAGGAACCTAATTCTCCAAGTGTTTAATGGGAAACACCAACTCTCTAATACTTCAAGGAAGAATCGTATTCAAATGAAATTATATAATAAAAACACTTGTTTCACAAATATATGTGTATTCCTCCCTTACTCTCTTTTAAATTCCAATATCTCAAAGTATAAACATTTTATAAAAATTTAAACTTCAAGCCTTTTCAAATATTAGTTTGTAAAAGAAGAAAGTCACTAGTTCATGGGTTTTGTAATGTTTTATAAAATACATTTCCTTGCATGATGGGAGTAATAACTCAAAAAAAAAAGTATTCTTGCACACTAAGTTACATCTTTCCTTTACTTTACAAATTTGATTTCTAGATTGATGGGAGGGAAAGTGTAGTAACCAAATTCTAGTCAGGAATACTTGATTATGAAAATTTTATCCCTTTTAATTTTATTTCCATTCAGGAATTAGCCAATGCCTATATTTTCACATTATTCTATCCTAGGTCCTTATTTAGATAGAATATCTTTTATAAATAACTATATGTCACCTTAAAAAGTGTTTTCATTAATAAATACAATTTTAATCAATTGTAAGACCATCTTAGTACCTAAATTGTACACATTTCTCATTTGAACATAATCAAGTAATAAGAATAATATTGGTAGTACAATTTGTGCCCTAAGGGTCAATCTTGTTAGTTTCACCTCTAACAGCTAGTTTTTTCAATCAAATCTTCACTTACATTGTCATCCATGGTTTTATGATTATTTTTGTGTAGTTTTACCTTTTAGATTTATATAAATGCACACTCTAGTCACTTATTTTACCAATTCAAAATTTCAATACTATAATCAAATAAAACTGACACTTGAGTGCTAACACTATTACTTAAGACCATCCATCCCTAGCTTATTAATAGACCTATCTTAGGGCATATTAAGATACCTATCCATCATTGATGTAGGATAAACATGTCCCTAAATATCCTTAGAGAAATCCCATACCTTTACTTTAGCATCTTGTCCCCTAGTGCCTTAGATTGTACCACCCGAACACTAGAACCATAATTTGGACAATAATACCATTGGTAATAGTAGAGTAATTTGGGCACTATTGTCCTTCTACCTCCTTTTATCTCCAATAGATCAATTTTAAAATCAAAAACCATGTAGGGTTGGACTAAGCCTCTTTTAAGACCTGTGCAAGCACTGTAAAATATCTATACATGACTATGAGCTCTATATCCACTAGATATAAATCAATTTCAAATAACACAAATAAACTTAGAACAAATTATACACAATCAAGGTAATTAATATCAATTATACCCTAATTTTTCATACAACCATATACAACATCCTTAATCTTAGATTACTCATATTTCTATTCTCAATCACAATCAAAGAACTCAAACCGACATTCATACTAGCTTCACTTGAACATGCACCAACACTTAGGTGGGGAAAGCTACATTGGGTTAGATCCCTTATTATAGTATTGGTATGTATTCAACTCTAATCATAGTGGGTTGTTAAGGATGTCCTACCTACCCCACTAACATCACATTTTTCTACTTATGCCAACTAGATACCCTAACAACATGGAGGTTTATGGTTTACATATAAACTCAGTCAAGACAGGTCACCTAAAGGGAAATAAAATTCATGTGCATAGGAACATGCTTGGGAGACTTAGACATAGGTTCACCTAGAAGCTTGGAATAGTTATGCATAAATGACACTAGCATTAAAAGAAAGAAACAAGAACCATTGGTGTTATTGTCCAATTAGGGCACTACTATTCAGGGAGGGTTTTGACACTTGGATCATGTCCATGAAACTCAAATTAGTTCATGTGTACTTTTGTAGCTTCAATACCTTCTGTCTCAATCATTTTCTAGCTAACTACTTGTTTAAATAATTTATATCTACTTTTAGAAAGGTTAAAGTAGGTCAATTTTATTACAAATCAATGGATGTGTTTATTATATATTTATACTCTCATTTACTATACTCATATGCTTTAATAACCTAGGGATTGTGTTAGAGTTCACCTAGATCTCTGAATAGTGAGCATGCAGTAATGCCAAATTTCTATAGAGTTACAATGAGAGCTATAAAAACAAGAAAAATACACAACAAATGTTTGCATTAACCAACATAGAAGAAGAAGAAAGTACATATAGGGTGAAATTAGGTCACAAAAAAGGTAAAACCCTAATTCAAAATTAAAACCCACTTCAAGATAAATGACCCCTAATGACATAATTAACTAACTTAAGTAATCTAAAAAGATGTGTAGGTAAAATCATTAGGTGGGAAAATGCCTAAACTAACAACCCCCCAAAGTGTAGCTTAGGTTGGTAAAAGAATTAGGTCCTAAAAATAAGCCCTGATGAGTTACCCAACCACAACATAACTCCCATAAGCTAGGGTAAAGGAGAAAACCTCTAAGAGAAAGACTCCTCCCCAAAAGAGAAAAAAGAAGAGAAGAGAGATAAACATCTCCACTAAGGTCTACAATTGATTGTAGCCACCAGGTGTTCCCTAGAGGAATGCTCAAAAGTGACTGTGAATCAGAAGTACATGCAGTGAATAATTATTCAACCTAAAATAGAGATTTTATATAACAAGTGCATGTTATATCTTTAACCTATATGTGTAATTCTTATGAAATGAATGACTCTCATACTACAAGGTAGATGGGTCAACTACTTTATGAAAAGATGGTACACTATATTTAGAGGTGAATAAGGTATGTGAAATACTCTATAACTATGGAATAGACTATCTGATATCTAATGGATCCTAGATCAGTAGACCATTTCCCTATAAATTTGCAAGTAGAACAGAGGTAGGTGGATCAAGAAATAGAACCTAAATATCTAGAAAGGGACAAGGAGATGGTGGAGGTGTGCCAATAGGTACAAGTGAGAATATCAAAAAAATTCTTAGGCTCAAAAGTGTCAATAGGGACAAGTGAGTCAGAAGAGGAATCTAAAGAATATGAAGGAGAGTCAGAATCAAAGTGCGAGAAGCTATATAGCTGATTTTGATGATCGACCACTCCCATAGCCAAAATAGTATCACTATAAAACTCCCTGATGTACATTGAATCTAGAGTGAATTCAACTCCTATGCCCAGACCAAGGTGAGTGATTTGGTAGATTGATAGGAGATTATTTATGAATGATGCCAAACATAAAACATTATTGAATGTTCCACCACTCACATCAATAAACCCTCTCTCGAGAACCTTTTTAGAAGTGTTGTCACCTAGTTGTATAGAGGATATGTCACATGGTTCTAAATAACTAGACTTAATTTGTGAAGAGGCCATGTGATGTGAAGCACCAAAATTAATGACCCCTGTAGGAGGAGTTAGAGGCAAAACTAAAACTAAGGCTTTGCCCTTTTGTTTCCCATTGTTATTCACTTTTGCCCTTTCTTTTCCAGAGTCATTTGCCTTAGTGGATTCATGGGTTGATGAAGACAGTTTGACAAAATCTAGAACACCTATGTTATTCTAAATAAGAAGGCTAGTAAGGTGGTTAATTTATTTATTTAAACATTTACTCTCATCAAGCTTACCTGAACAATAACCAAATTTTATCCAATCTTTCTTAGGCTTATGACTTGAAGAAGAGGTCTTATTTTTTGATTTGGAGGTGGAAATATTTTCACCCTTTTCATCATTTTTCTTGCTCTTCTTTTTCTCTCTATTATTAGAAGTCTTATCTTTCTTACCACGTAGTTCATGAGATTTAGATGACCTCATTGTGCCCATCTATATCAATTTATCTAGCTCCCGAATCAGGGTGGAATAAAGGTATCTTCCATGTGTTGTCAAGAGCACTCTTAGTGGCATGGAAAGTCAACACAAATATAGAATATTCAAGACCTAGTTTAGAGAGTATTGATAGAATAAGTTGTTTTTCTTTCTTGTCAATTCCACATGCCTTCAACTACAATATCAAAAGTCTAAATTTGGTGCAAAAGTCTTGAAGAGTGTCTAAGTCATCTAGTCTCAATCTAATGAGCTCATTTTCTAGCTCATGTCCTCTCATCACATCCTACACCCCAAAGAGCTTGGTGAGTTGGACCCATACTTTAGTAGTTATTTTGGTAGATTCAATGTGAAAGAGTAAATATGGGGAGTTGGAAAGACACAATAGTGTATGGAATTTGTCACAACAATTAAACCATTTGATTTTTACTCTAGCACTAGTAGGCTCAATCTCAGTGCCCATTATAATTTGATGGTAACTCTTGGATTGCAAAATGATTTCCTTTCTAGGTTTCATTTCATGATAATTAAATGGTATAAGTGAATTAATAGAGAGTGAATCCATAGTATATAAGTAAAGATTATTGTACTAAGTAAAAAAGAATGTAAAAAAAAAAATGCACAAGACAACATAATACCCCCTTAGAACTATCGGTAGTGACCCCTATGAATGTTTCAAATATAAGCATGCTCATATAAACATCAAATTCAACTAAAAATTTTCCTTTAGAAATAGGTGCAAGGAACTAGAGGGACATCAGATTCAATTGATAATGTGTCCAAGAGAGAGTATAATAGGGATGATGTAAGATTTAGGCCATTACACCATGAAGAAAATGGATATTTTAAAAGGCCAAAACCAATACCACTAATATGCAGAGATTAAAAAAATATGCAATTTCAAAAAAATTAGCACCCAAAATAGAGCTACAAATTGAAATTTATAGCACTTACAAGTTCTTACTCTCACATTCCTAGATTCTTTCCAAAAATGGATTTTTTTTTAAAATCCAAAAATGGTAAAAACTTCAATCTATTTCTTCATTACCTTTCACCCTAAATTTGACACCATCCTAAACATCACATGAGTTTCTTGAGATTTTTCACTTGGGTTTTTCATGCTATTTTACTTACTTGGGGTTTCAACACTACTTTACATTCTCAGGATTTTGACACTACTTTACTTACATGGGGTTTTGACACTACTTTACTTCCTCAAACTTTTGACCAACTATAGATTTGGTCTTTTGAACAACTACTACTTCAAGCTTCTATACCTCATTTAATAAAAAAGTAAGTGGCCTTCACAAACCTGAGTTGGTCTATAGTAGTGTAAAATAGGTTTTTGGACATGCTTTGCTAGAGAAGTAATTTCCCTTCACAAACTTGAGTTGGTCTACAGTAGTGTAAACTAAGTTTTTAGACCTACTTTTCTAGAGAACATGAATTAAAAGTATTCAAGGGTTGAAATTATAATGACTTCTCCAAGAAATTTGTTGGGTTTTATAAGTTTGATTACTTACTATTGATTACTTCTAAGTTGTCATTGTTGTGAAGTTCAATTACTTCCAAGTTGTCAAGGTTGTGAACTCTGATTGCTTCCAAGTTGATGGGGTTGTAAAGTTTGATTAATTCTAATTTATTGGGGTTGTGAAGTATGATTTACTAAGTAACCATATTTGCATGTTTTGTAGGGTCTTCTACTTGTTCGTATAGACGTCTATTAGTAAAAAGAAAATTTGATTTTTGGAAAATCTATGAACTTTTTCAAAAATATAAGAGAGACCCATTTTAGATCTCAAAAAACCAAAAAAACATTTATAGGTGGATTTTTCATCAATATACTTTTGACATAAGTTTTGAGGTAGACAAGAATCATGCTTCTACCATAACCAAAATAGCCATAAATCCATGAACATTCTCAAAAATATAAGAGAGACCCATTTGAGATATCATATAACCCACAAGGAATATGTAACTATATTTTTATTTTTATGTCATTTGACACAAGTTTTGAGGCAAAGAAGAATCACATCTCTAGGGGCAAAAACATGATCATATAGAATAAAAATTAGAAATGTCAAATGTAGGGGGATCGTGCCAAAGGAGATAAATGCATGAGACTATTAGGAAGGTTATGATACCATGTTAGAGTTCACCAAGATATCTAAATAATGAGCATGCAGTAATGTCAAATTCCTGTAGAGGCAGATGAGAACTCCAAAAACAAGAAAATTACACAAAGGAAATGTTTGGATTAACCAAATTAGAAGAAAAATAAAGTACATATAGGGTAAAATTAGGTCACAAAAAAAGGTAAAATCCTAGTTGACAATTAAAATTCACTTAAATTTAAATGACCCCTAATGACTTAATTAACTAATCTAAGTAAGCTGAAAAGATGTGTAGGTATAACCACTAGGTGGGAAAATGCTTAAACTAACAACGTGAATGCTATAACCCTAAAAAAGTTAAATCATTTGGTGATACTAACTTACTTAGAATACTACTCAAACCCTAACCCTAGATTATGTTAGGGCTTGTATCCTTCTTTTTTCTTTTTACATTGGTTGTGTTAAGCTTTTTAGATTTCATACATTCTATTTTAGTATCCCTCTTTCACTTTGTTTACCATATGCCATCTAAAAAGGTTCATTCTCTTCCCTTAATAATAAGTTCTAGAATTACCAAGAATCCTATTATGCATACCTAAAATCCTTCTATTCAAGATTATACCATGGACAAAATACCATTTACAACCCTCATAATTTATCCTTCACACCCTGATTATGTTGACTTCAATCATAATGCATCCGAAGATGAGAAATATAATCAAGATGATACATAAGATGGGAATCAACATATTCTCCCCCCACTAAATAATGAAAATATTATAATCGATAAGGATAAGATTTTATAGAGTTTCATAGATAGACTTTAGTAAAGATCCCACAACCAAGCACAAATTATGCAAACCACAATAGAAATAAAAAAAAACAAATCAAATAATGGTCAATATTCTACTCCACTAGATAAAAATATTGTTACACCTATTTTGGGGGAAACTCATCTTGTACATTAACCTAATTTAACTCAAAAACCTTCAACAATAGAAATTCCTCATGTGCCTAGTTCCTCTTCACTATATGTATAATCCACCATGCATGAGATTCATTTTCTATAGACTAAGGTGTTACAACTTGAATAGGGTGTTACTAGGCCATCACATGCCTTGGGTTTTCATATCATTTTACATACACCTTTTGTATATCACATAGAGGGAATGATTTTGGCATCTAAATTCATAAAACCTAAGTTTACTTTGTATGGTGGTAAGGGTAACTCAGAGCACCATCTACGAGATTTCCACACTACATGTTCAAACTATGTGTCATAATTGGCTCCTTACTAATTTTTCCCACATCATATAAAAGATTGTGGTTCATAGTGTTTCTATGATATTCCAAATTAGTCTATCACTGCATTTAATCCATTGGCATATATGTTTTAAGAATACATTTGAATTAACATCAATGACAAGATCTCGTATGGTCAAGTGGCATAATTGAACCAAAAACCCAATTAGCCTATTCAATAATAATATTTCTATGGATAATTATGTTTCCATCTTTGAACTTGATGTTTTAGATCACTTCCCATGATGCTTCCTCAAGAGAAATTAGAGTCCAAAATGTTGGGTTCAAAAGTGGAAACACAATTGTCCACAAAAATATTTTGATTTATTTTATGGACTGTGAAAGCATTAAATATTTAACAATGATCCTATTGCAAAATATGTCTTATGATATAAAACTATATTGGAAAAGATTACTAGCCTCAATACAGATAAAGAGATCCAAGACATTTAAAAAGAGTTTACTACTGTCATTGCATGAAGCTATGTTGTTCAATAAGTTTCCAACATTGATAGATTTATGCCACATAGTGAAAGAAAGGAAAGGCAAGTTTCTCTCTATGGGTAAATTAAAATCTAGAAGTTTATCAAAGTCAAGTACAACGAGTTATAATAAGCCTCCATAGAAAGTAAAGACCACTAAAAATAAGAGTGATCAAAAGGCCATAATTAACGCAGTGTCAGATCCACCTCCTCACCTAGTTTTATCAGTTCCTCCATGGAGAGTTTTCACAAACCTTCTAGAGTTAGTAGCACATGTTTTATAACAACTCTCAGAATGCAATGTCATATCTCTCCCTCTCATCAATAAGGTTGATATGACTAGACCTCTTCCAAATTACCATGATTCTAATACATTATGAAACTATCATAGGGCACCATAACATACTATAAATAACATCGATATGAAAGATAAGATAGAAGATGTGATAGAGGCTAACATCATTGATGTCGACACACCCATAGAGTCACCCAAATTTAAAAAAAACAAATATATGGCATTGTAAAGAGTTTTAGATCCATTCCAAAATCATACAATTAATGAGGAAAGGGCACTTCAAGAGTTCATTATACGTATCAAGAACATCTATCATAGGCATGATATCACACTACTACAAAGGATGCACACCCCTTAAATAATATCATTGGTGCTTATCATAATACAATGCTAGTTATACCACTCATCACTTTATCAAAGTAGGCTATTATTGATGTTGATTCAAATTTATACACACTCTTTATGTGAGCCTACATTTATCATCATCCTATTGAAAATGTTATGGTTAACAATGGGTCGAGTATGAGCATGTGAACCATCATACTTCTATGACATCTGAAGTATTCATAACATGACATTTTTCCAACCATTGTAGTTATTCACGGTTATAGTGGCCATGTTTATAGCTCCATTAAGGATATTTTACTTCCACTATAGGCTTAGACCAGTACACATGACCAATAGATTATTAGTAGTACCTAGTACATGCACATTCGACATGTTATTGGGTAGGCCATGGATATAGTATATATGATCCATTTCATTTACCATGCATAAACATCTCAACTATATACATGTTAATCGGGTGGTCATAGTTGAGGGTATTTCATATGAGTATCCTTTACGTATCCTACATGAATTCACACTACAATAAGTTTTAATCATAGTTTATATCATTACACTATAGACTTTAGTTGAGCCACTATTACAACTGAGGTCCACTCCTACAATGTTACCATATATGCATATTCTCCGCGAGAGACCCTTATCAAAGAGACCCTTACATATGAGATATGTTATAGATTATAGAGGTTATCCCTCTACCCATTTTCTTCTAAGATCAATATTATTGAGTTCAAAGGGTTCTTAGAACTAATGCCATCTATAACATCCTATACTAGATGCATCCCTTAGGCCCCTACAGTTCACATGACACCCTAGTAAACTTTTTATTTTCTTAGTGCCACTATAGAGTTAATTCCAACTGTAGATCACTTAGTACAATAGGTTTTATGACTTCAGTTACCTTTTCACATGGCACTTACAACTATTATTCCATTATTTGACATAGCCCACATTGATAGTGAGTCTCCCATGAGACTCATCAGTTACTATATTCCTTCCTTCTTGTACATAGTTTCTTTATTTCTTTCTCCTTGTATGTAGTTTCATTTTCATGTTACTTGTACATGGCTCATATCCAAAATACAAAAATAATATAATATGCCAAACTAGAAAAATGTTCAAATATTTTGTCAGAAAGTATCAATTATAGATCGTATGCATCTGCATATTTACACTTTTTATATTTCCCAAGAATTACATATGCTTTCTATCTTATTATAGTCAATTTTCATCATACATACATGTTGCACTTATTCTTGCTGAGTATTTATATCTACTTACCAAACCTAGGTCCACTAAACAAATCTAGATTTATTATTACCTAGCCATTGGGGGTATATACACAGATACATGGGTTCAATATTTGATACATCCACCTATATTGGGCTATCCTATATATAGCTTTGATTGTTAGGTTACATATTTATAAATTCTACATCACATATTTAGCATTGTTATCTTGATATTGATCACCTACACTATGTAGATTCATTACCTACTACTACTACTACTACTACTACTACTACTACTACTACTACTACTACTACTACTACTACTACTACTACTACTACTACTACTACTACTACTCTAGACTCAACTTATGTACATTTTATCTCTTATAAATATGTGTTCCACATGTTAATGCTTACTTTCATTTCTAGATTTCCTAGTTTAGACTTGACTATGTATTTATTCTTATTATATTTGAGGGAATTTGAATATGCCATAATTTGTGGCTCTATGCCAACTTATTTTCATTGTATGTATGCCTTGGACATGTTTTCGTGTCCTTGTGTGTGCCTTCCTGAATGTGTATACAAATATTTGAAGATGTGCTTAAATGTGGATATAAGACAATTTGCTTGTTGTTTGTGTATGTGGACATTCAAACATGTCCCCGTATTTATGAGTTTCTTATATTTAGTTACACATTCCCATGTCCCTTGTATTGTGGCCTACTAGCCTAATTTATATTCCTCATGTGTGTTGTATGTATGCTCTCTTGTATGGGTCATAGCCATGACACATGTAACTTGATTGTTACACAGTCTAGTTTTAGATGCCATGAGGGACCTCACACAACTCCCCTTTATCCTTGGATGTCGTAATGGAAATCATTCCACATATCCCTATGTAGCTAATCAGTTATTACTAAGATTAATTACTCATATACATTTTTAGATTTATCTTGGTAGCCTTATGAATGATAGATCTAACATACATCATACACTACAAACTTATGTTCAAATTATCTTATATTTTGTCACTATGTATGCACATTATAACGGTTTATTATGTAGATATAATTTATGATCCATCTAATAGAAATTTTATAGAGATTTTTCTTTTGAAGATAGTTCTTGTATAGGTTAAATAATTCCCTAAAAATGTAGCATTCATAGAGGTTTTTCTTAGAGATCAGACTATCTGAATGCACTCAGAGTATAGTTTTCAACATAGAAAAAATATATATATTCATTCCAAGAAAACATAGTGGGAAACAATGATGTAGAGACCAATTTTAGATGCACATAAATCAATATAGTTGGAAATTATCACCTAAATTGGAACACTAACACCACCAACACTACTGTCTAAGATATGGCAATATTATCCAGTAGCCTTAGTTTCATGAAATTACATATTGCCAAGAAAAGTATTGCAGGTACAATTGAGGTTTACATAAGTTCAATTATAGATTACTCGTTTTGGCCTAGTTTAGTATAGATTCATACCAGTTTACTCAAACTATGGGCATTACACTCGGCATGATCATTCCCCTTTCATTTTTAGATACTTAAATATGGATTATTAAAACTCAATCTATGATCCATATACTCAAATATCAAATTTGGGGACATGTGTGTGACACATTATTATGCTCACTTATGCACTAGTTGACTAGATGTAATGACAAACTCCATGTCATTATCTACATTCTACACATAAAGCACTATGTTCTAATTTACACACCAGATTGATGCCTTACTCCATCTGCAGTGGTTGGGATTCCTAAGTGGCCAAAAACTACTTAAATCAATGAAGATAATATTAAATTGATATCATAAACTCTATTATGTCATAGCGATATCCCTATTCAAACTTAATAAATGTGACACTTATAATACATAATCAAAAGACTTAATTAATTGTCCATGGTCATGGTACTACCTAATATAGCCACAACTTATTAATTGGTTTGTATTGAAACACTCATGTATTTTATGAAATCTTGGTGAGACTATCATTACTTGTATCATGGCTATGTAATGTATAGATTACAAGGGGTCATAACTATCATGTTATCTTAGAATTAAGTATGATGTCTCTTTGCTAATTCATTTTCATAAGTTGCATTTATGGGAGACACATTTATCACATGGATAATACCTGACGAAGATGTAAGTGTTAGATCACAGTCATTGATGTCTACTATAGCATTTCAAGTGGTCTTAAGGAGAATAAATTTAGTTTTTCTATTTAATGCCATTTAAGATTATTTTTATTAAATTACACGTCATTGTAGTGATTTAGTTCATGTAGTTTAACTTTTATCTCACTCAAAGAGGAGACTCAGGTTGTGAGACATGGTGCAATCATACCAGTGATGAGTAAACTAGTGATCTCTCATTTTATTCTTTAAACTCTATTATTTTTTGGAGTCAATAACTTCATAAATCCTTGATCATGACAAATGTCACCATCTAAATGACTTACATTCATTATCACTTAACATATGCCTCTATGGTGAGATTTATTGGAACATTATGCATGAACTTACAAATCTAATAATATATTTATGAACTTGCAATCACTATATACTTTAATTTTATGGACCATGTGAAATGTTGTCACTGTTGTAAAGTCTATTTTATAACTTTATATGTTTGACGACAGAAAGCATTTATGATGCAGGTACATGGTGAAGTTTATAGTTGTATAGGCCACGTGAAAATATGTCACTGTTGTAAAGTCTATTTATAACTTAATATGTTTGAGGACATAAGGCATTTATAATGGGAGCACATGGTGATCACATGGTTATCTTGCAATAGTTTAGGAAGCTGTTGACACAAATCCATTGACTTTTAGACAATTTTTAAGTGTGTCTAATTGCGACAATTAGATGCGTGTAATCACTTAAAATGCATGGGTCATGTGGGTAGAAGTTGATCTACTAAAATACAAGTTGATTTATTAAAAGTAAATGGCGTAGTATGTGGAATCGTTTGATGGATGTTTAGCATTTATAATTATTTGGAGGCCACAAATACTCGTAGTATTTTAAAGATAAGCCATGACTCTATATAGTGGGTTGCAAAGACATGATGTACTACGATCACATTTGAAATTTTTGGTGACATCAATTCCTCGTGTGAAATTCTCGGTGAGAAGTCAAGTCCGCAGATGTTTTATAAAGTGAGAAGTCAAGTCGGTGAGAATTTACTTTAATTATTTTTCAACCCGCCATTAGCTGTATGAGTCAGACTATATGCTACATTAATAGATCTTTTGTTTCCGTGTAGGCATGGTGGACCACTGCTACGTTCAACTCAAATGTGATGCTAAATTAATTTTTAACTCCATGCTATTTTTACCAGCCCAAAACACATTCTAATATATGTTTGGGTTTAGTTTTGGATCACGTCCGTAAGATTTGGGTGAGTTCATGTGGATCCATTGTGTGATCCACATTTTTGTTGTCTAATGTAGTAGAAAGGATTATTGAGAGTCATTTCGTCGATATTATGGAAAACTATTATAATATATTAATTATGTTTTTCATTTTTTGTTTTTGTATTTGTGTATTTTTTATTTTATAATTAAATTAGGACGATCATTATATTTTATAAATTGAAAATAGTTTTTATTGTTTTGTTAAATTAGAGATTGGTGTGAGCATGGATCATCAAGAGTCCATGTTTCATATTGTCTTTGAAAAGTTGGTGCTAGAGTTTCATATTGCCTTCATATAACTGATGAACACTGAGGTACATTGGTCTTAAGAAAATTAATTGGAGTACTCCGAAAAAACACAAAAAACACTATCAAATTACTCCCATCGCAAATAGACAAACCAATAGAAATTGAACCAAAAACCTTTATGTTAATATATATTATAAATCATGTAGTTGGATATATATAATTAAAAAAAAAATTAATTTTAATTACATTACATTGTGATCGTATAAATATATTGTAAATATGAATAAATTTAGAAAAAATAATAATTTAAAAATTTAATATGGTTATATTTGTATGTTAATTAGAAATTCCTAGTCAAACGAGGAATTTTTAATATAGTATTTAACTTGTACAAAGTCATGGTTTAGGTTTTAGTAGAATTACACGAGACATTATTATGTATGTGTCGAAGAGAATAAATTGATATAAAAGTATCCCAAGGATTAGTCACATGCACATTCGAAGTCAAAACTTAAGGTAATGTAAATATGATATCATGAATTTGTTTTAACTTTACATGATCTTGAGATAAGTTGTCTCTTAAAGGCCCATTGCTTTTACATAGCATAATTATAAACTGACATGTACTCAAAACAAATTCAGTGACTCATCCACATTAATTCAAAATAGATTACCTTTTTATGAAAGTAAAATATTTTTATTGTGTGTTAGTGTTAAATATATGTTTTTTATTATGTTGATATATGGGCTCATATGATTTTTAAAGGTAGAATTATGTTTATTGATTTATTTTGTAGTAGTAGATAAAGATAGTTCACAATGGTATTAGCTTGAGAATATATATATATATATATATATATATATATATATATATATATATATATGATAATGTGTGCATTTGAACTATAGCCATAGATAGTTTATATTAAGTTATTTTATATAAGTTAGGTAGTTGTGAATTTTTGTTATATTTTTTGAAAATGATAATCATCATTTACACACACATATTCAAAATGCAAAATTCAATGATTATTTATAATAAATTATTTCTAGAGTATTTTGGTTGGTTCTTGTTAAGTATATTAGATTGAATAAAAGATTTAATTAATACATTAATAAAGGATGGTGTAATTAAAATTAAAATAAAGTAAAGTAAAAATGAGATTACTTTCATAAAAATCAAAATTTATAATAAAAAAATAATACTAAATAAATTAATTCTAATATTTATGTTTCATATTTATATTTACTTAATATATATATCACTTTCTAATTTGTAAAATTATCTAAAACTACTCATTTATAAGGTCTTTGAAATTGGGAAATCAAGTGATCTCATATTAAACTTTTACTCATGGAATAAAAATCTATGTTAAAAAAGAAAAAGAAGAAAAAACAATACTTATCAAATGGGTGATTGTTATTCAATTATCTTATATAGAGTTTGCAGCATAGTAAATTAATAATTTTAATGTTAAATGTTATTATGAGAATAAAAAATGGTATTAATTGGAGTAATACTTGTTATAATATGAAAAAATTGTATGATGGAATTGTATATAATCGTAGTCATCTTTGAGTTTATGTGATTTTAAAATGGAAAAGATCATCATCATCATCACTTATTTTTATTTATTGAAGGAACAATGAAAGTTGTCAATAAAAATATTTTAGAAAGGGTAAAATTTTCAATTTTTAGTGTAAGAATGTAAATATTTACTTTGATAATAATATAATTATATATATATTTTTTTTTATGAAATGGTATTATTGTGATGAATAAATGATTTTTTTTCTTAACTATGTGTTGGAGATGGTACCTCCTGTAATCTAAATTACATAACTCATTGTATTATGAATTTAATGATTTATTGAATTTAATATGGTGAAAATATTTTTGATAGAAATAAGTGAATTTATGACTAAATTTAATTATCTTACTATTGTTTGATTGTTTGGAGTAAAACTTGGGTTGAGTCATGAAATGTTCACCCTGCTAGAAAATGAAATTGAATAAGCAACGTCGTACTATTTTGTTGAAGTACTAAATACGATCAAAGATTTTATGGAGATGAATCTGTAACAAAATTAGTCCATAAAATTTAAAGATTCCATTATTAAACATACATTGTTGTGAGGAATTTTGAACTCTCTCCTTACCCACATGTTATGTCCATTGGATTTCACTTAATGTTGATAAGCAAAAAAGCGTAATATTTTGTGGATTGAGTAAGTTAATGTTTTAGTATGATAAAAACTTATTTCGAGCAAAATGTGTATACACATGATGTTTTGATTATCCTACTCTAACCCCTCTTGCCATCCTACCTACCCACTGACATACCCACCCACCCACACATTTTGAAAATAGAAAATAAATCTTCTTAATATAACAATAATAAAAGTCTCAATTATAATAAAATATTTACTTGATCATTTGAATGATTCATTGAAATCTCAAATTAAATTAAAAACCACAATTTACATCATTTTTTTTATTCAACATTATTTTTAATGAAATTTCTCTTTTTATTTAACATTAATTTTTCTGAAATTTCTCTTCTTATTTGACATTAATTTTAGTGAAATTTCTATTCTTATGTAACATTAATTTTAATGAAATTTCCCTTATATAAAAATGAAATCTCATAAATATTAATCTTGATGTAAATACCAATTATAAAATATTTGATTCAGCATACATGTTGTCACCCTTTGCTTTTGTGCACCGTGCGACAGATTCTTCCTTCTTTTCTGTCTTAACCTTAACCTCAACTACCTTTCCTACACGTGGTTTCTTGAAATCATCTTCCATCTTAGGAGGTGGTTGATTTGGCTGGTGATCCACATTTGAACCATTGTTGACCCCTTCTTTCGCTCATCCTTCACGTGGTTGTTTCATTCTGATCTAATTGTAACTAGAGATGAACCGCAACTATTCACATTTCTAAAATTTCTTGCAATTACAATGAATGTGTCTCACACCAAACACACATGCTTGGCTAGATGTGTTACACATTTCTTCCTCACTCTTGCTGTGCATGATGTCCTTCTTTTAGACATTGATCTCACTTACCTGCCCAACAAAATTTTGGAGATAGTTCTCTTCCTCGTCCAATTCTACCCATTCTGCATATGCTAGACCGTGTTAATTATGAATGGGAATGCCAACTCTTTTCCATCCAAATTCAAAATTCATACAATATTGTTTGAAGCATATATCAGCTTGACTGTCAAATGACCTTGGTCTTCCTCATTCCTATATTTACAAGCGGACTTAAGCGTATAGTGAAGTCCACTTTTAAAAATTATCAATCGAATCCTTAAAATGAATAATCAGTGCATTCAAATAAGTGATTTTTTGATCTACTATGATATATTTTCAAACCATTTTAAAAGCAGGAAAAACATTAGGCAGACAAGAAACTGGCAATGGTCCCTGCCAATGTAATTTTCTACCGTCGGAGGACTAAATGTAGAAATTGGTGCAGAGTGGTTAAAGAACGTGCGTGAATGTTCAGAGTCATTATACTTTCCATTAAATTTTGTGTGGATTCCATTATAAATTATCTATCCGTCCCAGCAATGATAAATTATCTATCCGTCCCAGCAATGAAAGGCAGGTTAAATTGGACTTGTCTCAAGGATAAATTTGACTGCTGAAGGAAAGCTTTAAAAAAAATCCTAAACTACAGCTGATTTTGTTTTTATCACTGTATTTATCGATAAGATTTTTTTTAAAGACTATAAAATAATGAAATATCATTGGCATAAATTTAATTTTTAATAAAATTATTTTTTTATTTTAATTTTTAATAATAAACAACCACCACAAATTAAAAATGGAAAACCAAAAGGAAATGTTGAAAGATGGCGCTTATTAAAAGAATTTTTGACAACCAATTCACGACAATCAAATTTAACCTAAAAGATAATAAAAGCTTTACATGAAGCGAAGGGTCAACCCTCACATTTAACCCTTTTGCTCGGCTTAATGACAAGCGTATTGCGTTTTGGGACATCTTTTTCTCACCATTTTGACTGGAAAATTACAGGCGATAAAAAATTGAGCACCGTATTCTATTCAATCAATCTTTCTGGTTACTATATTTTTTTAAATTGCACACAGGAATTTTTATTTTTTATTGAATAAAAAGTTATTTTGAATGCAAAATTAAAATTCCTTGGGTAAAAAAAAATATAACACAAAGTAGTGTGTAATTGGATATTTGTAGAAACGTCGTCACTATTATTCTTTCTTTTAGTGTGGTCCATTATCGTGCGTTCTAACCTTGCCAAGAAACGAGACATCATAAAAATGAGTGAAAAGCAGTATTGTGACAGAGACAATGGTATCGTACTCGCAACAAAGATATGGTACGTTCTTGCAGTTGAACGTCTTCAACTACTTACTGCGACATCCTTCACCACTAATAACATCATCTTTCATGCATTAAATTTGTTAGTAGCAAACGTGTATTTTCAGGTATTAGATATGGAGACTTTTAAGACGAGCATGAAACTTCATCAGGAAATTTAGCAATTAATGAGACTACACTTCATTTGAGATGATAATTTGAGAAAATATGGATGATTTCAGTTACAGTTTCTGCTCTTAAGGAATTGCGACTCTGACTGTGAACAATACAGACTTTGTTCATAGGAGGTTATGCAGAAAAACACATTCAAGTGACATAAATTTATCACCCAGCTGCATGGTCTCCAACATATATCTTCATTCCCATTATATATTAATATAATTAATATACTTGACCACACGATTATAGTTATCCATATTATTCTGTCAACTACCATACCGTAAAAGGGGTCAGTGGTCGTGTTACTATTATATCAGACAAGGAACATGTAGTAGTTGGTACATTTATTTGTATTAAAAATTGTTTGTGCATGAGTTTGTGTGTAAAATATTAAATGTTAAGTGTAATAAATTGGTAAAAAAAAAATATGTGGTACAATATAATTGTTAAGAAATTCTTACCATCAAATATTTCCTATTAAATTGTTGAAAATTGATGTAATGAAATTTTATTAATTTGTAGATATGTACTTAATAGGGTATATGTCATTTATCTAGATATGTAGTAGATGTCTTAACTAAATTGTGTGATTAAATTTCTCAATATTGATAACATTTATTTATAATATTTAATCAAAATTATTATAAAATTTGTTATAAGTAAATATTTATACGTTCTCATTAATAATTTTTTTTTTCAAATGATTAAATGCTAAAATGAAATATATATTATATTATATTTTTTAAATAAATTTAATAAATATATAATGATTAAGATATAAAATAACATTAACTCAAAATTTAGATTAATTAGTTTATTCTAAAAAAACTGCCTAAAAAAGGTGATTGAAGAAATCAGGGATAAATGGTTGTTATGTATTATCATGAAATTAAAGATAATTGATTGGTTTAAAGAGGATTTAATACTTTTTTGAATCTATGTAAATTAATTAGAACTATGGAAAGTATCGGGTTCAAAAAAATGGATATGTAAGACAAAACAATCCATTTTCTTTTATGGAGCTTTGTCACAACAATTTCAGAATGAACAAATTTGGCAATTTGGGATTGGAGGACATGTTTCTAGAGAATGAGGGACAATTTTTTTAGTAAAGTATAATTTTTTTTAATATTTAACGTTTAATAGTGTTGGTAGTTTTGAATTTTGTCCTAGTAATCTTTACCTTCATCATTGACCAAATAATTCTTATTATTTCCTTTAATGAGTAGGATACTATAGGAATCATTTAAGGTATTAATGTTTTCTACTCAACCAATATGGAATTGCACAAATATGTTGATGTGGATTTATTTCTTATATAATATGAAAATTATAAAACTTATAACTAATACAAATATATTCTGGAATAATTATATATGGAGCCAACTATACACTTCACCTAATGATTCTTCAATACCTTTAAATTTAGATTCTCAACATTTAAAAAAAATTCTCAATCACTTCCAACTATAATTGTCATTTCCCTGTCTATTCCAAAATAAGTATAATTTCATCTATCATGTTATAACTTAACACAACAAAAAATTTTAATTTTAAATTAGATGTAGGTTCATTTGAATTTAGTTTTTAACAATTTAACAAATTAAAAAAAAATACAAACGTATTATTATTCTCTTTGAAAGGAAAGATAATATAGCTTTCACCCTAACTACTTATATTTTTACTCGAATTAATTATAATTATAGTGATGAGTTTACATTGTAAATTTATATATAAATTCCATCATAAATTTTTTGATTTTATTATATAAACTTTTATTTGACGAGGAGTTAACTTCTATAAATCAAATGAAGCAAGGTATATGGCTTAAATATAAGATTGAAAGGGAAATTGAATTAGAGATGAAACAAGTGATAATAATTAGTCTTTAAAATATATATATATATATATATATATATATATATATATATATATGCATGAGAAAATGAAGAAACCTAATGGTTACACAGATAAAAACATCTCATTATTTATAGATCTAAAATATCTTCTTAAAATATTTTATCATCACCAATATTTTTAACAAACTAAATGAAAAGCAATCAACATAATTTTAAAAAATAGCTCACTCACACTAAAACACATAATACATAAGAATATATGTTTTAAAATAAAATAAATTTGAAAAATAACAACAATTAATTAGACTCTGAATATTAAATTAAAAAACTAAACTAATACTTTTGTTCTATATAAACACCATTAAAATGCGTGAATAATTAAACTATAATCATTTTGAATAATTAACATGCAAAACATAATGCCCTTATGTTACTATAAAATAATATTATTCATCATTTCTCCAAACACTTCCTTAATTATCGTTTATGGCTCTTACATTAATGTAATAATTAATATAATTTAAATGAAATGACTATACATAACTTCTCAATTATTGCATTATACTCTTCTATTTTCTTACTCAATTGATATATTTGATCAATTATTAGAATACCAAGGCTCTTATATAAATTTATGGATTTTTGGATCTTTCCCCTCACTTTCAAGATCTACACTTTTCAAATTTTTAGTAATCAATTCTGCCATAACTTTCCATTTATATCTCTATTTTCAAAATCAACACAAATGGAACGTCATTTTTTATCAAGGTAAAATCAAACCAATTATGGAAAGGAATGATTTACATGATTTTACTCAATTACCCAATCATGTATAGTTTTTTGTTTAAATGAATACAAATTTCAGAACATAGAGCCTTAATTTTTCAAATTTTCATATATTTCACTCACTTTCAATATGAAATTTAGAATTTACTCATGGAAAATCCTTATTTTCCCAATTTATATTTTTCATTCACACTAAATGATTTGACAAGTGTAAATTTAAAGAAATGGGGATGTAAAATGTTCCCTTTGCATGTTATTTATATATATTACATGATTTTCAATGTTACAATTCTTATAGAGTGTGGGCATATTCCTCATACATAACCATAGAATCATTTACAGTTTATACTTTACATTTACGAGGGGAATTTTATCATTAGGTTACATTATTTACAAGGGTTATGATTGCATATCACCTATACTTTTGCATTATATACTATCTAAAATCACCTTTATATCATTAATATCTTATATAATGTATATGGATATGTTATTTAATATGATATGATAACAATTTTTTATGTAGTGCGTAGACAATATTTATAGTTCTATGCTCATTTTGATGCTCTTACTTGTACATAACTTAGACTACATCTTGCATGTCTATGATATTTGAACCTTTTCTCTTTTTGGAAAAAAATATTCTAACATATATATGATTTTTTTTAGTATATTATAAATTTTAACATGGCTATTTAATATTGGTGTTTAGCCCTTTTTTTATTTTTTTGATACATAATTACTTTTGGTTGGAGCTAAAACTAGATCTAGGGCACATCAAGGGGCCCAATCCCTAAGTAAAAAAGAAACCAAAAATCATTGGTAGGGTCAAAACATGACATAAAAGGCCAAAACAAACCAAACATTAGAACAAACAATAACAATCTAGTTTGTTAATAGAGAGCCACTTAATCATGGAGGGTCTCACACTTAAAAACCTAGACACAATGTGATTAATATAAAATAAGGAAGCATGGAAGTGCTTCAATGAAAATAGAATCCAAAGGAAAATCAACCTCAAGTTTCAAGGGTGCATCATTCCCTAATAGAAAGAAAATATTCAAATGGGTGATCGTTATTCAATTATCTTATATAGAGTTTGCAGCATAGTAAATTAATAGTTTTAATGTTAAAAGTTATTATGAGAATAGAAAAAGGTATTAATTGGAGCAATACTTGTTATAATATGAAAAAATTGTATGATGGAATTGTATATAATCGTAGTCATCTTTGAGTTTATGTGATTTTAAAATGGAAAGGATAAACATCATCATCATCATCATCATCATCATCATCATCATCATCATCATCATCATCATCATCATCATCATCATCATCATCATCATCATCATCATCACTTATTTTTATTTTTTGAAGGAACAATGAAAGTTGTCAATAAAAATCTTTTAGAAAGTGTAAAATTTTCAATTTTTAGTGTAAGAATGTAAATATTTACTTTGATTATATATATATATATATATATATATATATATATATATATATATATATATATATATATATATATAATGAAATGGTATTATTGTGATGAATAAACGATTATTTTTTCTTAACTATGTTATAGAGATGGTACCTCCTGTAATGTAAATTACATAACTCATTGTATTATGAATTTAATGATTTATTGTATTTAATATGGTGAAAATATTTTTGATATAAATAAGTGAATTTATGACTAAATTTAAATATCTTACTATTGTTTGACTATTTCGAGTAAAACTTGGGTTATGTCATGAAATGTTCACCCTGCTAGAAAATGAAATTGAATAAGCAACGTCGTACTATTTTGTTATAGTACTAAATACGATCAAAGATTTTATGGAGATGAATCTGTAAAAAAAATTAGTCCATAAAATTTAAAGATTCCATTATTAAACATATATTGTTGTGAAGAATTTTAAACTCTCTCCTTACCCACATGTTATGTCCATTGGATTTCACTTATTGTTGATAAGAAAAAAAGTGTAATATTTTGTGGATTGACTAAGTTAATGTTTTAGCATGGTAAAAACTTATTTCGAGGAAAATGTGAATATACATCATGATTTGATTATCCTACTCTATCACTTTTTAAAATTTGATAATTTGAGTTTTGTGAGAACACCTCTTGCCATCCTGCCTACCCACCGACATACCCACCCATCCACACATTTTGAAAATAGAAAATAAATCTTCTTAATATAACAATAATAAAAGTCTCAATTATAATAAAATATTTACTTAATCATTTGAATGATTCACTGAAATCTCAAATTAAATTAAAAACCACAATTTACATCATTTTTTTTATTTAACATTATTTTTAATGAAATTTCTCTTATTATTTAACATTAATTTTAGTGAAATTTATCTTCTTATTTAACATTAATTTTAGTAAAATTTCTCTTCTTATTTAACATTAATTTTAGTGAAATTTCTCTTCTTATGTAACATTAGTTTTAATGAAATTTCCCTTATATAAAAATGAAATCTCATAAATATTAACCTTGATGTAACTACCAATTCTAAAATATTTGATTCAGCATACATGTTGTCACCCTTTGCTTTTGTGCACCGTGCGACACATACTTCTTTCTTTTTTGTCTTAACCTTAACCTCAACTACCTTTCCTACACGTGGTTTCTTGAAATCATCTTCCATCTTAGGAGGTGGTTGATTTGGCTAGTGATCCACCTTTGAACCATTGTTGACCCCTTCTTTCACTCATCCTTCACGTGGTTGTTTCGTTTTGATCTAATTGTAACTAGAGACGAACCACAACTATTCACATTTCTAAAATTTCTTCCAATTACAATGAATGTGTCTCACACCAAACACACATGCTTGGCTACATGTGTTACACATTTCTTCCTCACTCTTGCTGTGCATGATGTCTTTCTTTCAGACGCTGATCTCTCTTACCTGCCCAACAAAATTTTGGAGATAGTTCTCTTCCTCGTCCAATTCTGCCCATTCCGCATATGCTAGACCGTGTTAATTATCAATGGGAATGCCAACTCTTTTGCCTCCAAATTCAAAATTTGTACAATATTGTTTGAAGCATATATCAGCTTGACTGTCATATGACCGTGGTCTTCCTCGTTCCTATATTTGCACGCGGACTTAAGCGTATAGTGAAGTCCACTTTTAAAAATTATCAATCAAATCCTTAAAATGAATAATCAGTGCATTCAAGTAAGTGATTTTGTGATCTACTATGATATATTTTCAAACCATTTTAAAAGCAGGAAAAACATTACGCAGACAAGAAACTGATAATGGTCCCTGCCAATGTAATTTTCTACCGTCGAAGGACTAAATGTAGAAATTGGTGCAGAGTGGTTAAAGAACGTGTGTGAATGTTCAGAGTCATTATACTTTCCATTAAATTTTGTGTAGATTCCATTATAAATTATCTATCCATGCCGGCAATGATAAATTATCTATCCGTCCCAGCAATGAAAGGTAGGTTAAATTGGACTTGTCTCTAGGATAAATGTGACTCCTGATGGAAAGCTTTAAAAAAAAATCCTAAACTACAGCTGATTTTGTTTTTATCACTGTATTTATCCATAAGATTTTTTTTAAAGACTATAATTTAATGAAATATCATTGGCATAAATTTAATTTTTAATAAAATTATTTTTTTATTTTAATTTTTAATAATAAACAACCACCACAATTTAAAAATGGAAAACCAAAAGGAAATGTCGAAAGATGACGCTTATTAAAAGAATTTTTGACGATCAATTCAAATTTAAACTAAAGGATACTAAAAGCTTTACATGATGCGAAGGGTTGACCCTCACATTCAACCCTTTCGCTCAGCGTTAATGACAAGCATACTGCATTTTAGGACATTTTTTTCTCACCATTTTGACCGTCTAATTGCAGGCGATAGAAAATTGAGCACCGTATTTTATTCAATCAATCTTTCTGGTTACTATATTTTTTTAAATTGCACAAAAGAATTTATATTTTTTATTGAATAAAAAGTTACTTTGAATGCAAAATGAAAATTCCTTGGGGAAAAAAAATCTAACACAAAGGACTGTGTAATTGGATATTTCTAGAAATGTCGTCACTATTATTCTTTCTTTTAGTGTGGTCCATTATCGTACGTTCTGACCTTGCCCAGAAATGAGACGTCATAAAAATGAATGAAAAGCAGTATTGTGAAAGAGACAATCGTATCGTACTCACAACAAAGATATGGTACGTTCTTGCAGTTGAAGGTCTTCAACTACTTACTGCCACATCCTTCACCACTGATAACATCATCTTTCACGCATTAAATTTGTTAGTATCAAACGTGTATTTTCAGGTATTGGATATGGAGACTTTTAAGACCAGCACAAAACTTCATCAGGAAATTTAGTAGTTAACGAGACTACACTTCATTTGAGATGATAATTTGAGAAAAGATGGATGATTTCAGTTACAGTTTCTGCTCTTAAGGAATTACGACTCTAACTGTGAACAATACAGACTTTGTTCATAGGAGGTTATGCAAAAAAACACATTGAAGTGACATAAATTTATCACCCAGCTGCATGGTCTCCAACATATATCTTCATTCCCGTTATATATTAATATAATTAATATACTTGACCACACGATTATAGTTATACATATTATTTTGTCAACTACCATACCGTAAAAGGGGTCACTGGTCGTGTTGCTATTATATCAGACAAGGATCGTGTAGCAGTTGGTACATTTATTTGTATTAAAAATTGTTTATGGACGAGTTTTTGTGTAAAATATTAAATGTTAAATGTTGAGAATTGATGTAATGAAATTTTATTAATTTGTAGACATGTATTTAATAGGGTATATGTCATTTATCTAGATATGTAGTAGATGTCTTAACAAAATTGTGTGATTAAATTTATCAATATTGATAACATTTATTTATAATATTTAATCAAAATTATTATAAAATTTTTTATAAGTAAATATTTATACATTCTCATTAATAATTTATTTTTTCTACTGATTAAATGCTAAATTAAAATATATATTATATTATATTTTTTAAACAAAATTAATAAATATATAATGATTAAGATATAAAATATATTTAACTCAAAATTTAGATTAATTTTAGTCTAAGAAAACTACCTAAAAAAGGTGATTGAAGAAATCAGGGATAAATGGTTGTTATGTATTATCATGAAATTAAAGATAATTGATTGGTTTAAAGAGAATTTAATACTTTTTTGAATATATGTAAAGTAATTAGAACTATAGAAAGTATCAGGTTCAAAAAAATGGATATGTAAGACAAAACAATCCATTTTCTTTTATGGAGCTTTGTCACAACAATTTCAGAATGAACAAATTTGGCAATTTGGGATTGGAGGACATGTTTCTAGAGAATGAGGGACACAATTTTTTTAGTAAAGTATAATTTTTTAAAATATTTAACGTTCAATAGTGTTGGTAGTTTCGAATTTTGTCCTAGTAATCTTTACCTTTGTCATTGACCAAATAATTGTTATTATTTCCTTTAATGAGTAGGATACTATAGGGATCATTTAAGGGATTAATGTTTTCTACTCAACCAATATGGAATTACACCAATATATTGATGTGGATTTATTTCTTATCTAATGTGAAAATTATAAAACTTATAACTAATACAAATATATTCTAGAATAATTATATATGGAGCGAAATATACACTTCACCCAATGATTATTCAATACCTTTAAATTTAGATTCTCAACATTTAAAAAAATTTCTCAATCACTTCCAACTATAATCGTCATTTCCATGTCTATTCCAAAACAAGTATAATTTCGTCTATCATGTTTTAACATAACACTACCAAATTTTTAAATTTCAAATTAGATGTAGGTTCATTTGAATTTAGTTTTTTACAATTTAACAAATTACAAAAAATTACAAACGTATTATTAGTCTCTTTGAAACCAAAGATAATATAGCTTTCACCCTAACTACTTATATTTTTACTCTAACTAATTATAACTATTGTGATAAGTTTACAATGTAAATTTATATAGAAATTCAATCATAAAAATTTTGATTTTTATTATATAAGATTTTATTTGATGAGGAGTTAACCTATATAAATCAAATGAAGCAAGGTATATGGCTCAAATATAAGATTGAAAGGTAAATTGAATTAGAGATGAAACAGGTGATAATAATTGGTCTTTAACAAATAAAATTAAAATATATGCATGAGAAAATGAAGAAACCTAATGATTACACAGATAAAAACATCTCATTATTTATAGATCTAAAATATCTTATTAAAATATTTTATCATCACCAATATTTTTAACAAACTAAATGAAAAGCAATCAACATAATTTTTAAAAATACCTCACTCACACTAAAACACATAATACATAAGAATATATGTTTTAAAATAAAATAAATTTGAAAAAAGAAAAACAATTAATTAGACTCTCAATATTAAATTAAAAAATTAAACTAATACTTTTGTTCTATATAAACACCATTAAAATGCATGAATACTTAAACTATAATCATGTTGAATGATTAACATGCGAAACATAATGCCCTTATGTTACTATAAAACAATATTATTCATCATTTCTCCAAACACTTCCTTAATTATTGTTTATGGCTCTTATATTAATATAATTATTTAAACTTGTTCCCATCATTAATTGATAACATATTTGTGAACTAAAAATTATGTAAAAAAAAATTAAAACAGTAATATGTATAAATAGAATACATGTAAGTTTATGTTTTCAAAAACTATATTTAATTTATATATGAAATTATAAATAAATTTTGATACATTAATAAAAAAGGTAAAAAAAAAATAATTTTTAATTTGCTGTTATTGTTATTAACATTATATTGATATGAATAAAATATTCTATAATAATATGTAATATAATATTATTTAATATCTACCTCTTAAATTTAAGAATTACTATAATAATATATCTTTTCAAAAACTCTTAATTAAAAAAAAAAAAAAAAATTATTTAAATAATTTCTATCCTAATCCATCTTAATAATACCACCACATACCGCATCTTACAATTCATATAATTAAATTGAATGGCAAAATCAAAGTATATATAATGCACGCATGTGTCCTCACTAAAAGCTTTTGGACGATATCCCAAATGAAAATTTAGGGATAGATTAAATTGTCCATGGGCTTGTAAAAATACCATGGAATTTACCACGATTTTAGTATCCTGTTTGAGATGAGTGTAGTGCTCCACCTCATATACGTGTCAACCAAATAAATATTAATGTAATACATTATAAGGCCACAACTATGGTTGATATTCACTATGACTTCAAATGAATATTTATAAGGACACTTCGATTTGAAACAAAATGGTGTGTAGATTACAGATTTGACCATACTTACTTAAATTCAAGGGTTCTCGTACATTAATCTAAGAAATAATTTCATAGGTCTATCAAAATTTATCAAAAGCGCAAGCCTTTAACATAGTGACATTTGTCTAAATCATAACCTTATAAAGGCACGAACTCCATCAAATCACAAGGTTAACAAGTAAAATGGTAGATCATTCCTTTATTAATCAACGAAGTGATTTTCAAGAGTGACATGATCTTGGTTACTTTTTTTATTCAGAACAAAATTAGAATGCGTGAACCAAATAAACGCAACATAGTTTGATATAAGAGAAGGAAGTTCAAAGTGATATTAAATTAATACAAGGAATTTACTATCCTTATAACTATAACAAAAAGCTATGGTAAACATTAATGACTGTGATTTAACATTTAGTTCTGATTTAAGAGTTATTTCATATAATATTAGTGCTTCTTTTGATTCAGAGTTATGATTAAAATATATATAAAATAATTACAACTATAAATTTCAAGAAATCATGATAATTTTGATTGTTCATGGTTCATATATTTTATGTAGTTATGAAGAAAGTTATTAAATAGTTTCATTGGACTTTCGTATAATTTACGAGTATTCTTCTTTAAATCAATTTGAAGGTTGAGGATATATTTCCAAGAACGACATTTATTAATTCCTTAAAGAAAGAATTTTAGATGTGTTCACTAATTACTATGATAAAAGAGATCACTATGAATTAAAAGGTGTTCCGACTTAATAAATTATTATTTTAGATTCCATAATTTGTAAATATCATTTGATTGAGATTATATATAAATATATTAATTAAAGATGTTATGGGGCCTATTCAAAAGCTTATAGCACAATAATAAATAGTTAATAGATTAACATAATTTTTTAATTTCCATGATTTTAGATCTTAGCTTGACAATGCTAATATTTAAAGATGAACTAAATCCTTGATCCATTATTTTTAAGAGGTTTATGTAGCCTTATTAATCATATGTTGATTTATTATTGATAGCCTCATTTTTATTTAGTATTTTAATAACTTTGTTAAGGATAGCTTATCTACGAATAAAAATGAATTACTTACTCTTTAAATGTTGATTAGGTATTTATCACAAGAAAAAAATTCATTCCTAAAAATAGATGGAATATAAAATTCAAATATCACTTTATTCTATTTACATACTATTGAATGATCACCTATATTATTCATTCCACACAATTCATGTATTAATTGTAGTATTTTACTTTCAATAAAAAAAAGATTCAAATCAATTTAACAAAACAAATTAACTTAAAGATATAAATCTTATTATTTAATCAAAACATTTATTGATTAAATTTTTTATTTAGATGGTCACAACATAAACACTGAAAATACCTAAAGATGAAATACTTTTTGTACCATGATCCATCCACCTAATTTTAAATTATTTTTTCGATTACCATAAAGTGATATTAAGAAAATCCATTGTTATGCTCTACCCATCAAACCATATTGAGACCACTAAAGTATGATTATGTATGTCAAGAAATAACATCTTATAAAAAGTTACTTCACTAAGAGACATTACAAAATATTTTTGGTAGTCCATAATTCATGTGAATTTATAATCCTCTTTTATTTTTATTTTTTGGTTCACAACCAGTTATTTTAAACCCATCTAAAATTACTGACAATGAACAATCATTATGAGAAAATCTATTTCAATTGGGCAATGAAAAATTGCTAATTTATTATGTCTTGTCAAATTCCAAATAGAGTTCAGTCATACTCTCCTCTTAACAATCCTAGTGGATATTTGTTTAATTCTTCTTCCTCCATTATAAAAATATCCATTTATAAAGAGAGTCTTGGCTACCATCAATTTTTTTGGAATTAATTTCTAAAATTAAAATTTAACTAAGGGATGGTGTCCCACATTTTATTTTTAATTTGTATTTATTTTTGGTTGATTAATTTTTATTCAATATTTTTGTCTTGTGGGCCGCATGGTCAATTACATTTCTTGTCGTAATCTTATTTATTGTAAGTTGTCAATAATATGATCTTCTTTTGGTCGATTCTAGTTTTGTCTACATTTACTATCTTGTTGGTGGGGAGACTATGTTGTATTTAAATAGTCCACATTATTTTTAATTACTAATCGCTCACCTACCCTGTGTTGATCTCTCTTTATTTTACAAATTTCTATTGCAATGTATATTTCCAAAATGAATTCCATATGGTTCATGGTTGTCTCATTGGTGATCTTGATTCATTTTGTAATTTTGTCAAGGTCAATATCCTAATGAATAATGCAAGGGAAAATATGGGTAGGCTAGCCTTGAGGCCTTCTCCCCATGTAATCTTCATGGCCAATAAGCCCTGAGTATAGCTGATGTAAATTTTGAGCAGTACCATTATTGATATTATGGGCATCAAATTTAATGCTAACATTGAGTTTATCAAGCTAACTAAACAAGATAACTACCCATTGTTTATAAGATGGCCTTGGTGCTATGCCAACAATGTAGATATGTGATTTAAGATGTGATATATGACCTTTAAAAATGATAAGGAAATTATAGTGATCACTCTTTTAAGTCACCATGGACCCCTCTATGTAGAGAGAATTGATTTGGAGGATGAGATCAACCATATATATAACATCACGATGTAAGGTGCCAAGAATATCCTCCTTTCTGATCAAGGAGTGCTCTCTTAGGAGGATGGATAGTCAACCTTAGACACCACTAATGTTGCTTGTGATAGATGGGTTGAACAGGATTATGAGGCTATTAGTCATAAATGTTGCTTCATGTATATAAAGGTACCAAATCCTATGACGATGGGTTGGGTCTAAATTGGTCGTGTTCTTAAATGATGGGTCTCATGCCATGTGGAGAAAGGAAAGAGAGTACTCTACCTAAGCAAAATCAAGCTTGTATTACTCCCAAAATTTAATCAGAGCAACCCAATAGAAATGTATTTCAATGACCTTAAATCTTACATCCCTAAAGAGATACACAGAATAGGTACACTAGTGTATACCTTGAGAAACACCATCATCCATTTGTGGGCAATGCAATAGTTTAACTTGCCAACCTGGTGAGATGTAAAAGAAGCCATTTGAACTGGATTTAGGAGGAGTAACAAGAACTTGGATATCTTAGTGTAACTTGATTACTATAACCCCATGATGTACGTGTGCTTATGCAAAGATACATGGACTGACTATGGTGTGATCACCCTAAAATCCTTATGGGTTCATGCCTTTTATAGGAATCTAAAGACATGGGCATGAGAATGGTACATGGTCAATAAGACACATGGAGAGATAGTGAATTAGGAGGCCCTTAAGGATAAATTTTTTCATGCCTTCTCTTTTTCTTCACATAACTTGAATTTGGTTGAGCCACTACATGTAATTTAGAGGGCAGTGTTAGAGGACACCACTATCTTTGAGGAGTGCCTAAAAGACATGTTTGGGGAAAAATGGCTAGTGCTCCCAACTTTATTTGAGGAAAAAATGCTCAATAATGACTCAATCAAAGAATAAAATTAAACTTGGAAGGAGTGATAATGGAAAACACTGACCACCAAATGAAAGCTCATGTACTAAGTAGATGATAGTGCTCCTAGGAAAGAAGACCCCACTCATCTTTGAATATAGACAATATAGGGAACTCAACAAGTCAAGGACTCACACCAAGAGAAGAATGAGCCATATCATGCACCACTAAAGACCATCAAAATAGACATCAACACAAAAGCAGAGAAAAATATGGCCACTCTAGGTGCCTATTGGTCTGATATAGAGCATGCGTTCATCATATGCCTCCTGAAGGAGTTCCAAGATGTGTTCCCCATTCCTTTGGAATATGATCATAAATCTAATTGATGGTACAACATTGGTAAAAAAAAATCCATATAGAATTAATCCCAACCTCTACGCAAATGCCTGAATAGAGATCGATGTAATGTTGGCCACAAGAGTAATTTATCCTATGTAGGAGTCTAAGTGGGTGAGCCCAATGGTAATAAGAATCAATAAGGATGGGAGTATTTTCATTTACACCAATTATATAATATTTAATTAGTCTTATATAAATGATCCCTTTCAACTCTGTTTATTGATGATGTCTTAGAAGGCATCATAGGTTGTAAAATCTACACCTTCACTGATGGGTTCTCTGGATACCACCAAGTCCAGATTGAGGATGAGGACAAGCCTAAAACAAAATTTGTGACTAAATGGGTTTGTTTTACTTATAAATTTATTCCATTTGGACTGAATAACATGCCAACTATGTTCTCCAGATTGGTGATCATCGTGTTCGAATATTTCATCAACAGGTTCCTCCAAGTTTATCTAGATGATTGGATGGTATATGTCCTAATCAAGGACCATTGTGATAACTTAAACCTAATTTTTGAGAGGTACAATTAGATTTAGATATCCATAAACATAAAATAGTGCATCTTCATGACACCATTTAGATCCTTTCTTAGGTGCATCATTTGTAAGGATGGTTTTCTCATCGATCTTGCACTCCTACACCAAAAGAAATTTGTGCCTTTCTTTGTCATTTTGGATAATATATAAAATCCATAAGGAGCTATGATTATATTTTAAAACTTCTAGAAGAGATCTTGCACAAGGATGGCCCTTTCTACTGGGGTGGAATGCAAGAGGATGCCTTTGAGACTCTAAAGCTCAAATTGGTCATCATTCCTATTCTATAGTTCTCCAACTAGATAGCACCTTTTCATGTCTATATTAATGCTTCTAGATTTGTTATTGGTGCATTTTTGGTAAAAACTAGTGAAGGCAAGATGAATCATCCCATCTCATTCATTAGCAAAGAGTTGACCCCAACAAAGCAAAATTACACAATAAGAGAGTCTGAAGTGCTCACCATGGTCTATGCCTTGAAAACATTCAAACAATATATGTTGGTAACCATGTTTATCTTTTTCATTAATCATGAGGTTCTCATTTACCTCATAAATAAGCCTATTTTACATGAGTGCATATGTCGATGGATAGTTATATTCTTGTAGTTGTAGTTCTCTATTGTTGTTAAGCCTGGAAAGTAGAACTTGGGGATAGACCATTTATCCTACATCAATTCTAGTAATATGGTGGCACCTATTGAGGATGACATGTAAAATGTATAACTATATAGAGTTTAGCATATTCCCAAGGATTTTGTGTAAATCACCACCTTTCTAATATCTAAATTTTCACCCTAGACTATGATAAATAAGGAGAAGAAATAACTAACAATTCATGCCACCCTATTTTATCTCATTAGTGGAGAACTATATAAACTAATTAGAGATGAATTATTGTGCTGATGTGTCATAGAGCATGAAATGGAATCCATCCTTCATGAATTATATGAGGGAAGAAAAAAAATTCATTACACAAGAGACACAATAGTGTGCAATGTGCTACAGTCAAACTTGTGGTGGCCAAGTCTATTTAAAAATGTGAAGGATTGTACTAAGGCATGTGACCTATGCCAACACATATAGAAGCCCAACCATTAGGATGATATGCCTCTCATCCCCATTCTATCCCAAGCACCATTCAAAAAATGGGCCATTGATTTAATTGGGTTGATTACCCCCATATCACAATGCATAGGTGCAAGGTATATTTTGGTGACAATGGATTATTTCACCAAGTGGGCCTAGGCCATACCAATAAAATAATGTATATCCATTACGTCTAAGCACTTCACCTATGAAAACATAATAATCTAATACATGTGCCTAATCAATCTGACTAGTAATAGGGGCACTCACTTTATCAATGAAATTATGTGTATCTTATTGACCAAGTAAATAGGAGTGCACCATAAAATGACTAATTATCATCCATAAGTAAATGGCACAAATGAGCCATTCAATAAGATCTTGAGGACATGCCTCACCAATATATCCAATTTTACTGACAAATATTTAGATGATCAAGTGTTGATCATGTTGTGGACATATCACACAACCTACACGTGTGTGAATAAGGCTACATCATTTCAACTAGTTTTTAGCATTGAGGCCATCCTATCGATAGATTTATTTTAACCATCATTATGTATCACATGCATTGGTTGGTTAGGTGATGAAGATTCACTTTATTTAAGGATGGAAGACTTGGAGTAATTGTGTTAGATGCGCACCCAAGCAAAGTAGAGCTAAAAGATAAAAAAGGCACACTAGAACCTCTAGAAAAATAAGAATATAATGAAAAAGGCGATAACAAAAGGATCATTCATTTTTCTCTATGAATCCATGTATTTCAATAACCCAAAAAAACTATAAATAAGGTGGATGGAATATTATATCATCCACCAAATATTGGAGATATGCACATGTAAGTTATGCACATTGACCGGTGAAATACTACCTGGGCACTTTAATATAAATAGGTTCAAGCCATATAGATAATAAGATGTCACTTATGCCATGAGAACACTAAATTATTGGTCACTAGGAGGTTTGAGTTGAGATAACCAAAATAGCATTTGGTGCAAGCTAATTAATTCCTTTTGTTTTGTTTTGTTCTTTGGGTAGAAGTGTAAAGAGTGAAGAAGTGGTATTTTGAAGTGCATTAAGAAAATATAATGACACTTCACTCATAATTATAGTGAGGTGAGTTGATGAATTTGACTTTATAAACACCTAAGCCCAGACACCTATGTTTTTGGGTGAGTGAATATTTCCAGTTTTAGATAAAGAGAGCTCACCAGACCCTGTGCACTAGATCCTATATGTAGGGTGATTTCAAGCTCACAAGTACAATTTCATCTAACCATTCATGCCTAATTCGAATTGGGTGAGTCAACTCATTATGATTTCTAAATATCCTAAGGCCAAACATCTAGTTGGTGGGTGTGTGAAACTTGTTAGAATCAAGAGGAAGATGCAAAAGATCCATGTACACAAGATATAGATTGAAGGGCATTTGAAGACCCAAAGAAGAACTACTCTTATTCTTCCACACATAATGTTAGTTAGGTGAGTTGAACCCATTTTCTGTCTAATCACCTAGGACTAAACACCTATGTTTATGGTAAAGAGGAGGTTACCAGATATAGAATAAATAAGAGCCATGTGACAAAGATGCATAGGATGATAGTGCACAAGATTTTAGAGACAATAAAGGTGCATCATTTAATCATACAGTAGAGGTCAAAATAAGAACTTGAAGATGCACAACATGATCATACATAAAAGAGAAAGGGAAGATACACAACATGATCATACATAAAAGAGAAAGGGAAGATGCATAACATGATTATGTACAAGAGAACCAAAAGAAGAAAATCAAATTCTGGTGGGCCAGTGTAAGAGATTAATATGGAGTAGGACAGGCCAAGGCAAGATAAAGTGTAATAAATTGACCAACATGGAAAAGTGTTCTTAAAAAAGAAGCACAATAAGAAGAGAAGATAGAATTGAGGAGGTTGAATCATGAACTTATGAGGCATTGTTCGTAGGTTACCAGAATAAATGAGAAATTCATGCCAAGTAAACAAAGCACAGAAGTAAAATCATCAAAGATAGCTGGCATCCACCTACATTTGAGTGGGAAGTGACCTTTTGAACCACACATCACTTCACCATAATAACATTAGGAGCATTCAATGAAGTGATGGTAGAGGCATAAAAATTTGCATTTAAAGCATTGGTGGTACATAATTTTTATGTATTTCACAAAATTTTATGTTGTTCAAGAAATATAGAGGCTACCATGCCTTTAAAGTAGTAGTGTTAAAGATGGTATATGGAAGTATGACATAAAACATAAAGCAATAGACTAGTTTTAGTTAGAAACTTTGTGTGAACTTGAGACTTAGAGAAAACTAGAGCAAAAATAGGTGAACCAAAGAGCCAAAGAATAAAAAATATACCAGAGTGAGAATTTGATAACCTATAATCACCAAAAGTGAACGACTCTGAAGTAGGATAAATCAAGTTCATATTGAGACTAGTGTAGATAGGTGTGAGGAGATATTTCTACAAGAACTAGGTAATGAAAAAAATATTTGACACATAGGCCACCATTAATGACCCATAAAGATTGAATGTTAAAGGTACAATTAAAAATATCACAATTATGAAGTGCCAATAACAATTTAAGCCTTCATCAAACTAAACATACCACAATTCAATACCAATACATTCAAGATGGGAAAGAAGTTGAAGGGATCTGATGCAACAGGCACAACAAAATCAAAAGTGGGCATGTAAAACATTTGAAGTGTTCACTATAAGAACAACAACATTCTTAGTGGAAGGAGTTAGTGTTACACAAGTTAACACTGAAGAGTTAAAGAAGATGTCCTACCAAGTGATGCAATTTCCCTTGAAGTATTAATAGGGGATTATTGGAATTCTTTTATTTGCACATAGCATTTGAAGGAGTATAACCACCATACCTCAATCTATATGCAAGACTTATTGATGGATTTGATGGTTGATATAGGAAATAACATGGAGGAAGGCACAACTTTGTTTGATGTCTCAATCTGAGATAGATTAACGACCTCTAGCACAATTCAACTTTATGATTTGTTGTGCTTTGGAAAGCTAGATGAACTTGTGCATATCCTTCTTTCACGAGTCCATGGATATGAAATATATTTTTATGGGGATTCTCAATGATTTAGCATGCTTGATAGGAAGGATAACCAGTCTCCTAAATGCTAGAAAAGATATTAATGTGATGATGAGTGATTATGAAGAGTTGGAACACATTACAAATCTATTAAATTATTACAACAGGGGAATCACATTCCCTATTAAGGATTATAAGGACCTTGGTATGAGGGTGAAATTTCACCTCATAAGTTCAAAACTTTACCCTAGTAATCATTGAATAGACAGAACAAAAACTTACCTTTGCATCTCCTATCATATGGCTTAGGGCATAAAGTTTAATATTGAAAAATTTATAGAAAAGGAGTTTGTAAAATTTTAAAATTACCACATGACAAAGGGGACCTTTAGGTGGGGGTCCATTTTAATCTTAATAGTCATGGAGGAGATCAGAGTTCTAGATGGGGATGGGGAAAATCTCTAGATTTTCCTAGAACATAATGACTCCCTAGCATACAAGTACAAGGATTTCACTTGCCTCAGTTCCTTCAATGAAAATTAAAAAACTCAAGTGATGCGGTGGTACAAGAATTATATAGATTCATTCAAGCTAGAGTGGTACATCCCCCAAGAGCTCCCCAAGAGCATGTATGGATTGGGAACCTTTATCATTAAGTAGCACTTGTATGTAGTACAATTGGCATTGATTGATGGTAACAAGTTAGGTTGGTTGAAGATATTATATGCTTTCACAGCAAAATAATTTAGGGATGTGCTCAAAAGGATCCCTGATGTGTAATATCTAGATATCTTAGTGAGAGAATTATCCATGGAGAGGAATTATCCCTGATGAAAAGGATGATTCATATCATACTAAAATCCATCCCATTCAAGAAGTAACCATACTTAGGCACATCTATAGGTTATACTATGAGATGAATCTAAGTAAGTAGGGCCCCTGTGTCAAGTAAGCCAACAACCCCTCCCCCAACCCCCATCAGGATCAGTGATGAAGGAACACTGGTGCCAACTAAGAATTAAAAGTCTCCCAAGAAGAAGGGGGAGACACTTGAGGAGATAGAGGAACACATCAAGCTGAAGATCTTCTCTGATGATGGAACCTCTCCATCAACCCCTTCAAAGAGGTGCGTGAACTTCATGCCAAGGACTTCTCCTATCTCAAAAGAGAAGAAAAGTAAGCCAAAGTTTCCTAATGTGATGCACACCATCACCCTAGTGGACATAGTGTCAAAAGAGGTGCAAGAGGAGTAATAACAAATGGAGAATAAGGTAAAATTTGGGAAAGGCATGTACATTATGCCTAAAAAAGATGACTCCTCATCTAGTGAGAGAACTTCATAACCACCTCAATATGAAGAGGCAAGGAAGGAATAAGTATAGATAAATATTGGCCTCAACAATGAAGATATTAAAAAGGCATGGGAGTTGGATAAGAGAAGAGAAGAAATGAGGAAAGTCGACATGACAAAGGAAAGGATTGAGAGAGTCAAGGCTGAGGATTTCAAGGCACAAGAAGAAAAGTGCAAGGCAAAGGATAAGAAGAGAAACCTGTAAAATAAGGTGGCCTAAGAGGAAAGGGCCAAAAAAGAGAAAGATAATAAGGTTATTGCTAGTGCAGAACCTACGAAAGAAAAATCTTTATAAGAGGCACCAAACGCCCACACCAGCCCACTAGAGGAAGTTATAAAATAGGAGTAGTATTGAAAAGGTGTATAGAGACAAAGAAGGCGATTCAAGCACCTTAAAAGAACAAACAAAGAATGTAAGGGAAGGATAGGTGTTATCAAAAAGGAACCTAAGGATGTTTCCATCAAGGAACCACAAAAAAGAGAAACATATAAATGGGACAAGTCCAAAAATTAACCCCTACAGAAACAAGACGGAAAAGTTAGTATTGTGGAAGATGAAGAAGTAGATGAAGGGGAAAATTTCAAAGAATAAGAACCCCTATAGGACTAAAAATAATAAGTCACCAAAGAAAGCACCAGCACTAGTAGAGAAAAAAAGGATCAAATGGAACTGGCCATCAAAGAAAGAAGAATTTGAGTCGAGCTATAGAGAGGAGTAGAAGGGGTACACCTAAAACAAGGATTTTTACATGTTGGAATACATGTCTCACAAAGCTACCATGAAATTGAAAAACCACCATGTGTCCCTTTCTCTTGATTTCTACACGAATGAGCCTCACTTTGAGGTGTTAATGAAATAAATCAAATGCAACAAAAAACTAGAGGAGGGGCATGACTACTAACTCATTAACCCCTAAGATATGAACCTAGTAAGGTATTTTAACACCCTAATTCAAATGGCCTTCAAGGTAGAATGCAAGAACATTGTTAATGATGTTTGTGACATAAAATATAAGAAGATAGCACTAAAGGTAGAGGAAGATCTTAACTCCATGAAGGTCAAGCTCTAGCAGTTGGCCAAGTGCATTGAAGAAGTAGAGCCATTCATTTTAGATGGTATTGATACTTCTATTTCTTTTGAGATTGATAAGGTATGTCCATTGGTAGATTATATGCTCACATGAATGAATATGATGCCAAAATAAAAGGAAGAACCTCATGATTCCATCAAGAAAGAGCTCAACAAGAAGTTCAATTAGGTAGAAGACTTGTTTGAAAAGCTACAAGAGGGAACAAAAGATGCTAATGTTATATTTTGAATCTTATTCACATAGGCACCAGTCATCAATGCATTCTTCCAAAAGGTGAAAGGGGAGAAGGATGCCTTGATGAAGCAATCATTGATTACTATTAGGGCACCCAGGGGAAATCCTAGGAGTAAGACCTAGAATAAATCTTTCACACTTTTTAGACAAAGACAAGAGAACAAGCATCCATCCTAGATGGCAGGGTCATAAAACCAAAAGAAAGGATAGAGGCCTTCATAAATTAATTAGATAAAACTTACATGATCACACTTGAGACTACCTTTATGTATATCAATGGTGCCATTAAATAAATAAAGATGATAATTCAGGGATTCTTCAAGGTAGAGATGAAGTATAGCACTCTCGAGTTTTGCATAGCTAAGGCACTAGAAGTCTAGTTTGAGGATGAACTAAAAAATTTGTATGGGGTAATTTTGGGCCCCTTTTTGACCTATGTAATGGAACTATTCCAACTTAGCAAATACCTAGGCATGAGGAAATCATAGTAAATGATTATTGTTTTGTCTTCTAGAGGAGTCAGTTGGTAGGCAACTAACAATTATTTTTTGAGTTAATCATCATTAGGAAATGGGTACAAAAAACAACAACTACTCACTAAATACAAGCATATCCTTTTGAAATAATCAACATTGGGGTGTGGGTACATAAGATAGTGAGTTCTCATTAAAAACAAGTATAGTAGAGATAGTGGGATGAGTATCTCTAGTGTTAGATTAGTGATCAAAATGCTCCATTTCCGATGATCCATGGATGCTTTAAATCTCTATAAATGGAAGACGAGTTCAATTGGATAGAGGATATGAACTCGACTAGTGAATTTATAGTGAATTAATCCTAAATGGTCTCCATTAGGAGATAAAAGTAGTTTAGGATCATTTTGGCACTCCCCTTTGTAATGCCCAAGTTATATTGCAATCCTCTAGGGGTTTATTAGTTCAATTCGAGCCTATGATCAGTTTTATAGACTTATAAATGTGTTTTTGTTAAGTTTTGTAAATCAAGACTGCTTTGTACAAATATTTAATGGATTAAATGCTTTAAGTCTATATTATGTATATGAATCTTTCACAATCTTCTAACCTGACTCATTCATAGTGTGCCTATAGATAATGATGAACCCCATGCTTGATATAAGAAATACTGTAAGTATGGTTGATACCCTACACCCTATAATGATGTATGTGCCTAAGATCCAACCCATACCTAAGCCCATCATCTAGACACCCAATTTTTCCTCAAGCATGTGAATGCTATTGAGCCCATGGAACCCAATGCTTGTGCCCATGAATGTGAAACCATCACTACACTAACCTAATGCTCCTTGAAAAATAGAGTTTTGCCATGGCACAACTGACCAAAAACATACCCTAGTCCCTTATCTATTACACTTTAAGTGAGAATATAAGGCATGTGCCTTATATAAAGTGATTTTAGCACAATTGAGTGCTAAATGTTGAGTACCATAGGATTAGTCCAGGCTTGCACCCCTCTAGAATAAGCCTAAATCTGACCTAGATAGCTAGGTAAGCACATGACTAGGATCATGACTGAAGCACCTCCTTTTCTACAATATATAAGGTCTTATCATGAGGGAAAGTGGGGCCAGATTGATCTACTTGAACCTATTTATGACTATAAAATGAGATTTTTGGATCAATTAGTCCAACCTCATCACAAATTTAATCAATTAGTCAATTGGGGAAATCAATTATGTAATTTGGGCCATATTTATTCATGTGAACCCAATTTTATTAGTCTAAGTAGTGTTCTATTAGGGCTAAAATGATGATTTTAGGGTTTTAAGAGTGTAAAATTTATGGTTTAGGGTTTAAGTCTTAGGGTTTATGGATTAAGGCAAAAGTTTTATGTTCTAGGGTATATAGGGTCTAATCACGAAGTAGGGTTAATTTTAGTGGGCTATATTAAAAAATCCTTGGAGGTTCCCATGAGAATTGGATTTACAATAGTAGTGAGTCGATTTGAAAGGTGTATAGTTATTCTAGTAAATTATATGACACCACATAGTGAATCATACAAGCCTAATTAGGTTTCTGACCCTTGATAAAATGTAGATGAGAATAAATATATTATAATATTATAGACAAGAATTAACATGTTACAGATGAGCATCAATATGATAAAGATGACCATATGCATGTTTCAGATAAGTACTAACATGATGTAGATGAGCACTAACATGATATAAATGAACACCAACATGTTATGGATGAGAATATAGATGTTGTAGATGCAAATAGGCATTATGATGATGCTCATTTGTAATGTGCAAATGAATGCCCATATAATCCTATTATGCATATATTTGATACATGCTGACTTTGATCATCTATATAGGAGATATGAACATTTGTATGATGTTTATGTCCAACCATATTTCCATATAGTTTCCTTCATAATTCAAGTGATCGATGGTAACGTATCAGGACTAACATGCATCCATGGCATGCCACATCTATAAACATATACAACTATCCAAAATGGATAGACAATATGTTGATGTATGGTATCGACATGTGGACTGCTGAATTGTGACATGCTACTTCTGGTGAGCACCCACATCATACAAACATTCACCCTTATCCCATGAAATACCTATAAAATATACAAATGTACCTCATTTCACACTTTTTTCCCATTTATTGCTCTCTTACCATTCTTGATCTCCATCACCCTGACTTCCACAAACCTATTTTTCATCTTGGTTATACTCACTACCTATGGCTTTTATTTCCCAAAGCTTGTCTAGCAAAGGTGAAAGTGGATACACAGAGGGAAATCCCAAAATCACTTTCTAATATTTAACATGCACAATCATATAAAGGATTATGTAATAATAATACACATACAACGAGTGAGTTGAGCTTTAGAAGATCAATGAAATTACCTACATGTGGTAATATGAGACATATATCTTTTTAGTCAAATTTCTATTATAAATCTTTGATATTGCTTCCTCATTGTTACAAATGAGGTTGAGCTCACATAATGTTTCATTTGGAACCCATCCAGAGGATATCTAGAGACTGATAGGTCTACCTAATAAGGAAAGGGACCTAGTCATAACAAAGGCCTTGTTGAATGATGAGGGAAAAAAGTATTTGGAGTCCCATTATGCATTATAGATAGATGGTATGATATTTTTAAATTTATAAGTACTCAAATTTTTGATTAATTTTACTAATGTTAGCTCTTAGTATCTTGTTATTTTTTTTACAAATTCTTAATGTTATGGTAAAAGGAGGATAAGAATTAAATGTGTGAAAAATCATTTTCTAATGGGGATGCTTGATCTCTTCTAGGAAATAATTATTTTTCAAAGTAGACCATCAAACATTCCATTCTGAGCTCTAGTCTATATTCTTTGTACTCTAAGCACTCAACTTTTTGAATAGTGCACTTTCATTTCCAATAGAATTAAAGATGACCTAAAATTTGCTCTGTGTAATGAAAATTCTCAAATTTCATGTTGTAATTATATCATTGCATTTTACCATGAATTAATTTTGGATTTGCAAGCAACGAGTGTCCCATCTATTCTCAATCCTACAATGTTTATCAATGCACACTCACTTGAATCATAGGTTGTTAGTTGGAGTCGTATTTTGAACTTTGTACTATAATATTTTTCAAATAATTATATAATTATTTATCTCATATATATATATATATATATAATGAGATAAATATTTATATAATTTTTTTGAAAAATATTATAGCACAAAGTTCAAACTACAACTCCAACTAAAAACCTATGATTCAAGTGAGTGTGCATTGATATATATATATATATATATATATATATATATATATATATATATATATATATATATATATATATATATATATATATTTCAAAAAATTAAATTAAATAATTTCCATAAGAAATGCACCAACGAAGAGAGGTCATCCTCTTGAGGCCATGGTGGAAATGGACATAGAGGAAGATGAAAAATCAAGTCCACAAGTGCTCAAGAAGCAATTGATAAGAATAAAATGAATGCAGAGTTTGGTTGCACCTCCAACACAACCAACCACTCATGTTACCAATATAGCTTTATAAACTATCTTTGCTTTGATTGGATTAACAAAAATGATAATTTTATCATTGTAATATTTTAATACTCTTTTCTATATATAGTGGTACAATATGTTTTGCAAACACTAGGGATTTTCGTAGATCTTTGATAATTAAATAGCAATATGAAGAGCAAGGTACACTAAATAATTTTTATTTCTATATGCTAATTTAATATTATATTTATTTTATTTGTCATTTTAGTGATTTTAATTCCCATTTGTAGGTCATTATTCTCAAAGGAAAAATCACAAACCTCCACTTCTACCACCCCATCCTAGACCTATAAATACTAGAATTTAGGAACATTTGTTTATCTTGACATAGAGTGGTGCCACTATTTAGGTCGCAATGCCTAATTTCCTAAAAAAAATTGCTTGGTGGTTTCCCTAGGGCAATAGGAGGCATAATTATTCATGAAATTGATCTATATGAAGATTATTCGAGCATTGATAATGGCACGCCCATGGTTTTTTTAACTTGCATGATATGGTTTTTTTAACTTGCATGAAGGCAGTCCTATGGAGGAGATTCTAAAAATAGATGACTGGCATACTTTTTTTTATAACTTCTAATTTATTGGAAGAAAATAATAAATCTTGTCTTAATAATTTTATTATTCCTAATCTTGATCATTTGATAACATGGGAGTATCAATAAAAAGTATTGATTCAATAAATAAATTCCCATTTTTGAAACCATGGTCAATGAAATTAATTGTACTCAATGGTGGAACATGAGCTAGAAAAAATTGATGTTTTATTCAACCAAGCAATTTTTGGAAAATTTTTGGTGACTAATAGCATTAATGATTATGTTCTTGATATAATAATAAATAGGATTAAGAAATTAAATGTAGAAGCAAAAGCATACTATATAAAATGGGAAAAAAAAATAAAAGCCTTATGGATCTTGTAAATGCCAAAAAATAAAAAGTATGCACTAAGTTCCATTATGGTTTTTTACAATTAAATTTTATTTTAAAAGATTTATCTAATTAAATGGTCTTTGCTCATTTTTAGTCAAAATATACCAATCTAAAGAACCAATTTGTTATCCTTGACATGCATATGAATAATGCACATACAAAATATTTATGCAACAATTTATTTCAAGGACAAACTTGTTTTATTTAATAAGCAAAATAATAAAATAAATAAAATATTTTGAGAAAACAACTTAGACCCTGATGTTTTGTTTAAGCAAAACGCTGAAGTAGACCCGTTAGTGCTTTCAGCTAGAAATGATGCTAAATAAGAATGGGCAACTCTTGTCAATATCAAAAATGAAGTGAAAAATCATATAGAATTTGGGATCTCAATCATCAACTATTATTTTATAATTACTTATGATTTGTAATTATTGAAAATTGAGGATTGAGCTCAAAGCCTCACATTTTTTATGCTTATATTTTTTAATTATTGAAAACTTATGTTTTATAATATTTAAAATATATTTTTTAATTATGGATTCCTTATTTGAGTCTTAGTGTTTATTTGTATGAATAAAATTCCCTAAGACTCATATTAGGCTATGATGTGTAATAATTCCTTGCAATGTTCAATTGCTTTAATTTATTGCAAATTTTGTTTCAAAGCTATCAAAATATTGTTTACAATTTATTTTGACTTAGCAATGTAAATTTAGTTTAAAATGTCAAAAAAATTAAAAAAATAAAATGTTGAATATGTACTATTTTTTACAACTCACTGTAAATAATGCTAAAGAGTATTATTGCAAAATAATTTATTAATTAAGCATTTCATAAAAAAATGTAATAGATTTATGAATTAAACAACATAAATATTATTTAGTGGTTTTCATATACATATGACAATATTATAAACTAAAAATTGGGTTTATCAAATAACCCTTTGGAAATCCATGCTCCATCACTGAGATTTGTATGTCTTGTCTTGCTAGCATTTTCATTATATTAATTTGTACTTGTATTCATGACACCTAATATTTTAGTTATATTACTCCAAGTTTAAATTTCTCTATCATATGGAAATAATCCACATCATACCCTGAAAGATAGAACCTTAAACATGTCTCAATATTTTTATCAAAAGTTTTCCTAAGCCTTGATTTAACAAAAGATAATGCACTAAATACCATTTCAGCTTCCACGGACCCCAAAATCATTGTTTGGAATAATTCATATAATCAAAAATATTTGTTGATTTCTTTTTGATAAACACTATTTTCATACAATTTATCTATATCCTTGTAATAAAACTTGTTTATGTTGGTTTAGTTAACAACTGATATTGTTCAACCATTATAATCATAAAATGGATTGACTATTTTTTCAATAAATTCTCTTATAAAATAACCTTAACTTCCTCTCCTTTGGCTTCCAAATACTTATTGAAATATTTAATGAGAGTACCCATGTATTTGATAAATAACTTATTCTTTCTTCACTAAAATGTAGGATTCAATAACCCCATGGCTTCAAGTAACTCATCTTTTTGAAAATAATCTCAAATTTTAGAAGATGAGGTTTTTGAAATGTCTCTCAATTTGATTTGCATGTCACATATGAAATTATAATATAAAACCCTTATTATAGGTACTTATTCATATTCTGATCCAACTACATTAGTTCATCTTTGGAGAGTGTGTAATGTTATCTCTTTTCCATTAACTAAAATATAAAGATGATAATGAATATTTAATTTAAAATAGTTTTGAGCATCCTTTATATTAGGAAAGTATTTCAACTCTCAAATATTTTTCCCTTAAAACTTTAATTTGAGTAGTATAATATATCAAGAGATAGATAAATTTGTTTCCTAAATCATATGAATTCAACAAATATATATTGATCTCTCTTGTACATGTTTCATAAAACAATGCATTTACTTCAACATGGGTAGAATACCACATAATGTTAGCAAAGTTTTGAAATATATAAAATGGTTAAATAAATCATGTGCCTTGTCAACCTCCATCCTATACTTAAACATAGAACCTACCAGTGATTGATATTCCTCAAGTATTCTGCATGCAGGCTCATACATAGAAATATGTCCAATATTAACATCTTTTAATAGTTTTTTTTCCATTAGTCACTCCAATTGTGAATTTTTGTAACTCTAAAAACTTTTTTAGATTGCATGACATATAAATGTGAAAATCAAAGATAAGCTTCTCCACTTTTGTGACATTTTTGAATGTGATTATAATTTCGTAAGCAAGACTCATTTTATGTGCCATTCAATGGAATGTAGTCATATATGGGATAACTAATGGTTACAGGTAAACACACAAACCTTTTATATTCCTAAACATTACTCATGCACCATGCACACCATCACAGACCAAATTAATACCAATATCATGGTAACTCATCCAAGTAATATCCATTAAATTAGAAATAACAAAATTTCAAAGGTTTTTAGCATTACAATTTTAAGTCATTTTATGTAGAGATAAAAGGTGATGTTTCCTTGAATGATTTTGAAATGTATATACATGGATGAATACACATGGTATGTTGTCAACCTTTGTTACCTCATCAATGGATAGCAATATAAACATTGTTGCTTTTACTTTTCATTCAAAATCCTCCTTTTCAATCACTACGAGGCATTTTGACATCTCCCAAGCACTCATATTTGACCAATGTGAATGTTAAATGTTATGTAATCTAATATGATTAAATAAAATCTTATAGTCTAGAAAATTAGATATTGGTCTTCCTCTTTTTACAATGTGATATAAAGTTGAAAATTGTATATTTTTGGCATGTAAATTAGACTTAGAAACTTTTTTTGAATTGAGCATTAATTATTCTTCTTTTCTCAATGAGGTGAATTTTTTCATTTTTCCATCTTACTATTTTTTTGATGGTTCCATCTTTGTCCTTTACTGACTCATATATTTTTCCAAAATGTTTCTCAATTATGTATAACTTGAGTTGCATTTTATCGTCCTTTCCAAGTTTCCAACTGCATATTATGTATTTTCATTATGCTAGTGTGTTATTACTATTTTTTAGCTTTATAGGTTCTATAAATGGGTATTTATATGCTGACTCTTACTAAAATGAACTTCCAATTATCCATGTATTTTTCTCATTTTGCAAAGTTTTTTTTGTGCCCTTTTCAACTAGAGATTATTTTGGCTACATAGCAATCTCATTTGAAGATTGTATTGGGTGAGTAGATATCCCATTCAGTGTTATAAATTTATCATATACACCACTACATATGATTATATATATATTTTTTCCTTGAATTCAGTGGGATGGTGGGTATTTATTTCTAAGTGACTTATTTCAGGGTAGGTATGTATTCAAAAGCATCATACAAGTCTTCGATACTTTTATCATTGAATTCTACATGTAAAATTTTTATATGATATTAATTTTTCATAAATGCTAATACTAAAGTATAAATAAATAAAAAGCATTAAATCAAATAATATTTATAATTTAATAACTATGTTTAGCATTTCATTGCCAAGTATGTCTACCAATTCAAGGATATCTTCAATACCTTTATCAATGGGTTTTGCATCTAATATTCTTATAGATTTTGACATTATTGTTGAATTTTATAAGAATATTTAATTAATTAAAAATATTGTATTTTATAATTTTGTACCTCTGTTCAGAATTTTAAATTCATACCCAAATATGTCTTCATGTGGAGATATTTCATGTCTTCCAATGGAGATATTTATTCAAAATAGATAATAGTGGGCTCTACATGAGAAATGGTTTTAGAAATTTTACTTATTATTTAACTTTAGCACATGTGAATAGATAAAAAACACTTGTTAATTGAAAATTTTGTACATGTATTTAGTGTCTGGATAAAATAAGATAATAAGTTATTTTGAAAAAAAATTATCAGAGGCCTTAATTGTTTTAGTAGAAGACATATAATCAAGCCTACAAAGTCACGGATTCAAGATGATTAAAAATAGAATGAAGATGATTGATAAAAAATAAAGACACTTGAAAAATGAATAATAACTCATGACAATAATAAAACATGCAAGCCACTGATGATAGGCTATGGGCACTCGATGACATCATATAGGCATCCAATGACATCCTATAAGCATTTATTTGAGAGCCTACTAGTGCCCAATGATAGCCTATGAGCATCTACTATTAGCCTACCATCATCTGCCAGTAGCCTACAGTTTTCTAATGAGATCCTACAATCATATTATGGTAACCTTATGTCATTCAATGACATGTAATTATCATCTAATGGCATCCTATTATCATCTGATGATAGACTATGATCATTTGAAGGTAGCCTATGGTCATCTGATGGTTTCCTATAGTCATTTGACTAGAGCCTTCAGTTAAATGATTGTAACTTTTGGTTGCATAATAGCACATAAAGTGTTGTAAATGAAATTAGAGTTAAAAATACTAAATATTGTAAAAGAATCATTGCATACTTGTTGGAAAATGTTGATGCTTGAATCTTTCATGGGACTTGACATACAAACCACAAAAAAAATTCATAAGGGTGCCTAAATCCCTACTATCCCTTCAAGTTGAATTATTTCCCAATGGTATATTATTGTTATTTGATAGTATATGACTGGAACACTAAACTTTGAATGTTTTTATCATCCTTAGTCTAATGGTATGTGGTGAGTGCTTCTAGATTGGATTTTGTGATACTAGTGCATTACATTTATATAAAGAAATTTATATTAAGATTTAGGTAAACCTGCCCTCAAAATTAGCTTCAACCCCCCAAATTTAGGTGATCCCACTCTATCAGCCACTCCACAAAAATTTCTAATTGCCAACTTCAGAGAATGGAATATTCATAGATTAACAAAGATTCACCACTAAAAAAACTATCGTAAAGGAAATTGGGGCCAAATTAAGATCCTTGAACATACTTATGACTAAATAATATGATTTTGGGCTCAATTATTCCTTGTGTCATCACATATTAACATAACTAGTCAATTGGGATAATGAGTGATGTGATTTGGGCCACATTGATCCATGTGAACCTAATTCTTACTCTAAAGGATGTTAATTGGTGTTAAATCTATTGGTTTATGGTTTAGGGTTTAGAATTTAGTGTTTAATATTTAAAATTTAAGGTATAGGGTTTAGGGTTTAGGTTTATGGTCCAATCACGGAGGCAATTAACGATAATTTGAATTGCTTGAACTTATTTATGACTACAAAATGTTATTTTTGGCATAATTAGCCCTAAAATCATAAAAAAATAAGCCAATCAATCAACTAGGTCAATAAGTAATGTGATTTGTGCTGTTTTGAGCAATATGAACATAATTGTTACTCTAAAAGATCTTAAGTACGGTGAAATAGATTGGTTTAGGGTCTAGGGTTTATGATTTAGGGTTTAGGTCTTAGGGATTAGGGTAAATAAGTTTTAGGTTTTAGGTTATACAATCTAATAGGGAAGGAAATTGGGGTCAAATTAAGCTCCTTTAACATATTTGTCACTATATAATGTGTTTTTGGGATCAATTGGCTCCCATATCATAAGATGTTGAGCTAATTAGTCAATTCGGGTAATCAATGATGTGATTTGGGCCAAATAAGGTCCTATGAACCTAATCATTACTCTAAAGGATGTTAATTAAAGATAAATAAATTGGTTTAAGGTTTAAAATTTAGGGTTTAGGGTTTAAGGTATAATTACAAAAGAAAATAAGGACAATTTGAGCTGCTTAAAACTATTTGTGACCATATAATGTGTTATTGTGTTCAATTATCCCTTATATCATCACATAATGATTGAATTAGCTAATTGGGGTATTAGTGGTGTGATTTAGACAAAATTAATCCTAGTGAACCTAATTCTTAGAATTTACGATGGTAATTAGTGCTCAAAATATTGGTTTGGGGTTTTAAGAGTTTAGGATTTATGATTTATGGTCTCTAGGGACTATTATTTATGGATTCGTGTCTAAATTTTAGGGTATATGTTGAAGGTTTTAGGGTTTACAACTTAGTGCATAGGGTTTAGGGTTTATGTTTTAGGGCTTAGATTTTAAGGTTTCCAATATATGGTATAGGGTTTGTGGTCTAATCACAAAGGTAACTAATGACAATTTGAGTCACTTTAACCTATTTATGATCAAAGACTATGTATTTAGGTTTGATTAACCCCCATGTCAATACAGATTGAGAGAATTAGTTAATTGGAGTAGTTAGTGTTATGATTTGTGCCAAATTTAGCACTATGAACCTAATTCATAGTCTAAATTATGGAAATTTTGGATCAAATTATTATTTTAGGGTTTTAAGAGTTTACAATCTATGGTTTAGGATTTTAAGGGCTTAGAGTTTATAATTTATAGTTTACAATTTTTAGGGCTTAGAGTTTAGGGATTAGGGTTTAAGGTTTATAGTAAAGGTTTTAGTGTTTAAAATTTAAGGTATAGGGTAAATAGTTTATGGTTTAAGGATGAAGATTTAATGTTTATGGAATATGGTGTAGGGTTTACAGTTCAATTCTTAAGTCAATCAAGGATAATTCATCGATTTGAACGTATTTATGAGCATAGAATGTTTTATTGGGTTCGATGAATCCCATATCATCATAGATTGAGTGAATTAGTTATTTTGGGGTAAGTAGTGCTATGATTTGGAGTAAGTTGAGTAATGTAAACCTAGTTATTAGTGTAAATAGGGTAAATAGGGGATCATATGATTGGTTTATGTTTCTAAGAGTTTATGATTTAGGGTTTAGGATTTTTAGTACTTAGGGTTTAGGGATTAAGGTTAAGGTGTGAGGATATAAGGTGAAGGAGATCAATTTTTTAGTGTTAAGGGTTTATGTTTAGTAATGTCTATGTATACAATTAATACTATATAAATGGTATTTTCATGTAGTTTGTATTACCTCATATGCAGTTTTGTTAGTACTAAAAAATAGAAAACAAAAAAACATGTACCAACATCATTTTTGTCACATTGAGAGTTTTCCCCTATGGAATCTACTATCTTTCATGTTGCATATCACAGGTCTCTTATTTACTAGTTTACTTTATGTCCCCACTGTTAAGAATAAAAAATCTTTGTCTAATCATGGTTGACTAAAGAATGAAGGTATTTTTTTAATAATTTAATTATTATACCCACTTTGTTCTGCACATCAAGTATGTATATTTTCTAATAATTATATTATTTTCCCCATACTCAAAAGTTGACAAATTTATGCAATCATGGGTGACATCTTTCTTAACGGTAAGAAGAAGAATCTAAAGTGCCAAACACTAGAGGGATTATATGTCCAGAGAGAAAATCAACTACAACAATTGTATAAACATCATGCAATTAAGTCTACTATGCTTATTGAATTCAATGTCACAAATAATGATGAAATGAATAATGATAGTATACCAAATTCTAAAAGTATAATTTTCAAATGTAATAATATATGAAATTATATTCCATGCTCACATTTAAATCTTATTTTTTTATGATCATGACAGTATACATGATGATGTAAATTTCATGGAAACACTAATTGGTGAAAATAGCAATGAAGAAAAAAATAAAGGAACACCATTTATTGAAGGAAACTATTAATGAATAAAATAATATGGAAACACAAAATCAATAAAATTTACCACTAAGCACAGCTCCTAGGATTTTGAAAGAAAGAGCCATATATTTAATTGAAATTGATGATTTTTTTTTGAAACCAATGCCTAATAAAATATTTGATAGCCATATAAGAACAAAAGATGGAAGACACTAATATATACCATTTTTTTGTTACATTGAACAAAGTGCTTAAGATGAGACCTATAATGAACACCCTATGACTAATAACATCTAATATTGATGGTGTAAACAAGGAAATTGTTATGAAAAATCCTTAATGCATACCATCCAATATATGTGAATAAATTCACCAAAGATGGTAACATTACCTAATGCATTATTAAAACATATTTGGTAGGTTGTCAATCTATGAACAAATGATTGATTATACAAATAATTCATGCATTAAACATAAATAAAAAAATTACTAATGAAATAAATTAGAAGATGTATAAGACTTGATGTTGCCATTAACAGTGACTTGTGTCATTCTATGGTAGACTATCACGAAAAGACAAGGCTAAAGATGATTCCATAAAATATATGCTTACATAATTTTGTGAAGGTAAAACAAGGGTGTCACCAGATATTATAGAAGTAGTGAGAAGAAGAGCTCATTAGTGTAATTGTGAACCACACCATAATTTTTTTTTAGATATAACACAAACATAGTTACACTATTAGTTTGTTAAAAATTATTCTCATATTTCTATTAGTCAAATATATTTTGAAATGACCAAAACCTTCTATGTCAAAATCAATCACACATGCACTACATGTTATAGGAAACATGTTGAATTTTATATGCATTATGATATTTTACATCATTTTCATTATAATTTACATAATAACAATATTTTTTAAGATTTTGGAGTTGAATCCCCACCAAAATTAGAAACGGAAATTATTCCAACCATTATTTGTGAAAAATCATATGGATAATTTTTTTTTTATAACATTGCATGTTTGAATGGAATTTGCAACATTTGTGGTGGATTGAGAAAATTGAAAAATCATACCCATCAAGATTTTACACACAAAATTGTTCAAAATTTAGTTGGTTTTAATAAATACAAATCTATGACTTCTCAAATGAAATATGGAAAGGAATATAAAATGTATGATATTGTTACATATCAAATACATGTTTTTATTAAGGAAAAAATGAGGGAGGAAATTATATATGAGTATGCAAGGCACACACATGGAACTTGATGGCTAGATAAATAATTCAAGTTAATTACAAAGACACTCCTATTTAGTATTTTTTTTTATTAGTTGACTATGAAAGTAAATACACATTGTAGCCAAAAATATAGATTCAATTAAAATACTAAAATTAAGTTAGGTTTCCTTTTTTACGCATATAGCATTCAAAAATTCACATGGGATTATAAACCATGATAAAAAAAATAGTAAGAGAGGGCCACTTTTATGTCAGCAGTGACCATATACATTCTTTAAACTATCTGTAAGGTCATTTCCATTATTTTTATGGAATGTTGAGTGAAACGAACATTGCATTCAATCAATATTATATTTGGTGAGATAATTGCATGTCACACTTTAATAATGCATAGATGTTACTACTGGTTGAGTAGGATGCATGTGATCACTAGTGTAAAACATATTTGTATTTTCATAGAAGTAGGCCATGGAAAAGGGGGGTATGATGGTGTAGGATCATGTGTCAAAATAGTACTTGAAAGATAAGAGTTGATGTCTGAAGAAGTCATTAATTTGATAGATGCAAAAAACATAGTTGAATGGTGTAATGAAAATATGGGCCATGGTTCTCAATAAAAGTTCATTGCATGTAGATATTTATAGTTTATGGAGGATAAATAATTAGCATGATATGAATATATCATGACATTAATAGGATCGAGTGAGTTACACTCATTTAATATCTCAAACATAAGTAATTAGATGGTTCAAATTTGCTACCTCTTTTACCCTTCTTACCAAAGTTTGGATTTGATAACAAATAGGGGAATTAAAAAAGACTCAAGATATCTTAGAGATGAATTTCTCTTCATATTTTTCCTCCTAAGAAAACATCAACCTCATCTAACTCTTACAAACTATTCGATTATAATGAACCTTTAGATTCTAGAAGAGCTATTGACTGAAACTTTGTTGATCCTCTAAGAACTTTTAAAGATGCCCTATGAATATTGAACAAACCCTACAAAGTATGTCCAATCATGATCCCTTTCTTTTTAGGATAATTAATCTGCTCAAATTCATGAGGTCCCTATTGCTCATGAAAAACCAATGTCCCTTATGGAGGTCTCCTTTTTGCATAAGATTGCACTAGGGGGATTCAACCCTTCTAACTAAGGAAGAGGCACTTCATTAAATGAAGGAAACATTGAGGATTTTTGGATACTATTCATGAGGTCAATGTTTGGGAAAAAAAATCCTTACCTATTTCTTCAAGAGTGAAGAACAAGAAACTTATGAAAAAATCTTGGGGCACGCTATCACTTTAGGGCCCACCTAGTTGCACTTAAAACGTTTGAATGAAATACCTTCATAGTTGATGTGGTGCATCCAAGACCCATGAGAAGAGGTAATCTTAACTTAGTGAATAAAATGTTCACAAAAATAATCAAAAGCACAAACCCTTGAAATTTTTTGATGGCCAACCAAATCCTAATCAGTTTTAACAAAAACCTTTATCTTTTGAACCAACTATTGAAGTAACCCTAAATATCTCAAGGCCAAAGTGATATTATACAATATTAACCAAATCAAACCTTGAATGATTATTATGTCATCTAGATTAAAAGATGCAACTCAATGGCATATAAATACTTCTAAGTTACCAAAAAACCAATGACCATTATTCCACATGAAGTCCCTCTCCTCCACAGTTTGAAAAAAGATCAAGAAAAAGCCATTGTCCATCAAGGAAAGAGAAACCTTTAAAAATGCAAGCTAGGTGGATTTGGACCAATTTGAAAGTTCCTCTTATGAGGGTCATTTCCTCACACATCTACCAATGAGATTTTTTCACCCATAATCCCTATTAATGTAGGAAATAACCTTTTATTTTAGCTCAAGAATAGGGGAAACATTGGAAAAAATGAGGGCAACATCCCCGAAAAAATTAGGTTCAAATAAAAAATGTTTCCTTCCAACAAATTTAGTCCTTTCTTCTAAGTAATATGCTTCCACATTGTAAACCCCAACATTCTTAAGAAGTTTCATATTCAATCGGGAGTTCTTATCAACTAATTGAGGTAAAAAATTAGGGTTTACACTAGAGATAACTAATTTATATAAATTTTCATAGGAATTAAAGGGTTTTATATATTTTTTACACTCATCATAGACCGAGTGTAAGTTATGTGTATCCCCCCATGTTCATTGAACCTCCATTTAGCCTCATACCTCTTCCCCAAATCAATCCTTCTTGGCAATGCCCCAAGTTTTATGTTTTTACCTTTACCTACCACCATTTCACCTCTAAGTGTGCATCCTAACTCTCTCCAACCTTTCCACTACATACTATTCCTATTGTCATTGAAATAATCCTTTTCTCTAGTGTCATCGTCAATGTTGCTGCTTTCATCCCCTATGCGATCGTCACTTTCCATTTTTCAATCCATAAAATTTTCCTTGAAGTTTTCATATAATCACTTTTTGGTACTTTAATGTGTGCAAAACTTAAACATTTCACTTATTTATAACTTTTTTTGTGTCCCTTGCATGTGGCCTTTGGCCTTGTATGTTTAATTTATACTTTTTAGCATATGAAAATATCACTTGCATACATTATGATTATTATGTTTATGTTATTTTTTAGCTTATTTTTTTTATGAGAATTGTGATCTCTACCATGTACTAACTAATGCATACAATAGTAATTATTTATTTTATTATTATAATATTGATATTTTATATAGGTATGGACTCATATGTTACATACATTCTTCAAATGCCATATATCTTATTATCCTAACATGCTTTTCAAATATTCTACATTATTAAATGATTATATATTATTAAAAATGATGTAATTATTATTTTTATTTAGTTGAGTGACTTTCAAGATCAATTTCCTGAGCTCAAAAGGTGTCACTCTAGTAGGATTTTCATATATGAGATATGCCTTTTAAAAATACATAATTCATTTTAATACAAAATAAAATTTCAAAATACCATAAGATGGTTTAGAGTTTAGTTATGAACATAGATAATGGGGGAATATTATATACATATGGAATCACATTACAAGATAAAAGAAAAAATTCATATATTGTTTTAGTTTATGATATAGATTCAACACAAGTTTCAAATAAAATTTTCATTTCTCATATACATATAGTCATAAATTTTACATTTGTCTATGGGATCATATTATAGATTCATGCACACTATGCAATTTTTTTTTAATTTCAATATTATATGATATTTGTGGACATGGTATAAGCATACACATTCTCCATTATATTTTGATTATATATTTAGGGAAAAAATTCCAATTGAATCTACAATACATTTTTAGTGGTTGATTAAATTTAGTTAATGATGCATAACATAGAGGTTTAGTTCCATATAGAATTATGTCTATGAATCCATTCTATATATCAACCCATTTCATGTCTTGGATTTATAAATAAAAACTAATTTAAATTGAGGATTTAATGTCCCTCAATGTGTGTTGTTTATTTTACAAAGTAAAAATTTAATATGGGGCTTCAACACTCTCAAATTATCTAGTAGTTCATGCTAAGGAACCTAATTATCCAAGTGTTTAATGGGAAACACCAACTCTCTAATACTTCAAGGAAGAATCATATTCAAATGAAATTATATAATAAAAACACTTGTTTCACAAATATATGTGTATTCCTCCCTTACTCTCTTTTGAATTCCAATATCTCAAAGTATAAACATTTTATAAAAATTTAAACTTCAAGCCTTTTCAAATATTAGTTTATAAAATAACAAAGTCACTAGTTCATGGGTTTTGTAATGTTTTATAAAATACAGTTCCTTGCATGATGGGAGTAATAACTCAAAAACAAAGTATTCTTGCACAATATGTTACATCTTTCCTTTACTTAATAAATACAATTTTAATCAATTATAAGACCATCTTAGTACCTAAATTGTACACATTTATCATTTGAACATAATCGAGTAATAAGAATAATATTGGTAGTACAATTTGTGCCCTAAGGGTCAATCTTGTTAGTTTCACCTCTAACAGCTAGTTTTTTCAATCAAATCTTCACTTACATTGTCATCCATGGTTTTATGATTCTTTTTGTGTAGTTTTACCTTTTAGATTTATATAAATACACACTCTAGTCACTTATTTTACCAATTAAAAATTTCAATATTATAATCAAATGAAAATGACACTTGAGTGCTAACACTATTACTTAAGACCATTCATCCCTAGCTTATTAATAGACCTATCTTAGGGCATATTAAGATACCTACGCATCATTTATGTAGGCTAAACATGTCCCTAAATATCCTTAGAGCAATCCCATACCTTTACTTTAGCATCTTGTCCCCTAGTGCCTTAGATTGTAACACCCGAACACTAGAACCATAATTTGGACAATAATACCAATTGTAATAGTAGAGTAATTTGGGCACTATTGTCCTTCTACCTCATTTTATCTCCAATATATCAATTTTAAAATCAAAAACCATGTAGGGTTAGACTAAACCTCTTTTAACACCTATGTAAGCACTGTAAAATATCTATACATGACTATGAGCTCTATATCCACTACATGTAAATCAATTTCAAATAACACAAATAAACATAGAACAAATTATACACAATCAAGGTAATTAATATCAATTATACCCTAATTTTTCATAAAACCATATATAACATCCTTAATCTTAGATTACTCATATTTCTATTCTCAATCACAATCAAAGAACTCAAACCGACATTCATACTAGCTTCACTTGAACATGCACCAACACTTAGGTGGCGAAAGCTACATTGGGTTAGATCCATTATTATAGTATTGGTATGTATTCAACTCTAATCATAGTGGGGTGTTAAGGATGTCCAACCTACCCCACTAACATCACATTTTTCTACTTGTGCCAACTAGATACCCTAACAACATGGAGGTTTATGGTTTACAAATAAACTCAGTCAAGATAGGTCACCTAAAGGGAAATAAAATTCATGTGCATAGGAACATGCTTGGGAGACTTAGACATAGGTTCGCCTAGAAGCTTGGAATAGTTATGCATAAATGACACTAGCATTAAAAGAAAGAAATAAGAACCATTGGTCTTATTGTCCAATTAGGGCACTACTATTCAAGGAGGGTTTTGACACTTGGATCATGTCCATGAAACTCAAATTAGTTCATGCTCATTTTTGTAGCTTCAATATCTTCTGTCTCAATCATTTTCTAGCTAACTACTTGTTTAAATAATTTATTTCTACTTTTAGAAAGGTTAAAGTAGGTCAATTTTATTACAAATCAGTGGATGTATTTATTATATATTTCTACTCTCATTTACTATACTCATATGCTTTAATAACCTAGGGATTATGTTAGAGTTCACCTAAATCTCTGAATAGTGAGCATGCAGTAATGCCAAATTCCTATAGAGTTAGAATGAGAGATATAAAAACAAGAAAAATACACAAAACAAATGTTTGCATTAACCAACATAGAAGAAGAAGAAAGTACATATAGGGTGAAATTAGGTCACAAAAAAGTTAAAACCCTAATTCACAATTAAAACCCACTTCAAGATAAATGACCCCTAATGACATAATTAACTAACCTAAGTAATCTGAAAAGATGTGTAGGTAAAATCATTAGGTGGGAAAATTCCTAAACTAACAGCCCCCTAAAGTGTAGCTTAGGTTGGTAAAAGAATTAGGTCCTAAAAATAAGCCCTGATGAGTTACCCAACCACAACATAACTCCCATAAACTAGGGTAAAGGAGAAAACCTCTAAGAGAAAGACTCCTCCCCAAAAGAGAAAAAAGAAGAAAAGAGAGATAAACATATCCACTAAGGTCTACAATTGATTGTAGCCACCAGGTGTTCCCTAGAGGAATGCTCAAAAGTGACTGTGAATCAGAAGTACATGCAGTGAATAATGATTCAGCCTAAAATAGTGAGTTTATATACCAAGTGAATGTTATATCTTTAACCAATATGTGTAATTCTGATGAAATGAATGGCTCTCATACTACAAGGTAGATGGGTCAACTACTTTATGAAAAGATGGTACACTATAATTAGAGGTGAATAAGGTATGTGAAATACTCTATAACTATGGAATAGACTATCTGATATCTAATGGATCCTAGATCAGTAAACCATTTCCCTATAAATTTTCAAGTAGACCAGAGGTAGGTAGATCAAGAAATAAAACCTAAATATCTAGAAAGTGACAAGGAGATGGTGGAGGTGTGTCAATAGGTACAAGTGAGAATATCAAAAAAATTCTTAGGCTCAAAAGTGTCAACAGGGACAAGTGAGTCAAAAGAGGAATCTAAAGAATATGAAGGAGAGTCAGAATCAAAGTGTGAGAAGCTATATAGCTGATTTTGATGATCGACCATTCCCATAGCCAAAATAGTATCACTATAAAACTCCCTGATGTACATTGAATCTCGAGTGAATTCAACTCCTATGCCCAGACCAAGGTGAGTGATTTGGTAGATTGATAGGAGATTATTTATGAATGATGCCAAACATAGAACATTATTGAATGTTCCACCACTCACTTCAATAAACCCTCTCTCGAGAACCTTTTTAGAAGTGTTGTCACCTAGTTGTATAGAGGATATGTCACATGGTTCTAAAGAACTAGACTTAATTTGTGAAGAGGCCATGTGATGTGAAGCACCAAATTTAATGACCCTTGTAGGAGGAGTTAGAGGCAAAACTAAAACTAAGGCTTTGCCCTTTTGTTTCCCCTTGTTATTCAATTTTGCCTTTTCTTTTCCAGAGTCATTTTCCTTAGTGGATTCATGGGTTGATGAAGACAGTTTGACAAAATGTAGAACACCTATTTTATTCTAAATAAGAAGGCTAGTAAGGTGGTTAATTTATTTATTTAAACATTTAATCTCATCAAGCTTAACTAAACAATAACCACATTTTATCCAATCTTTCTTAGGCTTATGACTTGAAGAAGAGGTCTTATTTTTTGATTTGGAGGTGGAAATATTTTCACCCTTTTCATCATTTTTCTTGCTCTTCTTTTTCTCTCTATTATTAGAAGCCTTATCTTTCTTAGCATGTAGTGCATGAGATTTAGATGACCTCATTGCGCCCATCTATTTCAATTTATCTAGCTCCCAAATCAGGGTGGCAATAAAGGTATCTTCCATGTGTTGTCAAGAGCACTCTTAGTGGCATGGAAAGTCGACACAAATATAGAATATTCAAGACCCAGTTTAGAGAGTATTGATAGAATAAGTTGTTTTTCTTTCTTGTCAATTCCACATGCCTTCAACTTCAATTTCAAAAGTCTAAATTTGGTGCAAAAGTCTTGAAGAGTGTCTAAGTCATCTAGTCTCAATCTAATGAGCTCATTTTCTAGCTCATGTCCTCTCATCACATCCTACACCCCAAAGAGCTTGGTGAGTTGAACCCATACTTTAGTAGTTATTCTGGTAGATTTAATGTGAAGGAGTAAATATAGGGAGATGGAAAGACATAATAGTGTATGGAATTTGTCACAACAATTAAACCATTTGATTTTTACTCTAGCACTAGTAGGCTCATCTCAGTGCCCATTATAATTTGATGGTAACTCTTGGATTGCAAAATGATTTCCTTTCTAGGTTTCATTTCATGATAATTAAATGGTATAAGTGAATTAATCGAGAGTGAATCCATAGTATATAAGTAAAGATTATTGTACTAAGTAAAAAAGAATGTATAAAAGGAAAGAATGCACAAGACAACATAATACCCCCTTAGAACTATCAGTAGTGACCCCTATGAATGTTTCAAATATAAGCATGCTCATATAAACATCAAATTCAACTAAAAATTTGCCTTTAGAAATAGGTGCAAGGAACTAGAGGGACATCAGATTCAATTGATAATGTGTCCAAGAGAGAGTATAATAGGGATGAAGTAAGATTTAGGCCATTACACCATGAAGAAAATGGATATTTTAAAAGGCCAAAACCAATACCACTAATATGCAGAGATTTAAAAAATATGCAATTTCAAAAAAATTAGCACCCAAAATAGAGCTACAAATTGAAATTTATAGCACTTACAAGTTCTTACTCTCACATTCCTAGATTCTTTCCAAAAATGGATTTTTTTTTCAAAAATCCAAAAATGGCAAAAACTTCAATCTATTTCTTCATTACTTTTCACCTTAAATTTGAAACCATCCTAAACATCACATGAGTTTCTTGAGATTTTTCACTTGGGTTTTCCATGCTATTTTACATACTTGGGGTTTCAACACTACTTTACATTCTCAGGATTTTGACACTACTTTACTTACATGGGGTTTTGACACTACTTTACTTCCTCAAAATTTTGACCAACTACAGCTTTGGTCTTTTGAACAACTACTACATCAAGCTTCTATACCTCATTTAATAAAAAAGTAAGTGGCCTTCACAAACCTGAGTTGGTCTATAGTAGTGTAAAATAGGTTTTTGGACATGCTTTGCTAGAGAAGTAATTTCCCTTCACAAACTTGAGTTGGTCTACAGTAGTGTAAACTAAGTTTTTAGACCTACTTTTCTAGAGAACATGAATTAAAAGTATTCAAGGGTTGAAATTATAATGACTTCTCCAAGAAATTTGTTGGGTTTTATAAGTTTGATTACTTCTAAGTTGTCATTGTTGTGAAGTTCAATTACTTCCAAGTTGTTAGGGTTGTGAACTCTGATTACTTCCAAGTTGATGGGGTTGTAATGTTTGATTAATTCTAAGTTTTTAGGGCTGTGAAGTATGATTTATTAAGTAATCATATTTGCATGTTTTGTAGGGTCTTCTACTTGTTCGTACAGACGTCTATTAGTAATAAGAAAATTTGATTTCTGGAAAATCTGTGAACTTTTTCAAAAATCTAAGGGAGACCCATTTTAGATCTCAAAAAACCCAAAAAACATTTATAGGTGGATTTTTCATCAATATAATTTTGACATAAGTTTTGAGGTAGAGAAGAATCATGCCTCTACCATAACTAAAATAGCCATAAATCCATGAACTTTCTCAAAAATATAAGAGAGACCCATTTGAGATATCATAAAACCCACAAGGCAGATGTAACTATATTTTTATTTTGATGTCATTTGACACAAGTTTTGAGGCAAAGAAGAATCACACCTCTAGGGGCAAAAACATCGTCATATAGAATAAAAACTAGAAATGTCAAATGTAGGGGGATCGTGCCAAAGGAGATAAATGCATAAGACTATTAGGAAGGTTATGATACCATTTTAGAGTTCACCAAGATATCTAAATAATTAGCATGCAGTAATGTCAAATTCCTATAGAGGCAGATGAGAACTCCAAAAACAAGAAAATTACACAAAGGAAATGTTTGGATTAACCAAATTAGAAGAAAAATAAAGTACATATAGGGTGAAATTAGGTCACAAAAAAAGGTAAAATCCTAGTTGACAATTAAAACCCACTTAAATTTAAATGACCCCTAATGACTTAATTAACTAATCTAAGTAAGCTTAAAAGATGTGTAGGTAAAACCACTAGGTGGGAAAATGCTTAAACTAACAACGTGAATGCTATAACCCTAAAAAAGTTAAATCATTTGGTGATACTAACTTACTTAGAATACTACTCAAACCCTAACCCTAGATTATGTTAGGGCTTGTATCCCTATTTTTTCTTTTTACATTGGTTGTGTTAATATTTTTAGATTTCATACATTCTATTTTAGTATCCCTCTTTCACTTTGTTTACCATATGCCATCTAAAAACGTTCATTCTCTTCCCTTAATAATAAGTTCTAGAATTATCAAGAATCCTATTATGCATACCTAAACTCCTTCTATTCAAGATTATACCATGGACAAAATACCATTTACAACCCTCATAATTTATCCTTCACACCCTGATTATGTTGACTTCAATCATAATGCATTCGAAGATGAGAAATATAATCAAGATGATACATAAGATGGGAATCAAGATATTCTCCCCCCACTAAATAATGAAAATATTATAGTCAATAAGGATGAGATTTTATAGAGTTTCATAGATTGACTTTAGTAAAGACCCCACAACCAAGCACAAATTATGCAAACCACAATAGAAATAAAAAAACAAATCAAATAATGGTCAATATTCTACTCCACTAGATAAAAATATTGTTACACCTATTTTGGGGGAAACTCATCTTGTACATTAACCTAATTTAACTCAACAACCTTCAACAATAGAAATTTCTCATGTGCTTAGTTCCTCTTCACTATATGTATAATCCACCATGCATGAGATTCATTTTCTATAGACTAAGGTGTTACAACTTGAACAGGGTGTTACTAGGCCATCACATGCCTTGGGTTTTCATATCATTTTACATACACCTTTTGTATATCACATAGAGGGAATGATTTTGGCATCTAAATTCATAAAACCTAAGTTTACTTTGTATGGTGGTAAGGGTAACTCAGAGAACCATCTACGAGATTTCCACACTACATGTTCAAACTATGTGTCATAATTGGCTCCTTACTAATTTTTCCCACATCATATAAAATATTGTGGTTCATAGTGTTTCTATGATATTCCAAATTAGTCTATCACTGCATTTAATCCATTGGCATATATGTTTTAAGAATACATTTCAATTAACATCAGTGACAAGATCTCGTATGCTCAAGTGGCATAATTGAACCAAAAACCCAATTAGCCTATTCAATAATAATATTTCTACGGATAATTATGTTTCCATCTTTGAACTTGATGTTTTAGATCACTTCCCATGATGCTTCCTCAAGAGAAATTAGAGTCCAAAATGTTGGGTTCAAAAGTGGAAACACAATTATCCACAAAAATATTTTGATTTATTTTATGGACTATGAAAGCATTAAATATTTAAAAATGATCCTATTGCAAAATATGTCTTATGATATAAAACTATATTGGAAAAGATTACTAGCCTCAATACAGGTAAAGAGATCCAAGACATTTAAAAAGAGTTTACTACTATCATTGCATGAAGCTATCTTGTTCAATAAGTTTCCAACATTGATAGATTTATGCCACATAGTGAAAGAAAGGAAAGGCAAGTTTCTCTCTATGGGTAAATTAAAATCTATGAGTTTATCAAAGTCAAGTACAATGAGTTGTAATAAGCCTCCATAGAAAGTAAAGACCACTAAAAATAAGAGTGATCAAAAGGCCATAATTAACGCAGTGTCAGATCCACCTCCTCACCTAGTTTTATCAGTTCCTCCATGGAGAGTTTTCACAAACCTTCTAGAGTTAGTAGCACATGTTTTATAACGACTCTCAGAATGCAATGTCATATCTCTCCCTCTCATCAATAAGGTTGATATGACTAGACCTCTTCCAAATTACCATGATTCTAATACATTATGCAACTATCATAGGGCACCATACCATACTATAAATAACATCAATATGAAAGATAAGATAGAAGATGTGATAGAGGCTAACATCATTGATGTCGACACACCCATAGAGTCACCCAAATTTTAACAAAACAAATATAAGGCATTGTAAAGAGTTTTAGATCCATTCAAAAATCATACAATTAATGAGGAAAGGGAACTTCAAGAGTTCATTATACGTATCAAGATCATCTATCATAGGCATCATACCAAACTACTACAAAGGATGCACACCCCTTAAATAATATCATTGGTGCTTATCATAATACAATGCTAGTTATACCACTCATCACTTTATCAAAGTAGGCTATTATTGATGTTGATTCAAATTTATACACACTCTTTATGTGAGCCTACATTTATCATCATCCTATTGAAAATGTTACGGTTAACAATGGGTCAAGTATGAGCATGTGAACCATCATACTTCTATGACATCTGAAGTATTCATAACATGACATTTTTACAACCATTGTAGTTATTCACGGTTATAGTGGCCATGTTTATAGCTCCATTAAGGATATTTTACTTCCACTATAGGCTTAGACCAGTACACATGACCAATAGATTATTAGTAGTACCTAGTACATGCACATTCGACATGTTATTGGGTAGGCCATGGATATAGTATATATGATACATTCCATTTACCATGCATAAACATCTCAACTATATACATGTTAATCAGGTGGTCATAGTTGAGGGTATTTCATATGAGTATCCTTTACGTATCCTACATGAATTCACACTACAACAAGTTTTAATCATAGTTCATATCATTACACTATAGACTTTAGTTGAGCCACTATTATAACTGAGGTCCACTCCTACAATGTTACCATATATGCATATTCTCCACGAGAGACCCTTACATAAGAGATATGTTACAGATTATAGATGTTATCCCTCTACCCATTTCCTTCTAAGATAAATATTATTGAGTTCAAAGGGTTCTTAGAAATAATGCCATCTATAACATATTATACTAGATGCATCCCTTAGGCCCCTACAGTTCACAGGACACCCTAGTCAACTTTTTATTTTCTTAGTGCCACTGTATAGTTAATTCCAACTGTAGATCACTTAGTACAATAGGTTTTATGACTTCAGTTACCTTTTCACATGGCACTTACAACTATTATTCGATTATTTGACATAGCCCACATTGATAGTGAGTCTTCCATGAGACTCATCAGTTACTATATTCCTTCCTTATTGTACATAGTTTCTTTATTTCTTTCTCCTTGTATGTAGTTTCATTTTCATGTTACTTGTACATGGCTCATATCCAAAATACAAAACCAATATAATATGCCAAACTAGAAAAATGTTCAAATATTTTGTCAAAAAGTATCAATTATAGATCGTATGCATCTGCATATTTACGCTTTTTATATTTCCCAAGAATTACATATGCTTTATATCTTATTATAATCCATTTTTATTATACATACATGCTGCGCTTATTCTTGCTGAGTATTTATATCTACTTACCAAACCTAGGTCCACTAAACAAATCTAGATTTATTATTACCTAACCATTGGGGGTATATACACAGATACATGGGTTCAATATTTGATACATCCACCTATATTGGGCTATCCTATATATAGCTTTGATTGTTAGGTTACATATTTATAAAGTCTACATCACAGATTTAGCATTGTTATCTTGATATTGATCACCTACACTATGTAGATTCATTACTACTACTACTACTACTACTACTACTACTACTACTACTACTACTACTACTACTACTACTACTACTACTACTACTACTACTACTACTACTACTACTACTAGTAATACTACTACTACTACTCTAGACTCAACTTATGTACATTTTATCTCTTATAAATATGTGTTCCACATGTTAATGCTTACTTTCATTTCTAGATTTCCTACTTTAGACTTGACTATGTATTTATTCTTATTATATTTGAGGGAATTTGAATATGTCATAATTTGTGGCTCTATGCCAACTTATTTTCATTGTATGTATGCCTTGGACATGTTTTGATGTCCTTGTGTGTGCCTTCTTGAATGTTTATACAAATATTTGAAGATGTGCTTAAATGTGGATATAAGACAATTTGCTTGTTGTTTGTGTATGTGGACATTCAAACATGTCCCTGTATGTCTAAATTTCTTATACTTAGTTACACATTCCCATGTCCCTTGTATTGTGGCCTACTAGCCTAATTTATATTCCTCGTTTGTGTTGTATGTATGCTCTCTTGTATGGGTCATAGCCATGACAAATGTAACTTGATTGTTACACAGTCTAGTTTTAGATGCAATGAGGGACCTCACGTAACTCCCCTTTATCCTTGGGTGTCATAATGGAAATCATTCCACATCTCCCTATGTAGCTAATCAGTTATTACTAAGATTGATTTCTCATATACATATTTAGATTTATCTTGGCGGCCTTATGAATGATAGATCTAACATACATCATACACTACAAACTTATGTTCAAATTATCTTATATTTTGTCACTATGTATGCACATTATAACGGTTTATTATGTAGATATAATTTATGATCCATCTAATAGAAATTTTATAGAGATTTTTCTTTTGAAGATAGTTCTTGTATAGGTTAAATAATTCCCTAAAAATGTAGCATTCATAGAGGTTTTTAATAGAGATCAGACTATCTGAATGCACTCAGAGTATAGTTTTCAACATAGAAAAAATATATATATTCATTCCAAGAAAACATAGTGGGAAACAATGATGTAGAGACCAATTTTAGATGCACATAAATCAATATAGTTGGAAATTATCACCTAAATTGGAACACTAACACCACCAACACTACTGTCTAAGATATGGCAATATTATCCAATAGCCTTAGTTTCATGAAATTACATATTGCCAAGAAAAGTATTGCAGGTACAATTGAGGTTTACATAAGTTCAATTATAGATTACTAGTTTTGGCCTAGTTTAGTATAGATTCATACCAGTTTACTCAAACTATGGGCATTACACTCGGCATGATCATTACCCTTTCATTTTTAGATACTTAAATATGGATTATTAAAACTCAATCTATGATCCATATACTCAAATATCAAATTTGGGGACATGTGTGTGACACATTATTATGCTCACTTATGCACTAGTTGACTAGATGTAATGACAAACTCCATGTCATTATCTACATTCTTCACATAAAGCACTATGTTCCAATTTACACACTAGATTGATGCCTTACTCCATCTGCAGTGGTTGGGATTCCTAAGTGGCCAGAAACTACTTAAATCAATGAAGATAATATTAAATTGATATCATAAACTCTATTATGTCATAGCGATATCCCTATTCAAACTTAATAAATGTGACACTTATAATACATAATCAAAAGACTTAATTAATTGTCCATGGTCATGGTACTACCTAATATAGCCACAACTTATTAATTGATTTGTATTGAAACACTCATGTATTTTATGAAATCTTGGTGAGACTATCATTACTTGTATCGTGGCTATGTAATGTATAGATTACAAGGGGTCATAACTATCATGTTATCTTAGAATTAAGTATGATGTCTCTTTGCTAGTTCATTTTCATAAGTTGCATTTATGGGAGACACATTTATCACATGGATAATACCTGACGTAGATGTAAGTGTTAGATCACAGTCATTGATGTCTACTATAGCATTTCAAGTGGTCTTAAGGAGAATAAATTTAGTTTTTCTATTTAATGCCATTTAAGATTATTTTTATTAAATTACACATCATTGTAGTGATTTAGTTCATGTAGTTTAACTTTAATCTCACTCAAAGAGGAGACTCAAGTTGTGAGACATGGTGCAATCATACCAGTGATGAGTAAACTAGTGATCTCTCATTTTATTCTTTAAACTCTATGATTTTTTGGAGTCAATAACTTCATAAATCCTTGATCACGATAAGTGTCACCATCTAAATGACTTACATTCATTATCACTTAACATATGCCTCTATGGTGAGATTTATTGGAACATTATGCATGAACTTACAAATCTAATAATATATTTATGAACTTGCAATCACTATAAACTTTAATTTTATGGACCATGTGAAATGTTGTCACTGTTGTAAAGTCTATTTTATAACTTTATATGTTTGAGGATAGAAAGCATTTATGATGCAGGTACATGGTGAAGTTTATAGTTGTATAGGCCACGTGAAAATATGTCACTGTTGTAAAGTCTATTTATAACTTAATATGTTTGAGGACATAAGGCATTTATAATGGGAGCACATGGTGATCAAATAGTTATCTTGCAATAGTTTATGAAGCTGTTGACACAAATCCATTGACTTTTAGACAATTTTTAAGTGTGTCTAATTGTGACAATTAGATGCGTGTAATCACTTAAAATGCATGGGTCATGTGGGTAGAAGTTGATCTACTAAAATACAAGTTGATTTATTAAAAGTAAATGACATAGTATGTGGAATCGTTTGATGGATGTTTAACATTTATAATTATTTGGAGGCCACAAATACTCATAGTATTTTAAAAATGAGCCATGACTCTATATAGTGGGTTGCAAAGACATGATGTACTACGATCACATTTGAAATTTTTGGTGACATCAATTCCTTGTGTGAAATTCTCGGTGAGAAGTCAAGTCCACAGATGTTTTATAAAGTATAATTTACTTTAATTATTTTTCAACCTGCCATTAGCTGTATGAGTCAGACTACATGCTACATTAATAGATCTTTTGTTTCCGTGTAGGCATGATGGAACACTGCCACGTTCAACTAACAATATGTGATCCCATATGGCCACTCCATGTAACCATATGAATAATAAGATGTGATCCACATTTTTGTTGTCTAATGTAGTAGAAAGGATTATTGAGAGTCATTTCGTTGATATTATGGAAAACTATTATAATATATTAATTATGTTTTTCATTTGTTGTTTTTGTATTTTTGTATTTTTTATTTTATAATTAAATTAGGAGGATCATTATATTTTATAAATTTGAAAATAGTTTTTATTATTTTGTTAAATTAGAGATTGGTGTGAGCGTGGATCATCAGGAGTTCATGTTTCATATTATCTTTGAAAATTTGGTGCTAGAGTTTCATAACGCCTTTGTATAACTGATGAACATTGAGGTACATTGGTCTTAAGAAAATTAATTGGAGTACTCTGAAAAAACACAAAAAAACACTATCAGATTACTCCCATCGCAAATAGACAAACCAATAGAAATTGAACCAAAGACCTTTATGTTAATATATATTATAAGTCATATAGTTGGATATATATAATTAAAAAAATATTAATTTTAATTACATTATATTGTGACGTATAAATATATTGTAAATATGAATAAATTTAGAAAAAATAATAATTTGAAAATTTAATATGGTTATATTTGTATGTTAATTATTCCTAGTCAAACGAGGATTTTTTAATATAGTATTTAACTTGTACAAAGTCATTTTTTAGGTTTTATTAGAACTACACGAGACATTATTATGTATGTGTCGAAGAGAATAAATTGATATATAAGTATCCCAAGGTTTAGTCACATGCACATTTGAAGTCAAAACTTAAGGTATTGTAAATATGATATCATGAATTTGTTTTAGCTTTACATGATCTTTAGATAAGTTGTCTCTTAAGGGCCCATTGCTTTTAGATAGCATAATTATAAACTGACATGTACTCAAAACAAATTCAGTGACTCATCCACATTAATTCAAAATAGATTACATTTTTATGAAAGTAAAATATTTTTATTGTGTGTTAGTGTTAAATATATGTTTTTTATTATGTTGATATATGGGCTCATATGATTTCTAAAGTTAGAATTATGTTTATTGATTTATTTTGTAGTAGTAGATAAAGATAGTTCACAATGGTATTAGCTTGAGATATAATATATATATATATATATATATATATATATATATATATATATATATATATATATATATATATATATATATAATGAAATTAAAAGATTTTTATTGTGTATTAGTGTGAAATATATGTTTTTTATTATGTTGATAAATGGGCTCATATGATTTCTAAAGGTAAAATTATGTTTATTGATTTGTTTTGTAGTAGTAGATAAAGATAGTTCACAATGGTATTAGCTTGAGATTTTATATATATATATATATATATATATATATATATATATAATAAAATTATACATGATAATATGTGCATTTGAACTATAGTCATAAATAGTTTATGTTAAGTTATTTTATATAAGTTAGGTAGTTGTGAATTTTTGTTATATTTTTTTAAAATGATAATCATCATTTACACACACATATTCAAAATGCAAAATTCATTGATTATTTATAATAAATTATTTCTAGAGTATTTTGGTTGGTTCTTGTTAAATATATTAGATTGAATAAAAGATTTAATTAATACATTAATAAAGGATGGTGTAATTAAAATTAAAATAAAATAAAGTAAAACTGAGATTACTTTCATAAAAATCAAAATTTATAATAAAAAAATAAAACTAAATAAATTAATTCTAATATTTATGTTTCATATTTATATTTACTTAATATATATATCACTTTCTAATTTGTAAAATTATCCAAAACTACTCATTTATAAGATCTTTGAAATTGGGAAATCAAGTGATCTCAGATTAAACTTTTATCCATGGAATAAAAATCTATGTTAAAAAAGAAAAAGAAGAAAAAACAATACTTATCAAATGGGTGATTGTTATTCAATTATCTTATATAGAGTTTGCAGCATAGTAAATTAATAATTTTAATGTTAAAAGTTATTATGAGAATAAAAAATGGTATTAATTGGAGTAATACTTGTTATAATATGAAAAAATTGTATGATGGAATTGTATATAATCGTAGTCATCTTTGAGTTTATGTGATTTTAAAATGGAAAATATCATCATCATCATCATCATCATCATCATCATCATCATCATCATCATCATCATCATCATCATCACTTATTTTTATTTATTGAAGGAACAATGAAAGTTGTCAACAAAAATCTTTTAGAAAGGGTAAAATTTTCAATTTTTGGTGTAAGAATGTAAATATTTAGTTTGATATATATATATATATATATATATGAAATGGTATTATTGTGATGAATAAATGATTTTTTTTTCTTAACTATGTGTTAGAGATGGTACCTCCTGTAATGTAAATTACATAACTCATTGTATTATGAATTTAATGATTTATTGAATTTAATATGATGAAAATATTTTTGATAAAAATAAGTGAATTTATGACTAAATTTAATTATCTTACTATTGTTTGACTCTTTGGAGTAAAACTTGGGTTATGTCATGAAATGTTCACCCTGCTAGAAAATGAAATTCAATAAGCAACGTCATACTATTTTTTTATAGTACTAAATACGATCAAAGATTTTATGGAGATGAATCTCTAAAAATATTAGTCCATAAAATTTAAAGATTCAATTATTATACATACATTGTTGTGAGGAATTTTGAACTCTCTCCTTACCCACATGTTATGTCCATTGGATTTCACTTAATGCTGATAAGAAAAAAAAGCATAATATTTTGTGGATTGAGTAAGTTAATGTTTTAGTATGGTAAAAAATTATTTAGAGGAAAATGTGAATACACATGATGATTTGATTATCCTATTCTATCACTTTTAAAAATTTGATAATTTGAGTTTTGTGAGAACCCCTCTTACCATCATGCCTACCCACCGACATACCCACCCACCCACACATTTTGAAAATAGAAAATAAATCTTCTTAATATAACAATAATAAAAGTCTCAATTATTATAAAATATTTACTTGATCATTTGAATGATTCATTGAAATCTCAAATTAAATTAAAAACCAGAATTTACATCATTTTTTTTATTTAACATTATATTTAATGAAAATTCTCTTTTTATTTAACATTAATTTTAGTGAAATTTCTCTTCTTATTTAACTTCTTATTTAACATTAATTTTAGTGAAATTTCTCTTCTTATTTAACATTAATTTTAGTGAAATTTCTCTTCTAATGTAACATTAGTTTTAATGAAATTTCCCTTATATAAAAATGAAATCTCATAAATATTAACCTTGATGTAAATACCAATTATAAAATATTTGATTCAGCATACATGTTGTCACCCTTTGCTTTTGTGCACCGTGCGACACATTTTTCCTTTTTTTTTCCTTAACCTTAACCTCAACTACCTTTCCTACACGTGGTTTCTTGAAATCATCTTCCATCTTAGGAGGTGGTTGATTTGGCTGGTGATCCACCTTTGAACCATTATTGACCCCTTCTTTCGCTCATCCTTCACGTGGTTGTTTCATTCCAATCTAATTGTAACTAGAGATGAACCGTAACTATTCACATTTCAAAAATTTCTTTCAATTACAATGAATGTGTCTCACACCAAACACACATGCTTGGCTAGATGTGTTACACATTTCTTCCTCACTCTTGCTGTGCATGATGTCTTTCTTTTAGACACTGATCTCACTTACCTGCCCAACAAAATTTTGGAGATAGTTCTCTTCCTCATCCAATTCTGCCCATTTCGCATATGCTAGACCGTGTTAATTATCAATGGGAATGCCAACTCTTTTGCCTCCAAATTCAAAATTCGTATAATATTGTTTGAAGCATATATCAGCTTGACTGTCATATGACCATGGTCTTCCTCGTTCCTATATTTGCAAGCGGACTTAAGCGTATAGTGAAGTCCACTTTTAAAAATTATCAATCGAACCCTTAAAATGAATAATCAGTGCATTCAAATAAGTGATTTTGTGATCGACTATGATATATTTGCAAACCATTTTAAAATCAGGAAAAACATTAGGCAGACAAGAAACTGGCAATGGTCCCTACCAATGTAACTTTCTACTGTCAGAGGACTAAATGTAGAAGTTGGTGCAGAGTGGTTAAATAACGTGCATGAATGTTCAGAGTCATTATACTTTCCATTAAATTTTGTGTGGATTCCTGATGAAACTGTTCTAGACTGCTCTGATATAAAATAAATGATGAACAGTCATCAGACTTTAGCCAGTCCATCACAAGCACCATAACACCTTTTATATGCCAATTACACATCGCCACTTACATTCGCAGACCAACACAATCTAAGTACATTCTAGACCTGAATGGCGTATATAAAGTCCCAAAATAAATGCCATCTCCCATTGGTTTGAGTAACAAAAACTCATAACATTAAAGTTCAGGTAGACATCAGACAGGCTGCTGCACCCAAACTTTAGAAGCATAGTTTAATATTCATTCACAGATTATAATAATGAAGACCACAACACCAGTTAAGAATCTCAATAGCTAGCAGTGGGAAATCTTATAGTAAGCAATCAACATGATAACTACAAGTAGAACACCTATAAGTCCACCCATAATCCACTGACATATTCATTACTTGAGATATTGAGAACCCTCAGAGCTTCAATTGCTGCCTGATATAATATGGAATGACTACAATATATTGAATTTCAAATTACAAAACAGGGGAAGCATCAAAATTTGGAAACAAATGTACCTCTTTCTATTGCTTAGAGCTACTCAATTCAACCATTCAGATTATAGCAGCAAACCCAAAAATCAAGCTGCACATACCAAACCTTCAGAACATATCAATACAGATGATAGCTCCAAATAGGCTCTGCCTCAAACCAACACCCATTAACTGACATCTCTTCAAGGCTCAATTTTTTTTGGTTAATTGTAACGTCAAACAGTATGACCTACTCAAAATTGGAATGGTCTTTACATTGAAGGTTTGCGGTTCCCAACCTCCAGCATATCCTTATAATGACAAACGAAACATTGTTTTGTTCTATTATCACCGTGATCCAATGAATAAACTAAAGTAAAAGTATGTTGGGCCTCTAATTATGCCTTCTAGTTTCCTCAACTAACTCTGGTATAATGGACATATAGCCACAAATAATATGCAATATAAATCGAGATATAGAACGACCCAGCAAGGTGAACTGCACCAGGTTGATTCTCTGATAAAGGACCTCAAGACTTCTTGTGTAACAAGAGGTTTCTTTCGAACCAAAGCCACAACACTTTTTACAGATATATCAGTTACTCAAGCCATCCAACTTCATACTTAAACATACCATTCTCATCATCAACTTCCTCGATCACCTTCAGAATCTTGGAAGGGCTTAAGGATTCAGCTTTTCTACCTATGACTTCCTCACTTACCAAATAAACATCTTTGATACCATGGGCTATTGTAGGTATAAGCTCTCTGAATCTCAGTGTGCTGAACTGGATGTTCCGCAAAACTAATCCAATCAACTCCTTTGGAAACTGTTGAACCTTTTTTGTTGCACAGTGTTCTAAGACAAGAGCCTCTTCATAAGTTAAATTTATCTTTCCCGTAACTTTGCACGTCCATACTCTCTTGCAGTAATGGTTTATCCATTTCAAATATTCTTGATAATCCTTGAAAATCTCCTCGAATCACCAAATCGTTGGGTTTAATGTCTTCTCTTGCCACGGGTCATATCAAATTGAAGAACCTTGTTACACATACTCGGTCTATGTTTTCAAAGACAATAACACGTAGACTACGTTCCATATCTGCCAAAATTCAGAGACCACATTCCACGCAGGCTCTACCTTATCCAAATAGAATAATATATAAAATAAACAAAGAAAACACAGGCTTTGTTAATACACAGTCTCGGTCTCTTGGATAGTGGGTTGTAGGTCGGTATGCCTGAATACTCTGTTTAGGCCCTGTTTAGGCTTTTATAACATTTAAAGCTCTTTAAAATCTCTTGGTCACATAATACTAGTTTTAACTTGTTTCCAACATACAAAATAACCAGTCTTTCTCAATGTTCTATAAAGAACCATTCAAACACATACATAGGGCTGTCACCAAAATTTCATAACATAAATATATAAAACAAAATATTCATTCTTTTTCAAATAAGAGACTTAAAATTCAATACAAGATCCACTCGCAATGTTCTATGGATTTTAAAGCCTTGTTTGCTCCTTCACATCAAATCTACTCCTTCTCTTTAACTTCAACATCTCTTGAGTGAGGTCCTCCCTCACTATTTCTCCTCTCTTCTCTGCATTCTATTCTCTTCATTTTGACATTCTTGAGATCCTCTTTTCTTCTTTCATATCTTCCCTTGAAGGAGAGGTCTTTTCCCTCTTTGTCCTTCCTCTCTTCTTCTACGTACCTCTCATCCTGCTCTATAATTAATTTTCTTTTTGCTCTTGTTAAGATTCTCCCCTCTAACTTCTATGCCCAATTTTGGGCTGAAGGTAAAACAGAAATAGTTTGTAATTTTTATCAATATACTAAGGTTGAAACATTTTCAAACACTCCTCCCTTATTTTCTGAACAGCCCCAACAACAATTACTTTTTACTTTTATATTTTTACGATTACTCCTCAGAAACAACATATTAGAGAAAAAACACAAATTATTAAATTTGAATTTAATCATGACTATGTCTTGCCAAGACATATGTAGATGCCCCTGCATCAATTCCATTATAAATTACCTATCCGTCCCAGCAATGATAAATTATCTATCCATCCCAGCAATGAAAGGTAGGTTAAATTGGACTTGTCTCTAGGATAAATTTGACTGCTGAAGGGAAGCTTTAAAAAAAAATCCTAAACTACAGCTGATTTTATTTTTATCACTGTATTTATCGATAAGATTTTTTTTAAAGACTATAAAATAATGAAATATCATTGGCATAAATTTAATTTTTAATAAAATTATTTTTTTATTTTAATTTTTAATAATAAACAACCACCACAATTTAAAAATGGAAAACCAAAAGGAAATGTCGAAAGATGACGCTTATTTAAAGAATTTTTTACGACCAATTGACGACAATCAAATTTAACCTAAAAGATAATAAAAGCTTTACATGATGCGAAGGGTCGACCCTCACATTTAACCCTTTCACTCGGCGTCAATGACAAGCGTACTGTGTTTTAGGACATCTTCTTCTCACCATTTTAACCGGCAAATTGCAGACGATAGAAAATTGAGCACCGTATTTTATTCAATCAATCTTTCTGGTTACTATTTTTTTTAAATTGCACATAAGAACTTATATTTTTTATTGAATAAAAATTTACTTTGAATGCAAAATGAAAATTCCTTGGGGAAAAAAAATCTAACACAAAGGAGTGTGTAATTGGATATTTCTAGAAATGTCATCACTATTATTCTTTCTTTTAGTGTGGTCCATTATCGTACGTTCTGACCTTGCCAAGAAACAAGACGTCATAAAAATGAATGAAAAGCAGTATTGTGACAGAGATAATGGTATCGTACTCGCAACAAAGATATGGTACGTTCTTGCAGTTGAAGGTCTTCAAGTACGTACTGCCACATCCTTCACCACTGATAACATCATCTTTCACGCATTAAATTTTTTAGTAGCAAACGTGTATTTTCAGGTATTGGATATGGAGACTTTTAAGACCAGCACAAAACTTCATCAAGAAATTTAGCAGTTAATGAGACTACACTTCATTTGAGATGATAATTCGAGAAAAGATGGATGATTTCAGTTACAATTTCTGCTCCTACGGAATTGCGACTCTGACTGTGAACAATACAGACTTTGTTCATAGGAGGTTATGCAGAAAAACACACTGAAGTGTCATAAATTTATCACCCAGCTGCATGGTCTCCAACATATATCTTCATTCCTGTTATATATTAATATAATTAATATACTTGACCACACGATTATAGTTATCCATATTATTCTGTCAACTACCATACCGTAAAAGAGGTCACTGGTCGTGTTACTATTATATCAGATAAGGATCGTGTAGCAGTTGGTACATTTATTTGTATTAAAAATTGTTTAGGGATGAGTTTGTGTGTAAGATATTAAATATTAAATGTAATAAATTGGTATAAAAAAATATGTGGTACAATATAATTGTTAATAAATTTTTACTATTAAATATTTTCGATTAAATTGTTGAGAATTGATGTAACGAAATTTTATTAATTTGTAGACATGTACTTAATAGGGTATATATGTCATTTATTTAGATATGTAGTAGATGTCTTAACTCAATTGTGTGATTAAATTTCTCAATATTGACAACATTTATTTATAATATTTAATCAAAATTATTATAAAATTTGTTATAAGTAAATATTTATACGTTCTCATTAATAATTAATATTTTTTTCAACTGATTAAATGTTAAGTTGAAATATATATTATATTATATTTTTTAAATAAATTTAATAAATATATAATGATTAAGATATAAAATAACATTTACTCAAAATTTAGATTAATAAGTTTAGTCTAAAAAAACTGCCTAAAAAATGTGATTGAAGAAATCAGGGATAAATGGTTGTTATGTATTATCATGAAATTAAAGATAATTGATTGGTTTAAAGAGGATTTAATACTTTTTTGAATCTATGTAATGTAATTAGAACTATAGAAAGTATCAGGTTCATAAAAATGGATATGTAAGACAAAACAATCCATTTTCTTTTATGGAGCTTTGTCACAATAATTTCAGAATGAACAAATTTGGCAATTTGGGATTGGAGGACATGTTTCTAGAGAATGAGGGACATGATTTTTTAGTAAAGTATAATTTTTTTTAATATTTAACGTTCAATAGTGTTGGTAGTTTTGAATTTTGTCCTAGTAATCTTTAACTTTGTCATTGACCAAATAATTGTTATTATTTCCTTTAATGAGTAGGATACTATAGGAATCATTTAAGGGATTAATGTTTTCTACTCAACCAATATGGAATTACACCAATATTTTGATGTGGATTTATTTCTTATATAATGTGAAAATTGTAAAACTTATAACTAATACAAATATATTCTAGAATAATTATATACGGAGCCAAATATACACTTCACTCAATGATTCCTCAATACCTTTAAATTTAGATTCTCAACATTTAAAAAAAAATCTCAATCACATCCAAATATAATTGTCATTTCCATGTCTATTCCAAAACAAGTATAATTTGATCTATCATGTTTTAACTTAAGACTACCAAATTTTTAATTTTTAAATTAGATGTAGGTTCATTTGAATTTAGTTTTTAACAATTTAACAAATTACAAAAAATTACAAACGTATTATTAGTCTCTTTGAAAGCAAAGATAATATAGCTTTCACCCTAACTACTTATATTTTTACTCTAATTAATTATGATTATTGTGATGAGTTTACATTGTAAATTTATATAGAAATTCAATCAATTTTTTTTTTTTTTTTTTTTATTATACAAAATTTTATTTGACGACGAGTTAACCTCTTTAAATCAAATGAAGCAAGTTATATGGCTTAAATATAAGATTGAAAGGGAAATTGAGTTAGAGATGAAACAAGTGATAATAATTGGTCTTTAACAAAAAAAATTAAAATATATGCGTGAGAAAATGAAGAAACCTAATGGTTACATAGATGAAAACATCTCATTATTTATAGATCTAAAATATCTTCTTAAAATATTTTATCATCACCAATATTTTTAACAAACTAAATGAAAAGCAATCAACATAATTTTTAAAAATACCTCACACTAAAACACATAATACATAAGAATATATGTTTTAAAATAAAATAAATTTGGAAAAAAATAACAATTAATTAGAATCTCAATATTAAATTAAAAAAACTAAACTAATACTTTTGTTCTATATAAACACCATTAAAATGCATGAATAATTAAACTATAATCATGTTGAATGATTAACATGCAAAACATAATGCCCTTATGTTACTATAAAATAATATTATTCATCATTTCTCCAAACTCTTCCTTAATTATCATTTATGGCTCTTATATTAATGTAATTATTTAAACTTGTTCCCATCATTAATTGATAACATATTTATGAACTAAAAATTATGTAAAAAAAATTTAAAACAATAATATGTATAAATAGAATACATGTAAATTTATGTTTTCAAAAACTATATTTAATTTATATATGAAATTATAAATAAATTTTGATACATTAATAAAAAAAGTAAAAAAAATAATTTTTAATTTGTCATTATTGTTATTAACATTATATTGATATGAATAAAATATTCTATAATAATATGTAATATAATATTATTTAATATCTAACTCTTAAATTTAAGAATTATTATAATAATATATCCTTTCAAAAACTCTTAATAAATAAAACAAAAAGAAATTATTTAAATAATTTCTATCCTAATCCATCTTAATAATACCACCACATACCTCATCTTACAATTCATATAATTAAATTGAATGGCCAAATCGAAGTATATATAATGCACCCATGTGACCTCACTAAAAGCTTTTGGACGATATCCCAAATGAAAATTTAGGGATAGATTAAATTGTCCATTGGCTTGTAAAAACACCATGGAATTTACCACGATTTTAGTATCTTGTTTGAGATGAGTGTAGTGCTCCACCTCATATACGTGTCAACCAAATAAATATTAATGTAATACATTATAAGGCCACAACTATGGTTGATATTCACTATGACTTCAAATGAATATACACTTCGATTTGAAACAAAATGGTGTGTAGATTACACATTTGACCATACTTACGTAAATTCACGGGTTCTCGCACATTAATGCAAGAAATAATTTCATAGGTCTATCCAAATTTATTAAAAGCGCAAGCCTTTAACATAGTGACATTTGTCTAAATCATAACCTTATAAAGGCACGAACTCCATCAAATCGCAAGGTTAACAAGTAAAATGGTAGATCATTCCTTTATTAATCAACGAAGTGATTTTCAAGAGTGACATGATCTTGGTTACTTTTTTTATTTAGAACAAAATTAGAATGCGTGAACCAAATAAACGCAACATAGATTGATATAAGAGAAGGAAGTTGAAAGTGATATTAAATTAATACAAGGAATTTACTATCCTTATAACTATAACAAAAAGCTATGGTAAACATTAATGATTGTGATTTAACATTTAGTTTTAATTTAAGAGTTATTTTATATAATATTAGTGTTTTTTTTGATTCAGAGTTATGATTAAAATATATATAAAATAATTACAATTATAAATTTTAAGAAATCATGATAATTTTGATTGTTTATGGTTCATATATTTTATATAATTATGAAGAAAGTTATTAAAGAGTTTCATTGGACTTTCGTATAATTTACGAGTATTCTTCTTTAAATAAATTTGAAGGTTGAGGATATCTTTCCACGAACGACATTTATTAATTCCTAAAAGAATGAATTTTAGGTGTGTTCACTAATTACTATGATAAAAGAGATCACTATGAATTCAAAGGTGTTCCGACTTAATAAATTATTATTTTAGATTTCATAATTTGTGAAGATCATTTGATTAAGATTATATATAAATATATTAAATAAAGATGTTATGGGGCCTATTCAAAAGCTTATAGCACAATAATAAATAGTTAATAGATTAACATAATTTTTTAATTTCCATGATTTTAGATCTTAGCTTGACAATGCTAATATTTAAAGATGAACTAAATCCTTGATAAATTATTTTTAAGAGGTTTATGTATCCTTATTAATCATATGTTAATTTATTATTGATAGCCTCATTTTTATTTAGTATTTTAATAACTTTGTTAAGGATAGCTTATCTACGAATAAAAATGAGTTACTCTTTAAATGTTGAGTAGGTATTTATCACAAGAAAAAAATTCATTCCTAAAAATAAATGGAATATAAAACTCAAATATCACTTTATTCTATTTACATACTACTGAATGATCACCTATATTATTCATTCCATACAATTCATGTATTAATTGTAGTATTTTACTTTCAATAAAAAAAGATTCAAATCAATATAACGAAACAAATTAACTTAAAGATATAAATTTTATTATTTAATCAAAACATTTATTTATTATTTTTTTATTTAGATGGTCACAACATAAACACCAAAAATACATAAAGATGAAATACTTTTTGCACCATGATCCATCCACCTAATTTTAAATTATTTTTTCAATTACCATAAAGTGATATTAAGAAATCCATTGTTATGCTATACCCATCAAGCCATATTGAGACCACTAAAGTATGATTAGGTATGTCAAGAAATAACATCTTATAAAAAAATACATCACTAAGAGACATTACAAAATATTTCTGGTAGTCCGTAATTCATGTGAATTTATAATCTTTTTTTTTTTTTTTTTCATTTTTTTTTGGGTTCACAACCAATTATTTTAAACCCATCTAAAATTACTGACAATGAATAATCATTATGAGAAAATCTATTTCAATTGGGCAATGAAAAATTGTTAATTTATTTTGTCTTGTCAAATTCCAAATAGAGTTCAGTCATACTCTCCTCTTAACAATCCTACTGGATATTTGTTTAATTCTCCTTCCTTCATTATAAAAATATCCATTTATAAAGAGAGTCTTCGCTACCATAAATTTTTTTGGAACTAATTTCTAAAATTAAAATTTAACTAAGGGATGGTGTCCCAAAATTTATTTTTAATTTGTATTTATTTTTGGTTGATTAATTTCTTTTCAATATTTTTGTCTTGTGGGGTGCATGGTCAATTCCATTTCTTGTCATAATCTTATTTATTGTAAGTTGTCAATAATATGATCTTCTTTTGGCCGATTCTAGTTTTGTCTACATTTATTTGATGATGATGATGATGATGATGATGATGATGATGATGATGATGATGATGATGATGAAATGACTATACATATCTTCTCAATTATTGCATCATATTCTTCTATTTTCTTACTCAATTGATATATTTGATCAATTATTAGAATACCAAGGCTCTAATATAAATTTATGGATTTTTGGATCTTTCCCCTTACTTTCAAGATCTACTCTACTCAAATTTTTAGTAATCAATTTTGCCATAATTTTCCATTTATATCTCTATTTTCAAAATCAACACAGATGGAATGTCATTTTTTATCAAGGTAAAATTAAAGCAATCATGGAAAGGAATGATTTACATGATTTTACTCAATTACCCAATCATATATAGTGTTTTGTTTAAATAAATACAAATTTGAGAACATAGAGCCTTAATTTTTCAAATTTTCATATATTTCACTCAGTTTCAATATGAAAATTAGAATTTACTCATGGAAAATCCTTATTTTCCCAATTTATATTTGTCATTCATACTAAATGATTTGACAAGTGTAAATTTAAAGAAATGGGGATGTACAATGTTCCCTTTGCATGTTATTTATATCTATTACATGATTTTAAATGTTATAATTCATATAGAGTGTGGGCATATTCCTCATACATAGCCATAGAATCATTTATAGTTTATACTTTACATTCACAAATTTCATGGATTTTATAGGCATATCTCATTACTTATACTTTTTAACATTTTATTATCATTAATTCCCATTTTTCTTTGTTTAACAATCTCCCCCTCAAAAAAAACATTTTAAAAAATACTAAAACATTATGAATATCCAATGGATCCAAAAACGCATCCTCAACATGATTAGAAGTTTGTTATACATCATTATCATATGTTTTTTTAATCTTGTGATGGATATATAAGATAATATTTTCCTATCATACATGAATTTCATTGGTATTCATGAGTTTTATGTAGGACTTGTAAACTATACAAAGACAAAGATGTTGGAATTATGTCTACCAAGTAGCCTTACTAAACAAGGGGAATCTTATCATCAGGTTACATTATTTACAAGGGTTATGATTACATTTCACCTATACTATAGCATTATATACTATCTAAAATCACCTTTATATCATTAATATCTTATATAATGTACATGGATATGTTATTTTATATGATATGATAACAATTTTTTATGCAGAGCGTAGACTATATTTATAGTTCTATGCTCATTTCGATGCTCTTACTTGTACATAACTTAGACTACATCTTGCATGTCTATGATATTTGAACCTTTTCTCTTTTTGGAAAAAAATATTTTAACATATATATGATTTTTTATAGTATGTTATAAATTTTAACATGGCCATTTAATATTGGTGTTTAGCCCTTTTTTTTATTTTTTTGATACGTAATTACTTTTGGTTGGAGCTAAAAATAGATCTGGGGCACATCAAGGGGCCCAAACCTTAAGCAAAAAGAAACCAAAAATCATTGGTAGGGTCAAAACATGACACAAAAGGCCAAAACAAACCAAACATCAGAACAAACAATAACAATCTAGTTTGTTACTAGAGAGCCACTTAATCATGGAGGGTCTCACACTTCAAAACCTAGACACAATGTGATTAATATAAAAAGGAGAAGAATGGAAGTGCATCAATGAAAATATAATACAAATGAAAATCAACCTCAAGTTTCAAAGGTGCATCATTCCCTGATAGAAAGAAAATATTCCATTATCCACTAAGTGCCATTTTGTAAGGAATTAAAAGTAAAATCTTTCTACTTGAGATTTCCTACCTCTTCTACCCTTCTTACCAAAGTTTGGCTTTGAAAAAAAATATGAGAATTAAAAAAGTGTCAAGATATATATAGATATGAATTGTTCTTCATATTCTTCCTCTTGAAGAAAGTGATCAACCTCATACACCTCTTTGAAACCATTTACTTGTAAATAACCTTTAGATTCTGGAAGAATTTTTTTTTGAAATTTTGTTTATCCTATAAAGACTTATAAAGAAACCCTATGAATATGAAATGATCCCTCCAATGTATGTTCAATCATGACCCCTTTCTTGATGGGAAAATTAATCTACTCAAAATCATGAGGACACTGTTTCTCATCAAAAACTAGAGTCTCTTGTGGAGGGGTCTTTTCTGCCTAAAATTCTACTAGGGGGATTCAACCCTTTTGATGGAGGAAGAGGCACTTCATCAAATAAAGTAAATTCTTAGGATTTTTGGAGACTATTCATGAGCTCAAGGTTTGGGAAAAAATCTTTATTACCCATTTCTTCAAGAGGTAAGGATAAGAAACGTCTAAAAACATCCTAGGGCACACTACCACTCTATGGCCTTCTTAGTTACAATTGAAACATTTGAATGGCATCCCTTCTTAGTTGATGTGGTGCATAAAAGACACATGAGAAGAGGTAATTTTTAATTCTTGATGAAAAGGTTTGTAAAAATCATCAAAAAAATAAACCCTTGCAAAAATTTTATTGGCAATCAAATCATGATCAATTTTAACAAAAACCTTGATATTTTGGATAAACTATTAGAGAAATCCTTAATCTATCAAGACCAAAGGAAGATTGTAAAATCTTATGCAAATAAAATCTTGAGTGATTACTATGTCATCTGGATTAAAATTTGGGGCCCAATAGCACAAAAATGCACCATTCTTACTATAAAACTAGAGAACTGTTATTCCACATGAAGTCTCACACCTCCATAGTTTGAAAAAGGATTAATAAAAAACCATTGTGTAGCAAGGAAATAGAATCTTATGAAAATGTGGGCTAGGTGGATTAGGACTAGTTTAAAAATTCTTCTTAGGGGGATCATTTCCTTGCACATCTATGAATGAGATTTTTGCACCCAAAATCTCTACTAATGTAATAAATAGACTTATATATGAGCTCAAGAATAGTCTAAACATTGGAAATAAATGATGGAAACATCCCCCATAAATGTTGGTTCAAATTTAGAATATTTATTTCCTACAAATTTAATATTTTCTTCTAAGTAATTTGCTTCAACATTCTACCCACCACTACCCTCACAACCCCCTGCCATGCCCTCGCCGCCACCCCACCCGCCACCCCCCCCCCCTCCCACCACCATTCCTAAGAAGTTTGATATTCGACTAGGAGATCCTATGAGATAGTTGAGGCAAAATATTAGGTTTTACACTAGAGATAACCACTTTATATAAATTTTCATAGGAATGAAAGGGGTTTATAGAATTTTTTCACTCATCATAAACTAAGCATAAGTTATGTGGATCCCCCCACCACCAGTGCACCTCTATCTAACCTCAAACCTCTTCCCAAAATAAATCCTTCTTAGCAATGCCACCAATTTTTTTAACCTTTTCCTGCCTCCTTTGTACCTCTGAGGGTACATCTCAACTTTGACCCACCTTACCACTACCTACTGTTCTTATTGCCATGGAAATAATCTCTTACTACATCACCATCACTAGTGTCATCGTCATTATCCCCTATGCCATCATCAATCTCCATTTTCAAGCCCTAAAATTTTTCATAAAACTTTCATATTATCATTGTCTAGTCTTTTATTGTGTACAATATTTAAATATTTAAATAGTTTGTAACATTTTTCATGTCAAGTGCATGTGGCCATTGGTCTTCTCTGTTTAGTTTATAATTTGAAACATTTGAACATATCACTTACATGGAATTATTGGCCTTATTATATTACATTCTGATTTTTGTGTTTATGTTATATTTAGCTTGTTAATTTTTGTGAGTGTCATGATCTCTACCATGCACTAACTAATGCATATAATACTAATTATTTATTCTATTATTGTGGCCATGATTTATTATATAGGTATGGCGTCATGCATTAAATAAACACTTAAAATGCCATATATCTTATTAACCTAACACACTTTTCATAAATGCTACATTATTCAATTATTATATATTTCTACACATAATGCAATTAATTTGTTTTATTTAGTTGAGTGACTTTCAGGGTCAATTTCCTCACCTCAAAATGGGTCAATCTATTTGGATTTTCATACATGAGATAAGCCTTTTAAAAATATAAAATTAGTTTTCATACAAAATACAATTTCAAAATGGTTTGAAGTTTAGTCACTATCATAGATATTGGGGGCATATTCTATCAATATGGAATAAAAATGTAGGATAAAAGTAAAAATTTATATATTTTTTAGAGTATGATATAGATTCAAGCACAATATTCAAATAAATTTTTCAATTTTAATCTACATATAGTCATAAATTTAACATTTGTCAAAGGGTTCATGCTATAGATTCATACACACTATGCTATGTTTTTTTAATTTTAATTTCAATATTATATGATAGTTGTGAACATGGTATAAGCATAAATATTATCCATTATATTTTCATCATAAATTTAGTCTTCCACTATAATGTAAATAACCTTGACTCCTCCAATATTTGAACGTAGCTTTGATACCAGATAATGAACCTAAAAACTATCAAGAATAAAAAAATTACCAATAGGCCAAGATCTTCAAATAATACTCAAAATTGATTCGTATTGATTGATTAAAATAATTACAAACCCAAACCATGCTTAGGTAAGACTCAACTCATAAATTAGAGTTTAGATGCAAAATTCAAAAAAATTAAAATCTATAAAAATGCCTATTTTTAAAAAATCTCAAAATATCTTAAACACTATAATTAGACTATGGGATGAAATTCAACTAAATTTTATGTCTAGTTCTAAAAATATTAAATTATTAAAAATTAGAAAAAACTTTAAAAAATAATTAAATCATAAATTTGAACCTTCAGATGATCATGTATGGCCTCTAAAAAATATCAAAAACATTGCTAGGCTAATAGAATGGCTTAGGACAACAACAACCTTCTTAATATGGCCATTTTAGCACATGAAAGAGTTCAAATGGAGTTGTAGGTCAAAATTTATGGCCTCATAAAGGTTGCCTTATTTTTTTTGCATCAACATACTCCTAGTTAGTATTATTGTATCATTAGTTGACATTGCAAATAATTAAAAATTGAAACCAAAAACATAGGATTAATCACAATATTAAAATTTAGTATAGGTTTCCATTTTTTGCATATATCATTCATGAATTCACCTAACAACACAAAGCAATATCAAAAATATTAAGGGAGTAAAACTTCTATGTCAGTAATGATCAAACATATTATTCAAAGTATGTGCATGGTTGTTTTCATATTTTTTATGGAAAATTGAGTGAAAGGAACATTACATTCCATCAATGTTATATTTGGTGAGTTAATTGCATGTCACAATTTATGAATACATGGATTTTCTACTGGTTGAGTAGGTTGTATGTGACCACTAGAGTACAACATATTTGGATTTTCATTGAAGTAGTCCATGGAAAAGGGGAGCATGATAGTGGAGGATCACATGTCAAAGGAGCAATTTCAAGAGAGTAGTTTATGTTTGAAGAGGTGATTGATTTGATAGATGTAAAAAGCATATTTTAATGGTGTAATGAATATATGGGCCATGATTCTCAATAAAATTCCATTTTTCATAGATATTTATAGCTGATGGAAGATGAAAAATTAGCAAGATATAAAGATTTAATAACAATAACATGATCGAATGAGTTAAACTCATTTCATATCTCAAACACAAGTTCTTAAATAGTTCATACGAGGCACATGACATGTTTTTATTAGTGCGAATCACAAGAATGGGTGGATGAATCTAGTTATAGACCTCTAATTCTAATTGACACTTATCATGTTCCACAAATATTACAACTTATAGTCCTGACATCATCACCAAACATTGACCATGTATCTAGTCTAGTTAAACCAGGTAACATATATTTAACATGTGTTTTATGTACTAAATTTTGTAAATATATCAATAGATAATGCTATTAAAACATATATATAATTCATCCCTATGACCACATACATACTAAAAAAACTACCCTAACCCCTTGTGTTATGCACAATACTTAAGAGGCAAACTATTGTAGTTTTCATATGGGAATTTTTTTTTTTCCTTCCGTTTATCAGTAGTGTGGGTGGGTAGTGAATGTGCTCAAGATGATGCTAGTGGAATATAGATAGACATAAATTTATAGAAAACAATTATGTCATATATAAAATTATTTATTTTAACAATTATATTATTTCTTAAATTAAGATTTTTATAAACATTATTTTTTACAAATATTGTATATAAATATAAATATATATAATTTTATTTAAAATATTTTCTCCAAAATATATATTTAAAATTAAGACTTTTTACATCCTAAGATAAAATAAAACCATCATTTTAGATTAATATAAAAAAACATTATGAGGCAAATATGATCTATCTAAATATAATTATAGTAGTTTCATTAACCTCATCTTTAGATAATTCCTGTTAATTCATGAACACTAGTACAATTTACTTTTATTTAATTAGATTTTGTTATTGTAATGCTTTTTTGGTCTCATTTTGGTTTGGGTTTATGGTAGATTAGAATTGAATCTTTTAATTAAATTATTTACATAATTTAGATCATGCTTTATTTGATGTATATTTTAATTTTTTCATATATATATATATATATATATATATATATATATATATATATATATTTGTGATAATAAACATTTTTTTTTAATGTTTTTATTTATATTTTTTCATAACATAGATGCATTATGATGTGTACGAGTTGAAGGATTTTGAATGTTTTCTATATTATTTATATATTAATGATGTGATGGGTTGGCAATGGTTTGTATTGAATTTATTGTGGATTATATAAGTTGATGTGGTATAAAAGAGGCAACTCTATAAGTGAAAATCTATAATTAACATAGAATTGGTCACTTGATTGTAATGGAGATCACCTTATGTGTAGTTTTATATATAACACATTGATCACATAAATAATTTTCATCTTTTACTTTTATAACATAAACTCAAGTGAATATTATGTTTAATTTAAATCATTATCCATATGTAAATTAGAAACAAATAGTAAAATTCATTAATGGTCATTACATAATATATGTCAAAACTTGAAAAGCGATCCTAATTATAAAATAAATAAAAACAACCAGTAAGATAACCATAAATTGAATAAAAAATATAGTGGAAATATACCATAAAACAAATAATTATAAAATAAAGAGAGCTAAAAGGTGAGCGGATGGTGAAGAATTAAAATTATTATGGATTTTGGAAATAAAACATAATCACTTAAAAAGAATTAGGATAGTACATGTGGACAAGAATAAAACAAAACACAAAGAGATCACATTGTAGACAACATGGAAGAAAAGGAGGACACTGGCATAAAATGATAGCTGACCATACAACCAATAAAAAATAAATATGAAATATAAGGAAAGTAGCCATAAATAACTAAGAAGTCAAAATAGATTGAAAGATTTCATCCCAAAATTAATTTTGAATTGTTTAAAGTAGTTCTATAAATTAATTGTTTCCAATACTTTTTTGGTATTCATAAAATTATTAAATAGAGGTAGGGGAATGAAAATTATCTAGTATGAGTGAAAAGAAGTTAATTTGAATAAAATATATATTTAAATGAGTCATTGCATAGTCTAATTTGACATTCGCATAATAAATTCATAGTTTTACTATGTGTAGCTAACGGTGGGATATGATGCAGACTATGTTTATAAATTTTAAAGAATGGTAGACTACGAGAAACATATGTTAAATTTTTAATAGTTAATTATTATATCATGGTATGTTATTTCTCAATAATTTTAAGTATATTTTAGTGGAGTCAATATTGTTCGATGGATAAAGTATAGTTATGAATTTTTTAATATTTTATTATTAAATTCATGTGAATGTGATGAGGTTGGTTGAGTTGATCATAGTATTCAAAGAAATTTAATATTTTAGTATCCATAATAGTCATGATTAGTCAAAAAAATAGATAAAAATTAAAGCTTTGGATTGTAAATTACACACATCCTAACTTTCACCCCTATATCACCTTGTTTAAAAATTATCTAAACCCAACATGATTCAAATATAGACAATTTGTATTCTAAAATTAATTTTCTATGTTAATTTCATTGGAGTCTTTTATTTAGTAAAAATAAAATATTAATAATACTACTGCATTATGTTGTCTTAATAATATGCATGATCATAGTAATGTTGGCAAAAGGATTAAATTAAGATTTGAATTTTTTATTGGATATTTATATAAAATGAATAATTTTTAAATTGTATGTATATAATCATCATAGGAGGGTTGTTTCATTCATTCTAGTATATTATCTTTTTAATGTCTACTAAAATGCTAAAAAAATTAGGTTATTTGTAAAAAAATTAACTTATGATTAAAATAGATTAAAATACATGGTAAAAATAATGAACGCATCTTAAATTAAATATATGTTTACTTAATTTTGGAATATATAAGTTATGAGATAGGAAAACATATATGATTTAGCTTTGTGGACAATAGGTAAAGAGATATAAAATCTAAACTTAATATTATAAGATAAGATTGATTAAAAAAATTCTTAAGGTAATCCATCTAAGATAGTGTTATATTGAATCTAAAGCTTCTAATACTTCACATTGACATCCTCAATCACAATCACCAATGAATTCACTTAGAATTCACAATCACATAACTTAAAATATCATTTGTGGTCATCGTAACATATCATTGACTTGTTGATTGGTATTTAATGAAACAATCATTTTCTTAGGAAAACTCAATGACATTATCTAATTCCTTGTATTCTGCATATAAAAAGTATGGATGGACTTAGATCAATCACAACTATCATGATCAATTATTGTTGAAGACGGTCTCTCTTTTCCAAATTTTTAGTCTTAAGTTTCACTGAGTGTAGACACCATTGTCACATGGAATAATCCTTGACATATATGTAAGTGTTATATATCAAACATTGATGTTTACAATAGTCTTTCACAACTTAGTCATGAGCAAGAGAATTTTACTCTTTTGATTTAATGTCAAATTGAGCTTCCCAATCTTAAATCAAACTTCATTTTTCTGACTTGGTTCATGAAGTCAATCTTTCATCTTACTAAAATTAGAGATTAGGATCATGACACTTGGCACAATAAAATCATTGATGAGTAACCCAGTGACTACTCAATTTACTTTTTAGTTTATGAATTTGTATAGTATGTGGCTCTACGAAGTTGTGATTATGACAAATTTCACCATCTCAATGACTTACACTTTTTCTCGTTCTTAATAAGCTTCCATGACAAAATCGCTTAAACCACATTGCACAGACATACGAATTTTATTATTGTAAAATGTGTAATATGAATATTTAATTTTAATTTCAGCAAACATATATATTTCTTTTATGTAATTGAGGTAAAAATCATGATAAAGTATAGTTTTTGAGCTCGTGTGAAATGAAAAATCACTTTTATAAAGTTGACTTACTAAACTATTATAAAACATATAAGAAAACTGTGATGCTGAGATGTGGCACCCATACTAGTTCCATGTTAACAAAATTAATTCTTTTGAATCGACTATGACTCTATCGAGGCATCTATCCATTTATTTTTTTAACACAACTTACTCCCATTTGAATATTTGTCGGGATTATAATTGAGCCACGTGAACATATGTAATCACCTAATATCCATCAGTTAAGCGGATATACAATGGATTTTTGAAAAGTATATAAAATAATCCATGGACAAGTTTGTTCACTGTGCAACATTTATAGTTATTTCGATGACACTAATAATCATAGTATTTTAAAATGGAACTATGATTCTACTCAGTGGGTTGTGGAGACATCAAGTATTATGATCAAATTTGGGAATTTCGGTGATTAGTGGAGCATGTGGCACCCACTAAGTCGTCTACTCCGAATGAAATTTTAATGCTCTGTGCAAAACATGCATTGAGAATATAAGTTGATATATGTGTTATAAATTATAATTTTTCATAATACTTTTTAATTCTATGATTAGCTATATAATTCTGATTACATTTTTCATTTATATTTTTTATTTACATATCATGGTAGATTCACTTTTGATTGGTGTGGATTCTAGTTTGGATATATTAGAAGATTTGAATTTTTTTTGGGCATATATTAGATAAAAGAAGAGACAAAAAATTAGGAAGATAAAAAGGACCCTATCAAAAAATGAAACAACAAAAATAAGAGTAAAAAGGCCTAGACAAATGAGGAACAATGATGAAAAGTGAAATTATTGCTTTTGCTTGATGTAGAAATCAATCAATTTTAGATAAATTAGAAGTCATGTAGAGCAAAGAGTAACTACCATAATTTATTGGTGCAACAACCAACCAATCTTACCTAGACTGAAAACCACCTATACTAATGGAGCCAAAGATCCAGGTCTCAAAAAGAGCCTTTAGAGTCCCTAAAGGACCAATAAACTGATTTTGGTTGGATTAAGAACCATCCTCGACACAAATGGAGGTTCAGGTCTCCAGAAAACATTCAAAGTCACCAAATAACTCAACTCACAACATAACCACGAAAGAAAGTGTGTAAGTAAAAAAGACATGCGGATCCCATGTAAACCCTCGATTGATTTTAATTGGATCAAAAAATAGAAACCTAATAGAACAAACGAGTTTTACAAATTGACCCTGAAACTATTCCCAAACATAAAAGGGCCTAAGTCCCCAAAAGAGCCTTCCAAATAGAGCCTACCATTACGAGAAAAAATAAAAAGACCCAATTTTTCTAAGAACTAATCTAATGGTCACAATGTACGGAGTCAAACAGAGAGAGAAACCTTCCAGAGCCCCCAAAAAAAACCAAAAACCAGCAAAACAAAGCCAAGATTAAGGAAAAGGAACCAAAATAACCATAAGGTTATGAAACAAGGCCTCAAACCTATTCCCAGAAAATGATTTTGAAAATCAACGCCGATCCTTCCAACCAGCAAAACAATGGCCAACAAGACAATGGCTTGGCAAAATCATGAATGAGACTAGGATCTCGAAAAGGATTAAATGAACTAGGAAATCTGGAGATCTTTACAAAATCCGATGAAATTAAATAAGATAAAGACTTACTATTAGGGTTCTGGCTCTCCCTTCTGCTCAGAGCCAAATATTACATTTTCCACTTCAGAGTCACTGTAAATCCACCATTCATGATTGTCGAAGTCAGATCGAAAATATTTAAAGGAGGCCCAAACCGTGACAATTCCACAAGAAGGTGAGACCCCCAATCCATACCCAGCAAGTCTAGATATTTAATAACAATCGATAACTCAAAGGATAACCTCATCCAAACGATGTATAGAGCTCAGCTCTTTCTAAAACCCACCCCAAAGTTTGAGTCACAACCATTCTCCCCCCTGATATCGAAGGAAAAAAACATGAGATCTAGCACTAACAAGAACTATCAGTTGTAACTTAGAATCTTCAAGCCTCTAATTAACGGAGAACAATTGCAATGGATTCTCGGTATGGCTAATATGGAGCCGAAACCTCAACTGAGGTTCGTGCTTCAAAATTTCAGGAAATAGAATAACAGTCATTCTTTCTAACATGTCAAACCCGAAGTCTAACATAGCAGACCAAAAATCACCGCAACACCAATCTTCTCCAATATTGGTGATTCTATCTGACAAGGGCAGCTAATAGTTATGATGAGATTTCTGAATGTGCTTCCCCTGAGTCACAACATCAATAGAGACATAGTCCAAAATAACACATACTAGTGGTCATTAAGACCCATGTCAAGAAAACAATGCCTCACACTGCAAGAACCATCCCGTAACCCTTCTCCATTATGATCTTGGTTCGAGTGAAGCATTTGTTGGTATATATCTGAGCCAAAAAGTGTCATAACTGGATCAACAGAAGGCATCCCATTATAAAGGAGATTCGTGATATTGTCATTAAACACAGGATCCCCCAGACACGTGCCCACAAACATGACCAATTTAAAGAAAATAAGTTCATTACCCCTTAGGAAAAAGGGTACACCAAAGCACTCTCCATCCCCCAGGCCCAATAGAAAAACTGATCCAAGCAGCTGGTAAAATAAACTGAGATAAATATTTTCCCTCCCGATCTATCCGGTTCATCACCATCTTCCCCATATTCCTCCTCACCAGGGACTTCCTGGCCACATGTAATTTTGAAATTCCTATCGTCATCTAACCCATCTTCCTCGTCACTGGGAACTTCCCGCCCACCTGCAATTTTGAAATTCCTACCATTTGCTCTTCTGCTCCATCGCCTTTTCCATTTTTTGTGTTATTAAGTAATAACATTCTTTAACGTTTTTTTTAAATGTGATTATGTATATGACTTGTAATATGTTTTAAATTAATATTTTTATTGTTTCCATGTAGGCTAGGTGGAGCGCTACTCCGTTCACCTCAACACGTTCCTAAATTCGTTATGAACTCCATGGTATTTTTTTAAGCTATAAATTACAGTATAATGTTTGTCTTCACTTTTTTTGGGTATAATGTGATGTGTCTACTGCATGCAATAGTGCAAATAGTAGGATCTTGTCCACTATGGCATTATTTAATGTCAGTAGAAATGTCTAGTGACCGTTTATGAGGCATAGTGGTCATGTACATATTATGGCTAACGATAAATTATCTAATTATATTAACTATTTTAAGTAATTCTGTGCATTAGATTATATATTAGATGGCATACAATTTGTCATTAATTTTATGATAACATTATATTATGACCACATGAATATATTTTAAATATATTTGAATGGATAATAATGATTATGTTAGAAATCCAATAAGGGTATGTCCTTAAGTTAATTAAAAACCATTATTTAAATATGGATTTTATATCTAGTGTTTAACTTGGATAAAATACATATTTTAGGTTTTCATAAAACTGCAGTAGTTTTAGGTATAATTATGGCTAACGAAATAAGATAAAATGTAAGTATCTTGAGGAGTGGGTGTATGAAAACTCGAAGTCAACAATTAGGGTGTTGTAAATTTAATTATGTGTTTTTGTTTTAACTTTCTACAATCTTGATATAGGTTTGCTATTGACGACCCATAACCCTTATGTCCAATGATCGAAATCAAGAATGTGCTCAAGACAAACAAAGACTAACTTAACAACTCATCCACAATATTATAACATGATTAATTATTGATGAATATGTAATGAATTTATTGTATATTAATTTTAAATATATGTTGGTTATTATGTTTGTCTATTAGCTCATATAATCTGTGAAGGCAAAATTATGTTAATTAAAATAAATTGGTTTGTTTAAGAGTAGCACAGATGGGTGTTTCACATTGGTATTAGAGTGAGGTTAAACATTGTACATGAGAATGTGTGAATTTTAAATGTAACAAAGCATAATATATATTGAGACTGGAAAATGAGAATTCTGGGTAGATTATAATAAAATGATAATGGTCATTATTACAATTTTATCAAAACTTGGATTAAAAGGTAAAGTAATGATAATGAATAAATATTAAATAGAACTAAATAGAATGATGAAAATGAATTTTAGACAAGAATAATAAAAGTAAAATACTTAATTCAACAAGATTCACTCAATTGATAGAAGACTAATTATGAAATTAAATGACAAAATTAACTATTTCTACCCCAAATATGATTATGTTATTTGCTAGATGACTAAAATATGAAAGGAATAATATAATATACAAGTGAAAACAAGTGGGAAACTAACTGTTAGTATTATCCCAAAATTGATCGACTTCTGAGGGAACTAACTACCACTATTATCCAAAAATAGGAATCGTGTATTTTATTTAAAATCAAGAACTTAGGTCATGAACACATACAACATCTTGAATTAGGTATGTATGCACATATTTGAGCTTTTCCAGTGTGTGTGACACATGCAAACAACATTCCCAAGTTTGAAATCCTAATATGGCATGCAATGATTGAAAACCTACAAATAAAAAAGGATTACTTATAATTGGGTTTAGTTGACCCAAATCACCCCATGATTAATAAACGTTTCCTACATACCTAATGATTCAAGGAGGAAATCAATAATACATATTTATCCAGCATATTATGTTTTTTGCATTTTTTCTCCTTTGACTATATAAATGAATTTATAAATAGATTATATGTTTGATCATGTTTCTATTTGTACTAGATAAAACATGATTTTGAATTGGATACAGACTATTTACAATGATTAGAATTAGAATTTGGAATAATATGGAATGTTTTCTCAATTTTTTATATAGCAAATGTTCATATGTATTTCATTTAACTTTTTCAGGTTTATGTAGTTTAAGCACTAGGTTGTTAAAGAGTCTGAGTATAATAAATAAGGGTGGAGATATACAATAAATATAACCACTTATTTGTAATATAATTAACCTGGTTTGACCTTTTTAAAAATAGAAATAAATGATGTAAATAAGTACTTAGCTGTAAATTGATCAAGATAGAAAATATGGAGGCTATAATCTAGAATAGGCACTGATATGAGATTCATAGATAGGATCTATGTGTCAAAATAGTTTAAGAATAATAGCACCCTAATTGGACAATATAACCAGTTGTGATGGTGTCTGTATTTTGGTGTTAGTGTTATATATCTAGTACTGTTTAGAGCTTTTAGGTACACTTGTGTCTGATTCTACCAAGTTTTTTCCTATGTGTACAATTTATAATTACCTATAGGTGACCTATCTTGACTAATCCTCCATGTTTCTAGAGCATCAAGTTGGCACACATAGTAAAGTGTGATGTTAGTGGGGTAGGATGGACATCCTAAAGACCCCGTTATGATGAGATTTGCCTACCTACCAGTATTCTGAGGAGGGAGAAAGCACGATGTAGCTATCCCCACCTAAGTGCTAGTGCAAGAGCAAGTGAATCTAGTTTGAATGCCAGTTTGATTGCTTTAAGTCTAGTTGAGACTAAAATATGAGTAATCTAATATTAATAATGTTATAAATGATTGTAATTAGAATTAAGGTAGAATACAAAGTAATAGCCTTGATTTTTCACAACTTATTCTGAGTTGGTTTATGTTATTTACATCTAATTTCCATGTAGTGAATAAGGACTAAATTTCATGTATATATTATTCTAGTGTCTATTTGGGTCTTAAAATAGGTCTAGGCTGACCCTAGGTGGTTTTTTATTTGAAAAGATATATTTTGGACATAAAACATAGGAAGAGGAGAATAACACTCAAACTGTGACACTAGTGCCATTGGTGATACCATAAAAATTATGGTTCTTATGTCAAGGTGGTATAACCTGAGGCACTATGGGATAAAATATTTAAGTGAAAGTCTAATAAAACTTTAGGGATGTTTATGGATGTGTGTGTCCCACACGAAGGTTGGATAAGTGTCTAGATAGGCTCTAAGATAGGTATATGAATAAACTAGGGATGAGTGGTCTCAAGTAACACTCTTAGCACTCAATTTTCATTTTTATGATTAGATTTTCACCTTATTTATTCTAGAAACATATCAAAGTAAAATTATTAGGAGAACAGATAAATAAGTGTACCTAGGCTTACCTAAGAGTTGAATCCTAGAATCTAGATCTCAGTATGTGAAGCACACTCTATTATGTGTCTTGAAAATGAAACATTCATAAATCAATCGTTACTTACGAGATATCAAAATAAAAGACAAAACTGAGTAAAGAGATAAAAGAGAGGAAACCAACAAATACACCTCACTAGGTACATGAACCAATGCTTAAACATTGTAACAACATATGTGTGTATGTAAATAGTGATGAATTGGTGAATCTCTTGGACTAAGTTGATGGTTTGTTCAATTCCCATGTGTATGTGGCTCATGAACTCAAACTATTATTGAACCCATCATTGCCCACCCTTGATCAATCATACCCTGTGAATATCTTGGATTAGATGGATGGTGTGTCCAACCCTCTCATGTAGGTGAATCTAAAGCTCAAGTAGATTATGACTCCATTATTGCCTACCCATGTCTAGTAGATACATCTTTAACTAAATTGTGAAATGTAAATGAATATGTGTAATTTTAATTATATCTATATGTGTCATCTCTGCAACCACTCAAATACTCTTAAATGTAAAATAACACTAGGCCACTAAGGAATATTATGTAGCTTTGGGCCACCTAGAAATTCTAACCACTATAGATGGAGTAAGGCATCAATCTAGTGTGTAAATAAAAACATGGTGCATTGTGTGTAAAATGTAGAGAGTGACATCGAGTTTATCATTCCACCTAATCAACTAGTGTATAAGTGAGCATAAGGAAATAATGTTTTACACATAAGCACCAAATCTGATATTTGATTATATGGATTATAGATTGAGTTGTAATAATATATATTTGATCGTCTAAAATTGAAATGGGAATGATCATGATATGCATGATGTCCTCAATCTCAGCAAATTGGTAAAAATTTGTACTAAACTGATCCAAAACTAATAAGTTATAGCTAAACCTATGAAAACTTAGACTGTTCTTGATATAGTTTTCTTTAAAATGTGGAATTATCCTTAAAATGATGCTACTAAATAGTAGTACCATATCTTAGACATTATCACTGGTGGTGCTAGTGTTCCAATTTAAGTGGTAATATCCAAATATATTGATTTATGTGAAATTAAAACTAGTTTCTATGTCAGTATTTCCCATTATGTTTTCCTAAATTAAGTTTTGTATTTGTTTATGTGCTAAAATATATACTCTGAGTGCATTCAAATAGCCTGATCTCTATGACAAATCTTTGTGAATTCCAACTTTTTTTAGGGTAGTTGTTAAGCGTGTAACATAACTATCCTCAAAAGAAAAAGCTATGTAAAATGTGTGTTATTTATAGCATATATGATATCTAAGTAATGAAATAATATAATGTACATATATAACATCAAAATGTAAGATAACCTAAGCATCTATTTTTATTGTATGATGTATGTTAGATATAACATTAACAAGGTTGTCAAGATAAATATAAGAATGTATATGAATATTAAATCTAAGTAATAATTGGGTAGCTACCTACGGAGATGGGGCATTATGTCCATCATGACACACAAAGATGAAGGGGAGATGCATGAGGTCCCTAATAGCATCTTAAACTAGATTGTGTATCAATAAAGATACAATTGTCATGGACATGACACATACAAAAAAGCATGCATATAAAACACATGAGGCATGCAATGTATGCAAATAGAGAATAATGCAAGGGACATAGGCATATGTCACTAAATCTAAGAAATAAAGATGTGCAGGGACATGTTCAAAATTCCACATACGCAAATAACAAGCAAGTTACATTAGAGCCACATGTAAGGTCATCTTAAAATATTTGTATACACAATTAGGAATGCACACACAAGGACATCAACACATGTTTAGATCATACATATAATTAAAATAAATTGGCATATATCCATAAAGTAATGGCATATTCAAATTCCCTTAAATATAATAAGCACATAGGCACATTAGAGTCTAAACTAGGAAATCTAGAAATGAAAGTAAACATTAACATGTGGAAAAAATATGTATAAGATCTAAAATGTACATAATATTAGTCTAGATTAGTGGTAGTCATAAATAAATATGTGTACTGTAATATGATCGATATCAAGATAACAATGCTAAACCTGTGATGTAGAGTTTCGAAATATGTAACTTGACAATCAAAGCTATGTATATGATGCCCCCAAATGGGTGTATCTATGAAATGAGTAACCTATGTATCTATGTATATGCCCCTAATGGATAGATAGTATAAAATCTATATTTGTGTAGTGAACTTGGGTCCTATAAGTAACTGCAAACACTCAAAACGAACAAGTGAAACATGCATGTATGCTAAAAACTAACTTTACTAAGATAGCTAGAATATGTAATGCCTGGGAAAAATAAGAAGTGTAAATATGGAGATGCATACAATCTATAGTTTATATTTTCTAATAAAATATTTGAGTATTTTTGTGTTTTGGCATATTATATCACTTTTTTAATTTTTGATATGAGCCATGTACAAGTATCTTGAAAATGTAACTATTTACAAGGAGAAATAAATAAGGAAACTATGTACAAGAAGGGAAGAACATACTAACCAATGAGTCTCATGGGAGATTCACTATCAATGTGGCCTATGTCAAGTAAAGGAATAATAGTCATGTATGCTATGTGAAAAGGTAACTATATTCTCAAAACTTATTATACTAAGTGATCTATAGTTGGCACTACCTCTAAAATGCTTCTATGAATATATGAAACTGACTGAGGTGTCCTTTGAACTATAGGGTTCTTATTGACCCATTTGGTATAAGATATTATAGTTGTCATTAGTGCCCTATTTTGATAACAAAGGGAACTTAATAATACTAATCTCCAAAAGAAATGGGTAGAGGGAGACCCTCTAGAATTTATAACATATATTTGATGTAGGGGCCTCTATGATAAGGGCCTGTATGGGAGAATATACATATATGGTAACATTGTAGGATTAGACCTCACCTGCACTAGTGGCTCAACTAAACTATGTGGTGTACTAATGAGAATTGTGATCAAAACTATAATTGGTAGCTATAGTGTAACTTCCTATGGGAGAGGTAAGGGATACTCCTATGAAAGATCCTCAGCTATGACCATCTAATTAATATATATGTACTTGGGGAATATGTGCATTGTGGATGGAATGGATCTTAGATTTTATATCTATGGTTTACCCAATAACATGTCAAATGTTTCTACACTAGGCACTGCTAAGAATCTAGTGCCCAGATTTATTGGTCCATCCTGTAGTGAAGTAAAATCTCCCTAATGGATATTTGAACATGACCACTAAAACTAAGAATAACTACATCAGTTGTAGAAATGTCCAGCTATGAATAACCCATATGTTGTATAAGTTTGATATTCTAAATGTTTATACTTAACCCATTGCCAACTATAACACTCTAAATATGATGATGCTTAGTGTAGGATAACACAAATAGTGTGTATAGATCTGAATCATTATCAATAATTTCCTACTCTTAGAAAGTGCTGAATTGTAAAGATAGCATTGTAGTATGATTCACACCATTGATACCATGTAGGGAGTGTGCATCCTATGTAGTAGTTTGATATGATGTCAGTGGTGTCTTGCATAAAACATAGGCCAATATTCATGAGGCCATAAATTTTGAACCATATCTCTATTTGATCTCTTCCATGTCCTAAAATGATCATTTCAAAAAAATTGTTGTTGACCTAAGTCTCCTTATCCACTTACAGTTATTTTTGATATTTTTTGGAAGCCATACGTGATCAACTGAGGGTCCAAAATTAATGATTTTTAGAATTGCCTATTTTTAGAAATTTTATATTTTTAATACCGGATGTGAACTTCAGTTAAATATAGTCCCATATCCTAAATTTAGTGTTTAGAGTATTTTAGGGACTTTTTAGCCCTGTGAATGCTTACATTCAAAACTTACTAAAAATAGTAGGTACTAAAATATAAGTTTTTTTGAATTTTATTTTATTTTTCTTCAAATTTTTGAATGTCAACTCTAATTATGAGCTGAGGATTATTTAAGCATGGTTTGTGTTTTTCATTATTTCAAGTCATTGAATAGGAATCAATTTTGAGCATTTTTTTCATATCTTGTCCTATTAGTAAATTTATTGTCTTGATAGTTTTTGGGTTCATTATTTAGTATTTGATAGTAGATAATGAACCCAAAAACTATGAAGACATTAAAATTAGCAATAGGCCAAAATCTAAAAACAATACTCAAAATTGATTCATATTGAATGACTTAAAATAATTACAAACCCAAACCATGCTTAAATAATCCTCAAATTACTAGAAATAGTAGCTTCTAAAAATTTCTTGAAATAATCTAAACACTATAATTATCTTATGGGATGAAATTCAACTAAAGTTGACATCTAGTCCTAAAAATATACAATTTTTAAAAATAGAAAATTCCAAAAACAATCATTACATATTAATTCCAAACCCTCATATGATTATGTATGGCCTCTTAAAAATATAAAAAAAAACTCTAAGTGGATAGGGCAGCTTAGTGCATAAATGAACATTATGAGATGGTCATTTTGGCATGTGGAAGAGCTCAAATAGAGCTACTGGTAAAAAATTATGGCCTCTAGAAGATTGGCCTATTTTTTCTAAATCATGGTGGATGTGCCTAATGTGTATAGTAAACACCCCTTGCCTCTTCAGTTGTGTTCTTTGGAAATAGATTTGAAAATATATTTTTGCCTTATCTTCCATTTCTTGAAATTTTGGTCCCTTTGTGGGTGTGCCCACATAAATGATTATAGCCTCTATCAAATCTTGTATCTTATGTCTCATTCTGATTCACCTCTTTATAGTATGGCATGGTGAACTATGATAGTCGCATAATGCATTGGAATGATAGTTATTTGAAAGAGGCCTAGTTATATCAACCTCATTAATGGGAAGGAGAGATATGACATTGAATTCCAAGAGTTATTGTAAAACATGTGTTGGTGACATTGGAAGGTTTGTGAAAACTCTCCATGAAGGAACAGATAAAACTAGGCAAGGAGGTGGCTCTAAAGCTACATTAATTATGGCCTTTTAATTAATCTTGTTTTCAATGGACATTACCTTGCATGAAGGCTTATTGTAACTCTTAGTAATTTACCTTTATCAAATTTTATATTTTACTTATAGAGAGAAGATTGTCTTCCCTTTCTTTCATTATGTTACATAAATTTGTTAGTGTTCTAAACTTTTTGAGTAAGATAGTTACATGAAATGCTAGTAGTAAAATATGTTTAAATATGACTGGAGGTCTATATCTGCCCTGGGGCTAGTCATCTTTGCCAATATATTTTTATATTTCAAGATATATTATACAATAGGTTCATTGGTTTTCTGCTTCAGTTCTGCCACTTGACCATATGCGGTCTTATCACTGATGTTTTTATCACTTGTGCTAAAAACATATATGCCAATTGATTGAATGCAGTGATAGAATGATTTGGAAGATCTTATAAACATTGTAAGGAAGAGTCCTTTAGACTATGTTGGAACACAGTAGTTATGAGATAGTAATTGGACACATAGTCCAAACATGTTGTTTGTAAATCTCGTACATGGTACCCTAGGTCACCCTTACCACCATTCAAAGTAAACATAGGTGCCACAAACTTGGATGCCAAAATATTTGATGTTATGTGATATGCCAAATGTGTATGGAAAAGAATATTATAATCTAATTCATGTGATGGCCTAGTAGCACCTTGATCAAGATATAGCACCTTTGCTTGTAGAGAATGAATCTTATGGATAATGGATTGTACATCTAAAGAAGAGGAACTAGCCATAGGAAGTTTTTTTATTATTGAAGGTTTTCAAGTTAAATTATGTTGTTGCACAAGCTGAGTTGGCAACAAAATATTTGTAACATTGTTATTAACTAGGGTAGTAGAATATTAACCATTATGACTTGAATAATTTGTGGTTGATCATGGGGTTGGAACTCTATAAAATCTCATCCTTATTGAATATAATATTTTCATTATTTAGTGGGGGTAGAATGTCTTGATTCACATTTTGTGTATCATCTTGATCATGATAATATTTCTCATTTTTGGATGCATTATGATTGATGTCCACATAATCAAGGTGTGAAGGATAAATGATGTGGCTTGTAATTGGTGTTGTGTCCATGGTATAAACTCAAAAAGAAGGAGTTTGGGTATGCTTAATAGGATTGTTGCTAATCCTAACACTTATTTTTAAAAGAAGATAGACATTTTTCTAGATGGCATATATTAAGCATAGTGAAAGAGGGTTGAGAAAATAGAATTTATGAAATATTAAAATCTTAACATGACTAATTAAAAAATATAAAGAAGTATATAATGCCTATTACCATATAAGGTTAGGGTTTGAGTATGATTCAAAGTAAGTTAGGCTCACCAAATGATTTAAATTTTTTAGGGTTATGAAATTTAAGACCTCAATTATTAAAAGGTATTACTATATTAAATCAAGGTAGAAATATGAAATAAATATAGCCACCAATTTGTAATATAATTGACCTAGTTTAAATTTTATAAAAATAGAAATAAATAATGTAAACAAGTACTTACCTTGAAAGTGACTAAGGTGGAAGATCTTGAAGCTACAAACTAGCACAAGAGATAATTTCAATGTCATGGATAGGATCTAGGTTTAAAAACCCTTCTTGGACTATAGTACTTAAATTGTATAGTAGCACCAATGGTGTTAGTTTCCTTCTTTTATCACTAGTGTTCTTTGTGCATAACTATTTCTAGCTTTTGGGTGCTCTTGTGTATAAGTCTAAAAAAATGTTTTTCTTTGCATGAGTTCTAATTCCCTATGGGTGACTTGTATTGATTGAGTTTATATGTAAACCTTGAAGCTTCATGTTGATAGGGCACACAGTAGGGATAAGTATAAAAGTCTAATGTTAGTAGGTTAGGTTGAACATCCTTAACACCCCACTGTGATGAGAGTTGTCTACATACCAGTACTATGAAGATTGATCCAACCCAATGTAGTTTTCCCCACCTAATTCCTAGTGTAATTTCAAGTGAGGCTACTATGAATGAATATTTGAGTTCTTTGATTGTGCTTGAGACTATAAATATGAGTAATCTAAGCTTAAGGATGTTGCAGTTGGTTGTATAAAAAGGTAGGGTACAATAGGGATTAATAACCTTGATTATGTAGAACTTGTTCTGAGGTTATTTGTGTTATTTCTATTTCATTTATATCTAGTGGATAAAGGGATAAAAGTCATGTGTGTGTGTGTGTGTGTGTGTGTGTGTGTGTGTGTGTGTGTGTGTGTGTGTGTGTGTGTGTGTGTGTGTGTGTGTGTGTGTGTATAATATGCTTCTACAGGTCTCAAAATAGGTTGAGGATAAACCTAGGTGTTTTTTGATTTGAATATATATCTATTAGAGATCAAAGGTAGGAAAAGGACAATATCAGCCAAATTAGGACACTAGGACCATTTGTGCTATTGTCTAAATTATGGCACTAGTATTTAGGTGGAAAAACTTGAGGGACTAGGGGATAGGCTATTTAATAAAGGCTCGAGACTACCTTAGGTATGTTTATGGATGCATGTGTCCTACATGAAGGTTAGATATGTATTTAAATAAGACCTAAGAAAGGTCTATCACTAAGTTAGGTATGGATGGTCTCAAGTAACACTGTTAGCACTTAAGTGTCATTTTATGATGATTACAATATCAAAATTTCCAAGTGATAGAATAAGTGGCTTGAGTGTGACTTTATATAAATCCAAAAGGGAAAACCATACACTAAGAATCCTAAAAACATGAATGACAATGTAAGGCAAGATTTGATTGAAAAACTAGCTTCTAGACGTGAAATTGACTAGATTGAAACTTAGGGCACAAATCATACTACCAATATTGTTCTCATTGGTTGATTATGTCCAAATGTGAAATATGTAAAATTTGGGTTTTAGGCTAGTCTTAAAATTGATTAAAATCTTATTTATAACTCAAAACACTTTTGAAGGTGATATATAGTGATTTATAAATTATAATCTATCCAAATAAGGGACTAAGATAAAATCATGTGAAAATATATGCATTGACTTGTTTCATAAGTGAATTAAAATGAAAATGGACAAAAATGACATCATCAATTATTCCTAACTAGAATTTGGTTATTACATTTTCCCTCCCTTCAATCTAGAAATGAAATTTCTATTGTCAAGGAAAGATATAACTTAGTGTGTAAGACACAATTTGTCTTTGTGTTTTTAATCCCATCATGCAAGGAAATGTAGTTTAGAAAACACATAAATTAGTGACTTGGTTATTTTGAAATATAATATTTGAAAAGGCTTGAATTTTAAATTTTTAAAAATGTTTATACTTTGAGATCCTGGAATTTTAAAGAGAGTAATGGAGGAATACACATATATTTTGGGAATGAGTGGTTTTATTCTCTAAATTTATTTTGAGATGTTCTTTCCTTGAAGTATCATAGAATTGGAATTTCCCATTAAACACTTGGAGAATTATGTTCCTTATCATGAACTACTATATAATTTGAGAGTGAAGAAGCCCCATATTCATTTTTTACTTTGTAAAATAAATAACACACATTGAGGGATATTAAAAACTCAATTTAACTTAGTTTTCATTTGTAACCCCAAGACACGAAATGGGTTGATAAATAAAATGGATTTGTATGCATAATTCTAGATGGAACAAAACCCCTATGTTATCCGTTATGCACTTAGCTTAATCAACCACTACAAATGTATTGTATATTCAATTGTAACCTGGTTCTTAAATGTATGATTAAAAGAGAATGGAGTATATCTATGCTTCCACCATATTGAAAACTACAATATAATATTTAAATTAAAAAGACCATAGCATAGTGTGCATGAATTTGTATCACGACCCCATTGATAAGTATAAAATTTATGACTATATGTAGATGAAAATTAAAAAATTTATTTGAAACTTATTCCTAAATTTATATCATACACTAAAAAATATATGAATTTTTAATTTTATCTTGCAATATGGTTTCATATGAATATAATATTTCCTAATTATCTACACCAATGACTAAATTTTGAACCATCTTGTAGCATTTTGAAATTATATTTTGTATTAAAACTAGGTTGGTACTTTTGAAAGGTAGATCTCATGTATGAAAAGCCCACTAGAGTGTCCCATTTTGAGGTGAGGAAATTGATCCTAAAAGACACTCAACTAAATAAAAAAATTAATTACATCATGTGTGGTAATATATAATCATTTAACAATGTAGCATATTTGAAAAGTGTGTTAGGATAATAAAATATATGGCATTTTAAGAATGTAAGTAAAATATAAGGCCATGCCTATATAATAAATAAAAGTCATAGTAATAGAATAAATAATTAGTATTATATGAATTATTTAGTACATGTTAGCAATCATAGCACTCATAAAAATTAACATGCTCAATAATAACACAAACGCAACAATCATAAAGTCATACAATAAGGCAAAGGATTGCATGTTATAGTGCAGCATGTCAAACCCTCAAGACAACTCAGTTGGAATATCATCACATATTAGATAAGTATTACATTATTTTTTTAAGGTATTTTTTTTAGAATCAACATGGACAACACAGCATAAGTGATAAGCACTAGTCTGACACCCTGGATCGACAAGTCTAGAAAACTCCATCATAACATATAAATATGCATGTAATGTATAGTTTTGAGCAATGAAAAATGTTCTCAATTTTGTAATAATTTGGTATCAGAGCAAAGATTAGCCTAATCAGAGCTTGGCACAATGACTTGGAGAAAGTACAATGATTTGGTGGAAAGCAAAGATGCCTATAGTCAAAGCGGAGATTGATGCACTAGTCAGGCAAAGATTATTAAAATATTCATTCTCACTCCATGAAAAATAGTTTGGAAGGCATCTTGGAGGTCTGAAACCATTTTAAATATTGTTAATTTATACTTCGATATCTGGCATCATAGTAGTAGCATAGTTATTAAGAGATCGATCCACCTGAATTAGCTTTGCTTAATTTTGGTGATGGTGTTCTATCCATCTAAAACTTAGTGATAGTTTTAATATGTAAGGGACCTCCAAAAAATTCCAAACTAATATTTCTATAGTGGCCAAATAGCCAGCCAACATCCTAGTGTGGAGACCAACATTTTGATCATAGCACTGAGCACAGCCATAATGTGGAAATGCATAGCCATGCCAAGAAGAGCGTATCACAAAAAGAGCATTTGAATAACAATAGTATATATCTACCATCAAAGAAATCATTGGAACAATTGAAATTAATAATGGAGACTCAAAGGTTATAGAAAACCACATTTACAAGAGCACTGGTTTCTATTTTACCCTACTAAAATCCCTTCAAGAGTGCATAAATCTTTAATTTGATGAAATAATCCATAAAGGTCTTTTGGAGTACTTCCTGTGTGATGTAAATTGCTAAGCCAATAAAATATAAGTAGAACATGAAACCAAATATGACACTGATACTGAAGATGAGACTAAATGTCCTAGGAAACATCATTGTCTTTCAGCACGTAAATATTTTCATCATCTCCAAACTCAATTATCTCATCAGTAAGACTTGTAACTCTCTTTTATAATAATAAGAAAATAAAAAAATTATTTTCTTTTCAATGTCTACTCCAAATTTACTTCTATCAGACACCCAACTTCTTAAAGGGCCAAATTATGCTACATGGAAAATTAAGATGCGCATGATCCTTTAGTTTGAAGGAATATGGGAAATCATGATAGGAGATGAGCAATATCCCACCGATCCTAATGCATATGAAAAATATGATAAGGCTACTACCAAATCCTTGATGTTAATCATTCCAAGCATCACTGATGACATCCAACCACATATTAAGGACATTGTCGATCCAAAGGTAGCATGGGATAAGTTAGAAAACATATATGAGCCAAAGAATAAGATGAAGATCCTCCATCTGCAATCGAGACTTCACACAATCACCATGGAGTCTGATGAAAAAGTTGAGGAATTCTTATATTGTGTGGCTGAAATACGAATGGAGTTACTAACACTCAGTGAGAAGGTGAAAAATGATCTCTTGGTCTAGATTATCTTGAGAGCACTACCCTCTAAATTTAGAGTGTTTGTCATAACACTAAATGTCACCAAACAATCAGTATCATTCAAAGAGATCATGAACATGTTATAGTAAGAAGAATCTATCAACTCAGTCTAAGATGTTTTTTAAGACAAAGATCTTATCTAAAAGAGGAAACAAGGTTATATTTCACATAAAGGGCCTCTAGAAAAGTAGCCACAAAAATAACAATAGCATCAATTGTCTCAACATCAACAATCTCAAAATTCAAATAAATGGTGTCATATCTATCGAGTTGATACTCATGACATAGATAACTACTGGTATAATACCTAAAAATAAGGGTCTCCCAGCATGTCAGAGTGAGATGATTCTTAAAAATCAAAAAGATGTCCCTATCAATGAAAGCAGAAGGGACATATCGCTACTCAACAAGATGATATATCTGAATAAGAGATATCTGATGAAGACAAGAACTTAGTACTAGTCTCCTAGACCTTGCAACCTATAAAGAATATCTAGTTGATCGATTTTGGTGCCATCAAACATATTTCAGGTGACAAAAAGTTATTTGATTGATTGACAGAGTAACCCATTGGAGATCAAGTTAGGATTGTAGATGACAAAGAGTACATTGTAAAAAGAATAAGACAAGTTACCATTCCTCTTAGAACACAAAAATGTACACAAAAAAAGGTACTATATGTTCCTAGTCTGAGGTCTAATCTCTTATAAGTTAGCTAGCTACTGAATAACCATCTAAAGGTGGAATTTCCTATTAAAAATGGCATCAAAACTTGCTTGATATCATGAAAAGGTAAAATTATTTCTAAATATTTTCTTGAATACAAATTATTTACTCTAGATGTTGTTTCATCTTTTGTATTAGCATTATGTACTTCTATGGTAGAATCTATTGCCTTTTGGCACTACTAATATGCTCATTAATCTACCAATTCATTATATGAGTTAAGAACTAAAGTGATGGTATGTGGACTTCACAAGTTGTCCAGTTCCGTGCCTATTTTCCATGGTTGCCTTACACATAAACAACATAAGGATCCATTTAAAGGAAGCTCATTTCATGCCAAAAAATGATTGGAGGTTGTTCACATTGATTTGTGTGGCCCACTACCTAATTCATTCTTAGGATTCAAGTACTTGTGTCTATTTGTGGATGAATACTCTTGGTAAATGTGGGTATTCTTCTTGAAGAAGAAGAGTGAATCACTTCATCATTTCTAGATATTATATCAGTAGGTTGTGAAGGAAACTAAACAACCTCTACTTCACCTTTGCTCAGACCGAGCGGGGAATTCACATCAAAGAAGTTCTTGGCATTCCTAAATCAAGAACGTATAAATCAAAATTTGATTGCTCCTTACAATCCCCAATATAATGGTGTTATTGAGCAATGAAATCACACCATGATGTATATGGCTCACTGTATATTATCAATAGATAAGCTATAGAATCGTTATTGGGTAGAAATAGTCCAAATTAAAGTTTATCTTCTCAACTAGACACCAACAAAACTATTGAAGGACAAAATTCCAGAAGAGGTATGGAGTGGTAGAAAGCCTTCGATTTCTCATTTACATGTGTTTTGATGCATAGATTATATGTATATACTAGTGAAGAAGAGGATGAAACTTGATTTAAAAACACTCTTTTGGATCGTATTAGGATACAACACTACCTCAAAGGCATATCATCTCAAGGATCTAGAAATGGAAAAATCTATGAGAGTAGAGATGTGGTGTTCAATGAGTCATCTATTGACTCAATAGTGTAGAATGATGGATCAACACCAATCACCTCTCACAAATTACTTCCTAAATTAGAAAATTAGGAAATTCCAAATCCGTAAGGAGAGCTGTATGTTGATCTTGGAGAATTAGATCCTTTAGAGCCTCAAAGAGAGTTGTATGTTGATCTTGCAAAATTAGATTCTTCACCAAAAAAATCTACACATCAGCAAATAAGTTATTCACATCAGCAACAAAGTTCTCATACAAAGTAGCTTTAAAGAACCATTCTAGAAACCCATATGTCAACTCCATAGAGTACTTCATCCAGAGTCAGAACAAGGAGTCAGACTAGGCATGAGGTAAATTTTAAACTTATTAGTACAATAGTTGATAGCTCTAAACCTAAAAATGTTTGTGAAGCTTTAACTCAACCTCATTAGAATAAATTAATGGATGTCAAGAATGACTCACTCATGAAAAATCAAACTTGGGAACTTGTTGATCTGCGGATAAGAAAGAAACCCATAGGTTGCAAATGGGTTTTCAAGACAAAATAAAAGGTAGATGGATCTATTGACAAATATAAATTATGACTTGTATCAAAGGGATATTCTTAGAAAGAGGGTATTGACTATGAAGAAAACTTTACTCCCACTACAAAAATTAAGACCATCAGGGTTGTTTGTGCATTAGCAGCACAGAATAGAGGGTGACTTCAGTAGATGGATGATAAAAGTGATTTTATTAATGGTGATTTGAAAGAAGAGGTATACATGACCCAACTAGAAGGATTTATTGATGACAAGCATCTAAAAAAGGTATGTCATCTCATCAAATCATTATATGGGCTAAAACAAACCCCTAGGGCATGGTACGTCAAAATACATGATCACCTTTTGTAGCACGGTTTTACTTGTATCCCCTTAGATTCTAAATTTTATATAAAGAAGGTAGGAATAGAAATCACCATTTTTGTTCTATATGTAGATGATCTTGTGCTCACATGAAGTTTAGAAGATTAGGTTGATATTTTGAGGAATAACCTCAAAAGATCCTTCAACATGACTGATTTTCGGCTACTACACTATTATCTTGGCTTGGAGATATGGTAGAAATAGAATCACATTTTTATCTTCTAGATAAAATATGCTAAGACACTCCTAGAAGAGTATAGAATGTTAGATTGTAAACCACTTTCAACATTGATGGAAAAAGACTTAGAACTCTCATTATTCCAAGACTCACCTCAAATAGATGTAACTCCATACAAACATCTAATCAGGAGTCTCATCTACTTGACTTACACCAGACTAGATATATGATTTATTGTGAGTTATCTCTGTAAATTTATGTAGGAACTGAAGAAATGTCATTGGATAGTAGCAAAGCATGTTTTAATATATGTCCTAGGTACACTTGAGTATGGTATAGAGTATAAAAAGAATACTCAATTCTTCTTATAGGGATATATAGACTCAGAATACGTCAGATCTATTGATAAAAAAAAGTCAATGTTAGAATACATATTTTATCTTGGATTTGGACAAATATCATGGATTAGTAAAAATCAAATAGTTGTTACTATTTCATCCACTGAAGTAGAATATCACAGCACATGTGGAGCTATGTTCGAAGTGATATGGTTATGTTGCATACTAGTGGACATGGGCTATGAAGAAAAGAAGCCACCCATCATTCACTATGATAATCAAGGTGTGTTAAAACTTGTTAAGAATCATATTTATCATGAAAGGATAAGACACATAGAGGTAAAACGTCACTACATTTGAGAACAAGTCTTAAACCATCATATCTAGCTCCAGTACTACCTTATAGATGCACAAATAGTAGATATCCTTACCAAATCTCTTAAGAAGGTAAAATTTGAACTGTTAAGGGAATACATTTGTAAAAATAATGTAGTAAGGGGGGAATGATAGTGCATCATCTTGAACCCTCATGACAACTTAGCTGGAATATCATCACATCTTAGATAAGTATTGTATTATTTTTTTAAGGTTATTTTTCTAGAATCAGCATGGACAACTCAACATAAGTGATAAGCCTTGGTTCGATAGCCTAGTTCAATGGGGCTAGAAAACTCCATCATAATGTATAAATATGCATGTAATGTATAATTTTGATTAATTAAAAATGTTCTCAGTTTGCTAATATCATGCAAGTGACATGTTTAAATGTTACAAAGTATAAATTAAATCTACAAGGCCAAGGACCACATACAAGGGATATTAAAAATTCTATAAATAATTGAAATGTTTACATTTTGAACATATTAAAGGTCAAAACACCAAGAATATGAAATCTTCATGGAATATTTTAGGGCTTCAAAAATGGAGAGTGTCTATGTCATAGGGAATGATGATGACCACACTAGCGATGGTGATGGAACAAGAGATTGTTTCCATGGAATAAGAATAGTAAGCAATGGCAAGGTGGGTCAGAGTTGAGACACACCCTTGGGGGTTCAAGAGAGGTAGGTGAATGTGAAAAAAAATGGGGGAATTTCTATGAAGGATTGCTTTGGGAAAGTGGTATGAGACTAGATGGATGTGTACTAGTTATGGGGTGATTCACACAACTTAAACACGGTCTATGTTGAGTGCAAAAGCTCTTAAAGCCAATTTCATTCTTGTGAAAATTTATATATTGTGGATATCTCTAGTTTAAACCCTAATATTTTACCTCAGTTGGTTGATAGGAGCTCCTAGTCAAATATCAAACTTCTCAGGAATGGTGTGGGGTAGAATGTGGAAGCAAATTACATAGAAGAAATGACTAAAGTTTTACAAAATAAACATTTTGATTTTAAACCATATTTTATGGGGGATGTCACCCTTATTTTTTCCAATGTTTCCCTTATTCTAGAGCTCACAAATAAGGCTATTTCTTCCATTAATAGGGATTCTAAGTGAAAAAATCTCATTGGTAGATGTGGGAGGAAATGACCCTCCCATGAGTAACTTTCAAAAGTGCTTTGGGAAAGTGGTATGAAGCTAGATGGAGGTGTACTAGTTATGGGGTGATTCACACAACTTAAACATGGTCTATGTTGAGTGTAAAAACTCTAAAAACCCATTTCATTCTTGTGAAAATTTATATAATGTGGATATCTCTAGTTTAAACCCCTAATATTTTACCTCAGTTGGTTGATAGGAGCTCCTAGTCAAGTATCAAACTTCTCAAGAATGGTTTGGGATAGAATGTGGAAGCAAATTACATAGAAGAAATGACTAAAGTTGTAGGAAAGAAACATTTTTATTTTAAACCATATTTTATGGGGGATGTCATCCTTATTTTTTCCAATGTTTTCCCTATTTTAGAGCTCACAAATAAGGGTATTTTTTCCATTAATAGGGATTCTAAGTGAAAAAATCTCATTGGTAGATGTGTGAGGAAATGATCCTTCTATGAGTAACTTTTGAACTGGTCCAAAGTCACCTAGCCCACATTTGTATAAGTTTCTCTTTCCTTGTTGCATAATGGGTTTTTTATCGTTTTTCAAACTATGGAGGAGTGGGACTTCGTGTGGAATAATGGACATTAGTTTATTGGTAAGTAGGGAGTGTTTTTAAGACATTGGACCCCATTTTTAAATCCAGATGACATAATAATCAGTCAAGATCTGATTTGGGTAAGATTGTATAATCTCCCTTTGGCCTCCAGATATTTTGGGTTACTCCAATTGCTTGTTTATAATATTAAGGTTTTTGTTAAAATTGATCAAGATTTAGTTGGCCATCAAAAGTTTACAAGGGTTTGTGTTTTTGATGAACTTTCCAAACCTTTTCATCACTAAGTTTACATTACCTCTTTTCATGGGCTTTGGATGCACGACATCAACTATGAAGGGTTGTCATTCAAATGTCTCAAGTGTAACTAGGTTGCCATAAAGTGGTAGTGTGCCCTAGGATTTTTTTAGAAGTTTTCTTTCCTTCCCTCTTGAAGAAATGGGCAATAAATATTTTTTCCCAAATCTTGACCTCATGAATAGTCTCAACAAATCCTCAGTTTTTCCTTCATTTGATGAAGTGCTTCTTCATGGTGAATTCGCTTGTATCTTTACAATCCCATGGAAAATTTAAAATCTCTGTAAGTTTCATTTGGGATATCATCTAAAAGCTTTCAATGAGGTCACATGGATGCTTTATGTATACTTTGATTTGGCCACTAAATTTAATTATATAAATTGTAGGATGTGGTATATGGTGGTATTAGTAGTACCGCCAAAGTATAGTACTATAAGAATCATTTAAACAAATAATTTATTTGGTATATTTATTGAGAACATTTGAAAAGACATTACTATAACAATTCTTACATTTAACATCTAAACATTAAATAATATTATATTGTATATTATTATAGAATATTTTATTGAAATCAATATAATACATACAATAATTACAATTAATGAATGAATAATTGAAAATTTTTACTTTTCCCATAAATGTAACAATATTTACTTCTAATCTCACATATGAAGTAAATATAAATTTTAAAAATGCAATATTGCACGTATTTTATTTATACATATTATTAGTCTCGAAGGGATCTTATGCATTCATTTGAGTTTAACTTGGAATTATTAACTCATCTCCGGACCAATCAGGGTTTATTGATTTATGTAATGATAAATATATAAATATTTTACTAAATTAAATAACAAGTTTGTTAACTATCTAAAAAAATATTAGTATTTTAGGGAAATTGGTTAGTCAAATGTTTCTTATGTCAAGGCCTCCTTCATGCCATTTGATGCACTCTATTTATTTCGTTACAATCATTTAACTACTGATATGATCTAGATCATTGACAAGTGGATTAATACAGTGAAAATCAAATTGCTCTTAATTATACCCATAGAGACTATCCTTGTTGTGGCATATTTATATAGCTACGACGAGTGATACACATACTGCATGTCTGTGTCTATGTATTTCAATGTAATTAATTTACACCGCATTCATTATGCTTACAGTCTGTACTATAGCAATCGTTAGACTAAAGCTTCACCACAACCATGTTTTTTCCTTTCACATTAATCTTCCCACAAGTCTTGTGTTCAAGTATCGTCTCCCCTAGGGTTTTGATGCAAATGGAGGGAATGCTTTTAAAGCGAACTCAGCATGAAACAGATGTGCTTCACACTCAACCTTTCCACGTTCCTCCTACTTGACTACTACGAATACTAATCTTTTCTTACCTGTGCTTTTAATGTCTAATTGGTCTGTGGAATCCATGAAAATTTATTTATATATTTACAAAAGTGTTTAAATTTGTTCTTAATTTCATATTAATTTGTATTTTATGTTTCTATTTCTATTGTCTACTTCATGGTCTCTATTGTGAAGTGTCTTATCCAAATTTATACATACTACATTTTTCATTTTGCCATCGATGAAGTTCATAATGTTTTTATCTTGTTCTTAAGAATTTTGGCTGTTAGATTTCTTTGTGTGGCTTTCAGCTTTCTTGTTTTGTTTTAGTGTAATGCCAATTTGTATTGTCTTTTTTAATAATATAAAATAATTACAAAGTTTTATGTAGAAGGCTGGCAATAATTGAAATATGTTAGCTAGGTGTAATGTTCTTTTAAGCGAGAAAATGAGCGAAACATATGAATTTCTAAGGGAAATTAACTACAGAAGATCCACCTCTCATTATCATTTCAGTACAGTTTACTATGGTTGGACAATTTTGGTTATGGGTGGAAATTAACTGCAGAAAATCCACCTTTCATTATGGTTGTACAGTTTACTGTGGTTGCACAATTGTGTGTGTAGTACATGTATCAGAATGTTATTATTTCTGTCTTTGTAAATAAGATTATATGACACCTATTTAAGTTTATCGCAGTTGCATAACTTTGAGTACTACATATTTCGGAATGCTATTGCTGCTGTGTTGCCTGTAAATAAAATTATTCTTCTTCTTTGTTAAGTTGTTTGTAAGTTTTTCCTAACTTTGGAAGTATAATGGGGAAGCCTTTGAACTGATAAATCCTATGAGGAGCATTTTATTCTAAAATTTTCATAAATTTGTGGTGACATATATGTAAGTGTAATTTTGGTCCCTGATGCTAGAATTTCAAGGTATTATTACTGTGGCACAAATTTATTGAACATATGTGTTACTACAATATTAAATATGATTTGCGTTGAAGTGAAAATGCTTTCTTTTGGATTAGTTTTTACAAATGAGAGAATAAATACATATGGATTTTGTGGTGGCCTTTTTGTTATTAAGAGCACAATAATTCATGCTTTCAATCATATTGATAAGGTTCGCTGGTTTTTTAATGATGAAATTCGAAAATCGCTGAACTCCATAAGACCAAAAAAATCATCGAATATCGATGCAGGATGGATGGGCTAGGGTAGAGTACGAGAGTTTGGTTGTGATGTATATGTGAACGAGGCAGAAGGAAGGTCTACAGTGGTGCCTCTATATATCTGTAGATGCATCTCCATTCTATTGTTTCGTATCTCCATTTACTGTTTTGCATCTCTATTCGGCAATTACATTCCTTCTGTTATGTCAAGTTGACTATGTTGGTGTCGGTGGTGGGTGTGCAGATCTTTTGGCGATGAAATCGTCGAGCTGCAGATGGAGTCGAGCAGGATGGATAACCAAACAAAAAATAATATTTAGGTTTTAACGTTTTGTGGTTGTTTTTATTTTTTATTAATATTTCTTTACTTTTATTTAACTTTGATTTCTTTAGTTTTTCAATTATCTTATAAAATTATTCATATGATTTGTTTGTTTTATTTATATTTATAATTTTATTTTTAAGTCAACTTTTTTATTTATATATTATTTTTTTAATTTATATTTATATTTTATATTCATTTTAATATATAATTTGTTAATTTTATTTTCATTTAATTTTTGGTATAATTAAAATTAATTTTAAGTTTTTTATCAAATTTTATATATTATTAAGGATCAATATGATGGTTTAAAATGTTTTAGTATTATTTTGAAAGCTATTTAAAAAAATTTATAGTTCAAATTTAATGGTGATTTTTTTCCAAACTTTATCTACTGGCGAACATGAATTGAATTTTATTTTCGTCAAACTCAAACTTAAATCTTGTGACTATGTAAGCTTTAAGAGACGCTGTAAGATGAAACTATAAGTAATGCACCTCCAACTATTAGTTGGGCTATACATAAGCCTAGAGGCATGCAATGGCTATGATTTGGTAAAACTATGAAACTATATGTCCCACTCATGTTTAACTTTGATTCATATTCAGCTTGAGCTCACTCATTGGTTTTATGAAATTCTTATATTCTTTGTATATAGACATTCATGGGATAGTGGCAAAAATTACATGAAAATATTATATTTAATTTCCTTGACTCTCGACCATCAATAAAATTTCTAGAAAATCATTATGAAAGTTTGAAGTAAAATCATTGAGGACTCTAGTTTCAAAACCTATAAAATTTTGCATTTATATTAATTAAGAAAAATGCAAACCAAGATTCCTTACTAAAACAAAATAGAGTATACAAAGTTCTAGATGAGAAGTCAATATCAATTAATTGTTTGGGTAGTATCCTTAGGACATTTCCCCATATAAGTGGATACTTCACCAAATTTTAGTGCAAAGTGGCCCCATGAAATTTATCTGATTTTAGGTGTACTTTTCTTCCAACTGTTGAGCCATATCTCTCTATACGATTATTGGCTAGAAATTCAGTGAACTTGTCTAGAATTCTAATTTTTTATTTAATATTTGATGTGTTTACTTAGTTTCTTGACAACACTTTTTTAGAATGAATACACTTAAAATGCCATCTGTTCTTCCTAATCATAACATGATATTTTATGATTTTATATCATACTCTATCATTTACTTCTTCAATAACTATTACCCCATAAGGATTTGGCACTTCATTCCCCTTTTAACTTTATATATTTTTTACAAGTCTTTTAATTATTAAATATGTTCTCAATTAATGATGGGAACAAGAACCCTAAATGATAATTAAGGATGTGTTTGGGGCAATGATGAATAATATTATTTTATAGTAACTTAAGGGCATTATGTTATGCATATTGATCATTTAACATGATTATAGTTTGATTATTCATGCACTTTAATGGTGTTTTTATAGAACAAAAGTATTAGCTTATTGTTGTTTCTTTTTAACATTCTATTTATTATTAATAGTAAAAATATTCAAACTTGTTATTATTAATAGTTTAATTTTCAATATATTAATAGCTTAATTTTTAATATTTAAGTAAAAGTTTAATTTTCAATATATTATTAATAGTAAAAATATATTATTAATAATCTAATTAAATGTCAAGCATATTTTTTTAATTATTATTAATAGTCCAATAATTTTTTTTATTTTCAAATTTGTTTTGTTTTAAGGGTTATTTTCTTATATAGTATATGTTTTAGTGTGTGAGAGAGGTATTTTTAAATATTATGTTGATTTTTTCTTAAGTTTGTTAAAAATATTGGTGATGGTAAAATATTTGTATAATATATTGTAGATCTACAAGTAATGAGATATTTTTATTTGTGTGTAACCATTAGGTTTCGTCATTCTGTCACTCACATATGCAGTCTCACTATTATTCTTTTCCATACCAAGGGAATTATATTTTTTTTTAACAAAAGACCAATTATTATCACTCGTTTCATCTTTAATTCAATTGGTTTTTTAATATTATATTTCAATAAAATACATTGCTTCATTTGGTTTATGGAGTTTGAATCTTAGTCAATGAAAATCTGATTTAACAAGGGATATGTGGTGATGAGTCCTTATTTTTGTATGAAAAAAATTAATGGTTTAATTTTTATATAAATTTACAATGTAAGCTCATCACAATAATTATGATTAGTTAGACTAAAAATGTATGTATCTAGGGTGAAGGCTATACTATATTTGCTTTGGAAGGGAATAATAATATATTTTTAAGCATTTTTTATTTGTTAAATTATTAAAAATTAAATTCAAATGTACCTACATCTAATTTAAAACTAAAAAATTGGATAGTGTTAAATTAAAATATGGTAGATAAAATTATACTTATATTAAACTAAACATGGTAATAATAATTATAGTTGGAAGTGATTGAGAAAATTATTTAAATGTAGAAAATCTAAATTTAAAAATATTAAAGAATTTTTGAGTGATATGTATGTTAGGTTCCATATATAATTATTCTAGAATAGATTTATATTAGTTATAACTAAATTTGATTATTTTCATGTGAAATAAGAAACAAATCCACATCAACATATTGGTGTGATTCCATAATGGTTGACTACAAAATATTAATTCTATAAATAATTCTTATGATATATTATTCATGGAAGGAAATAATGAAAATGATTTGGTCAATGACAAGGGTAAAGTGTTCTAAAACTCATAGCTACCAACACTATTGAATGTTAAATATTAATTTTTTTTTTATACTTTATTAAAACTTTTATGTCCTTTATTCTCTTGAAACATGTCCTCCAATCTCAAATTGTTAGATTCATTCATTTTAATCATTGTGACAAAGCTCCATAAAATAAAATGGATTGTTTTGTCTTACATATCCATTCATATGAACCCAACACTTTCTATAGCTCTAATTAATTTGCACAAATTTGAAAAAGTATTAAAAATTCTTTGAACTAATGAATTATCTTACTTTCATAACAATACATAACAACCATCTATCGGTGATTTTTCCAATTAACTAACATTTTTTGAGACTATACTAATTATTCTAACTTTTGAATTAATGTTATTTTAATTTTCTAACCATTATATATTTATTAAATTTTATATATAAGGTATTTAATCAATGTAAAAGAAATATTAAATATCAATGAAAACGTATAAATAATTAATTGGAGCAAAATTTATAATAAATTTTATTAAATGTTGTAAATAAATATTATTAATATTGAGAAGTTTAATCACAGGATATAACTAAAACATCTATTACAGAATCAGAAAAAGGACATATATCTATTAAATACATGTTTACAAATTAAATTTAATTACACCAATTCTCATCAATTCAATAAAAAATATTTAATCACTATAATTTTTTAACAATTATATTATATCATATATTTATTTTTATACCAATTTATTATATTTAACTTAGATTAATATTTTATATATAAATTCATTTATAAATAAATTTTTACACAAACTAACTACTACATGACCCTTGTCTCATATAGTTGTAACACGACTAGTTACCCCTTCTACGTCATAGTTGTTGAGAGAATAATAGGGATAACTATAATCGCTTGGTCGAGTATATTAATTATATTAACATATAACGTGAATGAAGATACAAGTTGGAGACCATGCAGCTGGGTGATAAATTTTTACACATGTCACATCCATGTGTTTTTCTACATAATCTCCTAGGAACAAAGTTTGTATTGTTCACAGTCACAAACAAAATTACTTAAAAGCAGAAACTGCAACTGAAATCGTCTATCTTTCTCGCATTATCATCTCAAATGAAGTGTTGTCTCATTAACTGCCAAATTTCCTGACGAAGTTTGGTGCTGCTCTTGAAAGTCTCCATATCCAATACCTGAAAATACAAGTTTGCTACTAATAAATTTAATACGCGAAAGATGTTGCTATCAGTGGTGAAGGATGTGGCAGTAAGTAGTTGAAGCCCTTCAACTGCGAGAACGTACCATATATTTGTTGAGTACGATACCATTGTCTCTGTCACAATATTGCTTTCCATTCATTTTGATGCCGTCTCTTTTCTTGGCAAGGTCAGAACGTACCATAATGGACCGCACTAAAAGAATAATAGTGTTTGAGAAATCTCCAATGACACACTCCTCCGTGTTAGATTTTTCTTGCCCCAAAGAATTTTCTTTTAGAACTCGTAAAGTAACTTTTTATTCAATAAAACATATAAATTCTTGTGTGCAATTAAAAAATATATATTAACCATAAAGATTGATTGAATAAAATACAGTGCTCAGTTTTCTATCGCCTACAATTTGCCGGTTAAAATGGTGAGAATAAGATGTCCTAAAACGCAGTACAAACGGGTTAAATGTTAGGGTCGACCCTGCGCAGCATGTAAAACTTTTAGTATTTCTCAGGTTAAATTTGATTGTCGTCAATTGACAGTCGAAAATTCTTTTAATAAACGTCATCCATTCAACATTTCCCTTCAAAAGTTGTTATGGTTTTCTATAATTAAATTTTGATGGTTTTCTATTTTTAAATTCTGATGGTTTTCTATTTTTAAATTCTTATGGTTTTCTATTTTTAAAAATCAAAATGAAAAAGATATATTTATTAGAAAATAAATTAATGCTAATAATATTTCAAAATTTTAGAGTTTTTAAAAAAAATCTTATCAATATATACAACGTTAAAAACAAAATCAGCTGTACTTTAGGATTTTTTTTAAAAAGCTTTCATTCAGCCGTCAAATTTATCCTCGAGATATAGTCCCATTGAACCTGCCTTTCATTGCTTGGACGGAAAGATAATTTATAGTGGAATCCACACAAAATTTAATGAAACGTATAATGGCTTAGATCATTCATGCACGTTCTTTAACCACCTTGCACCAATTTCTACATTTACTCCTCCGACGGTAGATAATTACATATTCAGGGCCCATTGCCGGCTTATACCTTCATCCCAATTAAAACGATTGTCTGCCTAGTGTTTCTCCTGCTTATAAAATCGTTTGCAAATAAAATCACTTATTTGAATGCACTCTTTATTCATTTTGAGGATTTGATTGATAATTTTTAAAAGTGGACTTCACTCTACACTTAAGTCCGCTTGTAAATGTAGGAACGAGGAAGACCATGTTCATATGACCATCAAGCTGATATATGCTTCAAACAATATTGTGAACTTTGAATATGGAGACACAAGAGTTGGCATTCCCATTGATGATTAACACGGTCTTAGCATAATTGGATGAGAAAGATAACTATCTCCAAAATTTTGCTGAGCAGGCAAGTAAGATCAGAGCCTGGAAGAAAGACATTATGCACTCCAAGAGTGAGGACGAAGTGTGTAACACATCTAGCCAAGCATGTGTGTTTTGTGCGAGACACATTTATTGTAATTGGAAGAAATTTTAGAAAGGTGAATAGTTGTGGTTCATCTCGAGTTACAATTAGATCGTAACGAAACAACCACGTGAAGGATGATCGAAAGAAGGGGTCAACAATGTTTCAAACGTGGATCCTATGTGTAAAGTAGCAGCCTCCAAGAAACCACATGTAGAAAAGGTGGTTGAGGTTAAGGTTGAGACCAAAAAAGAAGGAAAAGAGTGTCGCACGATGCACAAAAGCCAAGGGTGGGTGACAATATGCATGCAAAACCCATAATTTAAGTTCCCTCATGGTGTCATAATATATCAATAATTTTCACAATAGGTGATGTGACTTTTTAGTCAAACTTCAATTAGCTAGTGCCTAAGGGATGTAATTGAAGCTATGTCCATGTAAAATAAGAAGAGCTTTGTTTTTTATTCTTAAACTCTGTATGATATATTGATAAATAAATTGTATCTCAATCATATTTATAAGTGCATAGATGATCAATATATTATTTTACAATTTTTGTGGTAAAAATTTTAACATAATATAATCATATTTAGATGTTTAATCAAACATTTAATAATTGATGTTCGCACTAAAAATTAATATTTATGACATGTCATTATTATATAAGCAGAATTTCAAAAATAATAATGTTAAATAAAAGATATTATATAAATTGTAGTTTCTAATTTAATTTGAGGTCTTGATAAATCACTTAAATGATTAGGTAAATATTTTATTATAATTGAAATTTGTATTATTGTCATATTAAGAAGATTCCTTTTTTGTTTTTAAAATATATGGGTGGGTAGGGAGTATGGTGAAAGGGGTTCTCACAAAATACCAATTTTCAATAAATTTTGACACTTTAAAAATATAATATAATATTCACTTACCAATATTAAAAAGTCATGAAGCAAGATAATGAAACCATCATGTATATTCACATTTTCTTCAAAACAATTTTTTATCATGTCAAGATATTAACTCAATCTACAAAATATTATGTTTTTTTCATACCAACATTAAACAAATTCTAATGGACATAACATGCGAATAAGAAGAGAGTTCAAAATTTCTCACAACAATATATGTTTAACAAAAGAATATTTAAGTTTCATCGATTAAAATATTTACATACTCATCTCTCAGAAATTGTAATTATATTTATTACCATAACAAAATAATACAAAAATGATTATTCAATTTCATCTTCTAATAAGGTGAATATTTCATAACATAATATAAAGTTTTACTCAACAATAGTAAGATAAGAAAAAAGAATATTGGGTTACTAAATGCATAAATTTATTGAATCCATGATATATTGGGTTATGTAGTTTGCATCACAAGAAATGCCATCTCTAATACATAGTTAAGAAGAAAGAATCCATTATTTATTACAATAATACTATTTCATAAAAAAAATTATAAATGATTATTTTATTATTAAAATCAATAACTACATTCTTCTATTAAAAGTTACAAACATTACATTTTGTGACTTTAAGTTGGAAGGTATATATATATATATATATATATATATATATATATATATATATATATATATATATATATATCCCTTCCAACTTAAAGTCACATAAACTCATATATGATTATAAAAATGATTCCATATAATTTCATTATACAATTTTCTTATATTATAACAAGTTTTATCCCTTGTAACTTAAAATCACATAAACTAAAAAATAACTATAAAAATGATTCCATAGAATTCCATAATAAAATTTTATCATATCATACCAATTAATATCATTTTTTATTGGCATGATAGCTTTAGCATTAAAAACTATTAATTTAGTATGCTAATAAATTATATGAGATCATTGCATAACGATTGAGACAAGTTCATTTTATTTTATTTTGGTTTGATTTTTTTTTTCTTCTACATAAATTTTTCTCCCTATCACATGGGTACCATGTTTTGAATTTAAACTTTCTATATTCTTTGCATTAATCTATTTATGTTATACAAGATTTAACCTTAGGTCATTTGAATTCCTAATTTAAAGGACGTTATAAATTATTAATATCAAATAACTTTACAAATTAAGAAGTGATATATATATATATATATATATATATAACATAAATATTAAAATTAATTTATTCAATTGTATTCTTTAATTAAAAATCTAGATTTTTATGAACACAATTTCAATTTCATCTTATCCTATTTGGATTTCAGTTATGCAATCCTTTATTCATCCACGAATTAAATCTCTTATCCAATCTAATATATCTAACAAGATCCATCTAAAATACTCTAGCATTAAATTTTTATAAATAATCACTCAATTTTTCATTTAGAATCACACAAATAAATATATAAATATGTATAAATGATGATCTTCATTTTTAAAATATATAACTAGTTTTCACATTTACCTACCTTAATATAAAATTTGCATAATTATATTGAAAATGCACACGTTATCATTTATAGTTTTAACCCAAGCATTAATATTTTTTTTATCTCAATCTAATACCTGTATAAACTATCTTTATCTATACTCCAAAACAAACCATATTTTTTAAAACATATTTCCACCTTCATGAATCATATGAGTTCATATATCAGCATAATAATTAACTTATATTTCACACTAATATACAATAAAAATATTTCACTTTCCTAAAAAAGTAAACCCTTTTGAATTAATGTAGATGAGTTACCGATTTTGTCTCAATTTTTTTAAGCACATGTCAGTTTATAATTATTATACCTAAAGACTATAGGCCTTTTAGAGATGACTTATCTAAAATTATATAAAGCTAAAACAAATCCATGATATCATATTTTCAACACCTTAAGTGTTGATCTCCAATGTGCATATGCCTGATCCTTAGGCTACCTATATATCAACTAATTCTCTCTAACACATGTGTAATAATGTCTCGTGTAATTCTACTAAAACCTAGAGCATGACTTTCTACAAATTAAACACTAGATTAAAAAATCTTCAATTTATTAAAAATTTCTAAATTTTTATATATTTACAATAAATTCATAAAATCATAATATAATACTATTAAAATCCATAAGAATTACACACACACACACAGAGAGAGAGAGAGAGAGAGAGAGAGAGAGAGAGAGAGAGAGAGAGAGAGAGAGAGAGAGAGAGAGAGAGAGAGAGATGTATGTGCACACATGCACACACGTGCACACACACAAAATTGCATGAACGCTAATATATTATAACCTGTAGTTATAGTTTTCCATAATAATCATCAAACCACTATACCTAAAAAGGGGTCACTAATCCTTCTACTAAATTAAACCAATGAAATGGTGGATCACATCTTACGATTCATATGGTTACATAGAGTGGCCATATGAAATTATACATAATGGATCTACAAAAACTCACCCAAATCTTATGAACATGATCCAAAAATAAACCCAAAAATATATTAGAATATGTTTTTTGGCCAGTGAAAATAGCAGAGAAATCAAAATTAATTTATCATCACATTTGGGCAGAGATTAACTAGTACATGCTAACTCCCAACATGCTAATCTTCATCAATCATTAGAGGGCTAGTCTTCACTAGTCTTCATTGGCCTTCAACCATGATTTGATTTTTAAATCACCTAGGCATGGTTTGATGTTTAACTCACCTCATAGAGGTTAATGTTTATCTCTCCCAACTGTCCCCATTGTGGTCACTACCAATCACCCATCGACCATCACTATCATGTAAACCATGAACCATGATTGCATAGGTGTCACATCTTGTCACATGACACATACCCAATGTGGCATGTGAACCATTCCATGGTAAACCTAAATTATCATGCCCTATTGCCCTGTTAATGATGTCTTATTAGCATTAATATCGTATGTCCCTACTACTAACTAGGTAAATCCAAAATGCCAAATATATGTCATTTACCATTTGTTTATTGTTGGATCCAAGGTGGAGGGTGATACCTCAAGTGGAGGCAATCAAAAAAAGGTCAGAAACTTCCAGGTTTAATCCTAGGTTTTACACTCATCTATTCATCTAAGTTTTTAAGTTTCATAAATTTTGATAAATTAGTCAAGCATCTAGGTCCATTATAGAATATTTCAGCATTTTGATAGATTCATTCATATTTATAGGTTATTTATGTTTAAGGATGCATGAAAAATGCATATGACCATGTATAAAACTAAATTTATAACTTATTTATGATAGAGTCATTCATATTTGTGATCATAAAAGGGAAAGTGGACATTGAATAAGCCAAGCAAGGAATGAAATCCTAGGGCTTTCAATAAATGTGAAAAAATTGAATCCATAACTTACTAACACAAATAAAATACAAAACATATGAAGAAAGAATAGGTATGGGGAGAAAAGCAAAATACTTTAGATAAGCACATTCACAGTGTGTTCATAAGCCTCCTTTGCATAAATTATTTAGATGAAAATGCAAAGAACAACCATGAAAATTGTAATAGATCTTTTAAAAGGACATTTGTCTTCAATTTATCTATACCTACTATTTCTCGATCCCTATTTTGAATTGGTAGAGGCCAAGTATACATAAAGTTAAGCTTGCCCATGATTTTGTCTCTATTAATGAGTTATTTATATATATATATATATATATACAAACTCTCATATGCAAGTTCATAAGCACTATGAATTTAGAGGAAGAGCATTGTTTAATAGGGTAGAATAGGGTGTATAAGACCATCTATAGTATTTTCCAAGATTTAATATCTTAATATCTATTTTTAATTCATGTATTTTTATTCACCAGTTCATGTGTATTTATGCTTGTAAGTGCCAAAATCTACTCTATTTGATGGATAAAAAATAGGCCAACCTTTTGAATGCCATAACTTTTGACCCATAGCTTTGTTTGAGTTCTTCCATGTGCCAAAATGATTGTCCACTTAGAGGGTTTCTAGATATTTTTCAAAGGCCATACGCGATCATTTTAGGGTCCAAAATAAGAGTTTAATGATTTTTTTGGGATTTTTGTATTTTTAAAATTGTATATTTTTATGGCTAGATGTTAACTTTAGTTGAAATTCATCTTATAGGTTAATTATAGTGTTTATAGTACTTTAGTATATTTTTAGAGCTACGTGCACTAGCATGTGAAACTTATTATAAATAACAACTACTAAAAATAGACATTTTTTTAAAGATTTTAGTTTTTTTGAGTTTTTACATGTCAACTATAATTTTGAGTTGAGGATTATTTAAGCATGTTTTGGGTTTGTATTTATTTCAATTCATTCAATACGAATCAATACTGGTTATTGTTTCAAATCTTGGCTAATTGATAATTTATTATCTTAATTGTTTTAAGTTTGAGATAATTAAACCAAAAATAATCAAGACAATAAATTATCAATAGACCAAAATTTGAAACAATAACTAGTATTGATTTGTCTTGGCCTATTGATAATTTATTATCTTGATTGTATCTATGTTTGCAAGTGCCTAAATGTACTCTATTCTTTGTGATGGGGTCATCATGTATGTCTGATTTTATGTACATTGAAAGTGTTACTCTTATCATATTTCATGTGTTTGTGTAGACTTCCACAAAGTAAGAGTGTGTGAATCCATGTTTATTGTACTCACATTATACTATGTAGTGTATACTTATTATTGTTGACTTCTTCATTCAAAATGTTTAGTGGGATTATTAAATATTGACATCAACATCTTTCATAAAATCTTTAACTAAAGTTAATTATTTTGCATACAATCTTCATGGACTTGATATTCCAAGCTTCCAAAATATTATTTCTAACATTTGAAATTTACAATAGGCATGTTTTGGATATTTTAAAGTTTTCAAAATGTAATGTATCCATAACATTTTATCTATCTTATCTACTACATACAAAGGTTCATTTAGCTTGTCCTTGAATTGCCACATGAGGCTTTGCCATATAATATAGATTGTTTCCAAATGAATTGGTATGTTATGTTTATATAATGTGAAAAGACAATATTTTATTTGGAATGTTACACTATCTACAAAAAATGTAATGCCTTCTCATATGTTCATTTCTTTGCTAGAGGTTCATAATATATAATTTCAATATAGCGTGTTAATTTCATGAAAAGTGTTTGCCCTAATTATTTTGATACTACTGCATTGTGTTGCCAAATACTTTGATTACCCTGCCTGTTGGCACACCATTGTACTCTCAAATTAACCTTTACGATGATTTCTATAAGAATTTCATTGGTAAGGGTTAGTGTTGTAAATCATATTCTTTACTTTTTTGAATTCAAGTTGTTGTTTGTTGGCAACTAATACTATAAATGTTAATTGTTTCATATTTAAGATGGATGAGTAGGAATTAGATGATTGCCTCAATGAACATTATGTTAAGACCAAACAAATGGTATGCATTTTCAGCTACTACAATAAAATGTGAATTTAAGTTGTATTATTTTTTTTTGATGCTAATATGTTGTGACATGCATTGTGTTAGGATAAAGAAGTTGGTTAGAAGTCCTCATTATGTACAAGTGCTTAGTTTAGACATTTCCCTCACCTCCTCAAAGATCAAATGAGGAAGCTATATAGAACATCAATAATTAGGGATGGCATTCCCTTTGTTATGACATAGTCATCCCCTACCCACAAACAACTAAGGGTGAAATGACATTGAGAGAATGAATGTTTACCAAATAAACATGCAAATAAATGGATAACATAGGTAAATTTATTGATCGCATGTGTATTTTCAATGTCTAGTTTAATATTCTTGTCGCATATATAAAATGATCATTATTTTTGAAATATGCATCGCTATTCTCATTTGTTACATATGTTTTAATACTACAAGAGGAGGGGTGGAGTAGATCGAAGGTGAAGAGGGTGTCCCTAAAGCAAGTAATGACTATTTATTAAGATCTATATGGGATCCTTTTGCTTCCCTTAATATTTGATTTCTCTTAATGTTAAATAATGTTTCTTTCTTCCCTCTTATAATAATGAAATTTAGAATACTTTTGACACACCATGAATTTTTCTATGTTGTTTTTGTTTTGTATTTTAGTTGAAGGTGTAGAGCATAGCCATGTAGATGTGGCTAATATTCACCAACATAATGACTTTGTCCCTAAAAATGTGCATATTTTTTGTACTACATCTTTCATTTTCCATGCTCAATAATTATGAACCATGCATCCCTATTTTGATTTGTTACATCTTTATTAATATTGTAGGAGGAGGGGATGGAACAAACTGAAGGTGAAGAGGGTGTCCCTGAAGCACCCAATTACCATTTCTTAAGATATGTATGGGAACCTTTGGCTTCCCTTATTGTTTGATTATTCCTTATGTCAAATAATGTTTCTTTCTTCCCTCTTAAAACAATCAAAATTAGAATACTTTTGACACACCATAATTTTTTCTATGTTTTTTTTATTTTGTGTTTTATTTGGAAGGGGTTGAGCAAAGCCACGTGGACATGGTTGATAGTCACATGCATAATGACTTCATCCCTAAAAATGTGAGTATTTTTTTAATCTATCATTCATTCTCCATGGTCACAACCCCATGTTTGTTGTTCCATATATGTTTGGACTCACATATATATGTCTACCTATGTGGCAGGAGGAGGTGGAGTTATGTGAACTTGATGACAATGATGATGATGGTGATGATGATGATGATGATGATGATGATGATGATGATGATGATGATGATGATGATGATGATGATAAGATTTTAGATGCTTCATAATCTTAAGTGGAGGAGGAATCGAATGCTATAAGAATATTTGAATGTCTTTGATGATGTTATCTTATGTTTAATATTTTATGATTTTAACATTTTATTATGTTTGATGATTTTATATTATGTTTATTGATTTATTTCTTTAACCTCATATCTCTTACTTATTAAATGATAGCATGCAAGTCAGTATAAGATTGGGGATTGGGGTATTGCGAGGCATAATGTGCACCTTTTCTTATTGAGGACATCAGATACATTTAGAGCTAATGGTGGTTGTCTATTTTGGTCATAAGATAGACTTAACACTCACTATCGTAAGATTCATGGTTAACAACCCATTCCAAGGAGGCCCCTTGGGCATGCTATAACTGGGAAATATAAGCCTAAGGGTAGAGGAATCATGAAAAGATAAACAAAAAGGATGCCAATAGACTAAATCTTAAAAAATTATAGCATGAACAAGAGAGATAGGCTGGAAATATTATGGATTTCTAGGGAAGATGTGTCTAAGTTATGTTATCTGAGTGAAATAGCCTTGAAGTATATAAATGATGAGATGGGTACATATGATTGTAGTGAAAACTTGGCATAGAGAAGGGAAGCTTGTATTCAGTGAAGAGAATATCATTAGTGAATGGAGAAAAAAAAAGAATGGGTGGAGTAACATCAAGGTGTATTTAATAATGGACCTCAAGTTAAATGCATTATGTTCATTGGTTTTTATGAAGTTAATGCTATGTTCAATTTAACTTACTCAATATTAACATTGATATTTATTTAGAACCATTATTTTGAATATAGGGGGATGACCCTCAAGCCCATTCTAGTGATGAAGATCACATTCCTTTGAGATAATACATTTACAGAATGGTAGATATGTTTATTGGGGGGCATGACAAATAAAAGTGCACATAACAGCTTGCCTCACAAATTGACATTTTACTTCTTATGATGACTACATATTATATACACTCTTATTTATTCCCCTAACTTTCTTTCAACACTAGAAATATTTATTTTTATAGCGATATATAATGTTATTACATATAAGCTTTTGCTTTAGATATGTTTTCATAGTCATAGGCATGGATGGACCATGTTTAGGAGGTATGATAGTTAATTCTTATTTACCAAAACCAACAAGTTTGTTCTTCATGTTGGTGTATTTTTCTTACATTTTATCAAGATTTATAATCTACACATTTTTTAATGTAGGTGTCTAAGGTGACATATGTATATGTGTTCATTCATATGGTTGACCACTTCTACTTGTTTTTCAATTTCTATAAGGCTAATGGCCATGGCATGAATGTTGATATTGCCTTATGGCTAATGCCTTGGATGCTATTATTTACATACATAAATTTTGGCATAATATGTATGACTATTATTTGGACATGAGGTTTGAATACAAGTGTCCCATTTCTTGTTTATACTAGATACACAGTTTTTTATTTATGTACAACTTAATCAATGGTTTGGTGGTTAATTTACGATGTATTGCACAATCATGCATTTATCAATGATGCAATTTTTTTACCATGTACTCAACATATATTTTTAATGTATATGGTATGTGATGTTTTTGATAGGTGATCTATTATCTTCATATGTATACCTTATTTTCCTTTCATTATTTCACATGGTGATAAAGTGTACATGTTTTCATGTTTCTATGTCTAAATAAAAGTAACCATAGTGGGAAGGAGTGATATGTAATATTTGTATGTATGGCTTATCTTTCTAACATTCCTTTGTCTCATATCATGTGTTTGTCTATTTAGGTAATCGACACAACTATCCATGTCTATGGCCTATGGTCGAAGGTAGGGGAAGAGGGGCAATAAAGAATGGGGAAACACTCTAATAAATCAGAATGACCATGCCATAGGTAAATAATGATGGTATTCTCTATTGGTTTTTGGTTTTTCAAAGTAATTTTTAAGTTTGTCAATAGCCATTGTAACATGCAGTACTATCCAGTTTACTTTCCTGCTTTTCTCATTTGTCAACATTGGGATAATATAATGATTTCATTATTTTCATTTAAGTTAGAAAATGTTGCGTGTGTAAGTAAATTATTCATAATATAAAAAATTTGGATGTTATTAGCTTTTAAATATTCTGATGGACCCTCATTTATGTCTATCTTTTTTTAGCTTTTCAATGCTAAAAATATTTAATGATATCATTAAATTTCACATGTATTTTTTGAAAATGAAGTCCCAAATATAGAAGAAAATGTGGCTTCCCAATTGCTTGATGACATGGAAGAACTTCTTGCAAGGATGAGATCCTAGAATGTAATGGGCATAAAATAACATCTTGGTTCATAACTATCACTAGTAGCAATTAAAAAATAATCACTCAAGAGGGAAAGCTAGTTTTTGTCTAAGATTCTTGATGGTGCAAGGGCAAAGGTTATTAAGTTGGAAATTGCATTGGCTAAAAAGACCAAAGAGGTCAAGAAGTTGCATCATGCACTTCTCACACTAAGGGATGAGAAGATGAATGCTGAAATATAGTTTGTCAATCTACAAGATGCCCATGCCTACACAAAAGCACTCTATGATGCAAGGGTGTAGATTGTGCCGACCATGTAATCAAATCACAAAATAATAGTTTCCATATATGAGCACCAGCTATAGATTTTTAAGGTGGAGTTTGATATTGTTTTTACATAAGACAATGGTATGTCTCCCAATAGATGTGGTATTCAATACACAAACAATGATAATTAGTTTCATGTAATGAATTATGTGTCTAGTATTCTATGATGAATGCTTATGAATTTGGTTGGAAATCAATTAAAACACATGCTTATTCACTTTTTAATCTACAAAATTAATGTTTATTTGTCACTATTTGCTAACTTAATCTTGTGTATTTAAGTTGTTTATGAATAAATGAATGACTATGTTCATAATTTATTTAGGTGCATGTTAAGAGACCTATAAAAGTATGGCAAATGGTTGTTTACTAATATATATTGACTCTAGTTCATGTATAAATGTGTTTTCATGCTAGTTTATCACCATACAATGGTTTTATAATGAATTCCAAGTGATTGGAGGTGTTATAATGTTGAATAAGTTCATATACAAGTTGAATATATACATTGATCTCAATAAGTGCTTTACCTTGTTCACAAACATCTTCAGATAGCAATAGTATTTGATCTTTATTTGGCTTGGTAACTTTCTCTTAGTATCTATATTCAAAAAAAATATGAATTCACTCTCTAATCTCATATTAATGATCTTAAATGATCTTATTAAACTTGGTCTAACCTCCTTCAAGTCCTCAAACACAATCAACCAATTCTTCTCATACCTCTAAGTCACAATGTTCCCACTAAGCTTATAGCCTTTTTTTGACTAATTTGTATTGTATAGATGTGTGACTTTGAACCTTTAGAATATGAATACATGTACCAATACCCTTTATCCTCTTCTAGGTCTCAATGAAATTTCATGGTCAAAATCCCTTGCCTTCACCCTTTTCTGCCTCCTTCTTCTATCCAATTATCCTATTTAGACCTAGTTAAACCCTATTTCAATACAATTGCTCATATCCATACATATGAGGGTTATACATATGCAAAACCAACATAATATCTTAGGTAAGATGGAAAACTCACTAATTATCAAATTTCATTTAAATTTATTAGTGTAAACTCATTTTATACAACTTTTTATATTTTAACCCTTAATTAGGGTTTCCTAGACAGAAGCCCAAGAGAGCTCAATTTGAGTTTAATGGAGATGAACTTGATTTAAAGCCTTGATATGACCTAAATAAGGTTTATCCTATATTTTAACAACATTAAAAATATTTATATCTCTTAAATAATTCCTAACCACCTTCAAATCATAAATTTCTATAGTGTTTTCTTAACATAGGCTACCTATAGAGAGTGGAAATAGGGTTAAGAGACCTTCATACATCCAAAAACATTTTTTAATCTAATCTATTATTTCAAACATAATCTCTTTTAACTCACTGATTAATCTTGTTTAGTTTTATTTCCTACATCCAAAGTTACACCACAATCTCCACTATATAGTGTTTCAACCTAAAAATAGGCTTGAGAGCTTATTAAAGGGCCTAATTTGATTTTTTTAAAACCTCTTTGGACTTATTAATGACTCTAAAGTGTTATTACCATCATAATATGATTTTTTACAAATTTTGGATGCTTCATTTAAACCTTAAGGCTAATATAACCACATTCATCTACCTTGACTATATCAAGCACATAGGGTACACAGACTGTGTAATGTTTGAAACTTATTTGTGGTCATAAATTTACATCTCTCCTCCAATTAAAAATACTCTAATTTCACTTTATACACCAATAAATCATTATCCCAATGACCATTTTTTAATCTAAATGTGTGTCCTTCCATAATCTTCTAAAATAGGGTTTTGAGTCTATGCATTGAAGGTTTTATTTGTGTTTTATTATGTAGGAACTATATGCTAAATTTTATCCTTAATAATATATTCAAACCAAATTATATGTATTATTATCATTTATTCATTCAACATCATACCTTACTATTATAGGTATATGCACGGTTCTAAAATAGAAGTGTTGTTTACCTTAATTGTCAACACTTAGGAATAGTAACTCAATCACCAAAAGATCACTATGATGTTAGTACCTCAAAATAACAATGTTAAATGAAATATTTATCTGAATAACTTCAAGAGGCCACCTCACTACTCCTTACCAAATTGTAACCTATAGTATTGTCCAAACCTACAACTTAAAATAAATATCAACATATTCATGGCCTCAAGGGCCTTTCAAAGACATTATTTCATTTATAACAATCCAATAATATGAAAGGACATGAAAACATAGGATCATTTATTTATTTATTTTATCATCAAAACATTACATGCTTGGTCCATCACAGGACTCTACCACTTTTATCGACAACATATATAAAAACTCACTTTATATAAGACAACACACAAACATATATATAGGAACATTATAAATTCCTTTCCATTCGAGGAAATACTTTTATTCATTGATCAAAATATCTAACACTATTATAGACCAATGGTAAAATATTAGCACATTCTATATCAATATGGATACATGCAAAAGTGAAGGTAGAATTTGAATGATATGAGCTAGAATCATAACATCAAGTAATACACAAATAAATATGTACTTTATTTAGCAATAAATTAAACATATTAAAATCAATTTAATAACAAGACTAAACACTATTTATCAATATTGAAATGTATTTTTATATAATTTTTGTATTTAATTTCTAACCATCACTGGCATCCAGTAGATTATAGTCACCATCACTTTCATCATCTACAACATTGTGTAAAAAAATAGTGGTTCTGTTCATGAAGTTATTTGACCAGGTTGGGTGAAAGGAAAATATATGTTATGAGAGATTATGTACCTCTTCCAAAACTCTGTATATGGCTAGGGTGGATAAAGCCTATAGGAATCTGAGTGGTTATTTCAAATGTTGTATAGTTTGTAATGCATTCATAATGGTATTTTTGCACCAATGAATATATTTCAAACCTGATCTATATCCATATAGACATCTAGATCATTATACACCTTTTTTGGCAAGAATTTCTCCAAGAAGGGCCTTAAATAGGCTAGAATGGTACCAGGAGTACCCCAAACATCAAGGAAAATCGCATCATCATGTGGCCATTCATATTACTATTATATGTAGAAATCAATATCGAGCCTAACTATGAATTTCATGTACTCATATCCCATAATTTAAATGTGTTTTGAATGATATAACATGTTGTAATTTAGAATAACATTCACCCATTGCAATCCATTAGGATGGATGAAATTTGTTGTGCTTCCAAGCCCACTACAATTGATAAAACTGACCACCACACATGAGATTTGATGCAATGTTTAGAACTCCACATTTAGATCCTCTAATATATTTGTCTTTTTTTCATATGAATTTATGGAATTCTTTTCATGTTTTGACAACATTCCCCATGTTTTGTAGTTTTAATGCCACCTACCACACAATTATAAAAATAAATTAACAATAATTTCAAAAAATAATTTACAAACTATAGTTAATTATTTTGTATGTAGTTAATCAACATAGTAATATGTTTTGTGGAGTTTGGTAAAAACTAATGTGCTTAGTTGGTAATTATCCTGCACCTGAGGTTCAAATAAAAGGTTGTGTATGCATATTTGAATGGGATGATCCTATAAAAGATATTCATAACTATGTATACATTGGTAAGGTTTTGTTTGTGTGGTATTAGTGTTCTTGGTGTAGTTTTGTGGGTTATTTCATTCTTCCTTATGAACAAGTTTAACACAAGCCTATAAATATTAAGAACCTTCACATAATCAGTATAAAAAATGGTTTACATACTCTACAAAGTTGTTAAAGAGTGATAAAATCATTAAATACAGTGTTTCAGGGTTAGGTAGACCCCAAGATGTAATTAGAAAGCATGATTAAGGATTCATGTTCAAATTAGACCAAATAGTGGTCTCTCAGGCCTACAATTAGGGTTAAAACCTTAAACAAAGACAAAGTAAGATATATTTGCTCATACACAATCATATCCTTAGTAAACAGTTGTAAAGTTATCAAATATGGTGTATAATAAATTGAATGATGTTTAAATATGTTAGTGGTGTGAGGAGAAAATAACTCAAATGCCATAACTGCAGACCCTATTAGAAACTATGTTAAGCAAGTATAAGTCTGTCAAAATGCATGGTCAGTGGAGTTTAATGATTACTATAGATGATTTAATGATTAGAAAATATGTCTATAGGGAGGATAGACTTAATTCAAGAATTTAAAGAATTTTAATAGATAATGAATTAAACATAGTGTCACTAAAACCTACAATTGGTTAAGAGACTCCCAATTTACAAGTGAGAGTTACAATAGAGTTAGAAGTTGATTATGATAGTTAGAGTCTTTAGAGATAAGTAGTTGTTTTAGTGTGAAGGATTCATTAAGGTAAAAGAGTTTATAGGGTTGGGTTCAAATGATGTAATGTTTTAAAACCCTAAGAAGTGAATAGAAGTTTTGTAATTGGAATCTTATGATACAGCGCATGTTTTCCTTATATATATGTAATATGATGTCTATATCAATAAATTAATGGAGTAAGATCATTATATGAAATGTATTTGAATCGTTTGTAAAGTTGGAATTTAATACATATTTATAAGAATTGATAGAGAAATTATTTTATTGGTCATAGATTCCTTCAAGAGGTTTCTATATATAGACCATGTGTCTATTTATACTATGTTGGTAGTGTATGAGAGCATATGGAATAAGAAACCTTGTTTAGTAATTTGTAATAGTGATGCATGGTCATAAATCAAATTCATGTAATCAATGATTTTTTGTCTTTAACTCAGTTAAATAGGTCTTAGAGGTCCTATAGGGACACATTGAAGGTATTAGACTTATTAGTAAGGTTGACATTGGTTGTTCTTATCCTTGGGAGATTTTCCTGCTAAAACACCAATTTGAATTTTTGAATTGTAATTAGTGTGTAGGAGAATTTTTTTGTATATTAAAAGAATCACATGTTATTATATGTTATTAAAGTTCATGTATGGGTCTTTCATAGGTTTTGTGGGTGAAATAATAGCATACAAGTATAATTCACTACCATGTCAAGGTAGTTGGTGTAAAAATTAGTTGTCAAAAGGTGGTTATTCACTTGCGTAAGTTGCATGTAACACATTTTGGCTTGATTTATATGTGAGTATAATAGGAGGATGTAATTTAGGATTTTTTGAAGAGGCATGGGTATGGAGGACTGGTAATGGAGTAAAAACCACAAGCATTCTATCCTCTATCCAGAGTTGACAGTAATGAAAATGTAAATAAAAGGATATAATGAAATGTGATATATTTAGATTTTAATTTATATTCATTTATATTTTTTTAATTATGTGAAAAAATATCATTAATTAAGAATATTCAATTTTATGATTTAGTGTTTTTATTAAAAGTTTACAGGAAGATGTTGACATAACTATGTCTCAATTTCTAGTATATGCCCATTAAACACTATAGGCAAAATAAGATTAAACTATCAAGTAAGAAATTTACTTGATATGAGATCCTAAGAGGTATTATATTTTAATAAAATATTTTACATGCACATATATTTGTTTTGAATGTAACAAGAAAATAGGGAAGAAGACCAATTTGTGTATAATACCCTGTTTGCAAGGCATTGCCAAGGTAATGAAAATGGTATTTTATATATTTCAAATTTAAATGAATTACTCATAAAATGAGACAAGTTTTGGTATATTATGATATAATTATTAGACATGTGAGAAAATTTAGAAAATTTTACAAACTCAAATGAAATCATTATAAGCATTTAGGGCCTATGTGTGCTCTAGTTGAGAAACACAATCAAAGACATTGTATGGATAATGAAATGACCTACTACTGATAGTTTGTTATAATGTGAAATAAGGTATAATTAATATATGATAGTTAATAAAATTTGATAAATTTTCAATTACCTTTGGAAGTCAAATGCACATTCAACCCTATTTTGGTTTACTCAATTAAATTGTGTTTATAGATTTCCTACAAAAGTGTTGGTCCATGTGTGAAGACATCTTATCAAGAGAATATAGGGTTTTTTAAAGTTTTTTTGAGGTTAGGAATTCATTATCATGGAATTTTTTATGTTCGAAAATAATTTAAAATCAATGAAACCCTAAAGGATCCTTCTCTGGTATGCATAATTGTAGGAAACCATAATTTTAGGGCAAAACAGAAAACTTTGAATATATAGCAAAGTAACCAATGAATCTTTTTTAAATTTTGTAATATGATGGAATGTAGTATGAATAAATATATTTTTATAGTTGTAGACCTATATGTCCTCTATTCATACTCATATAAAATATTTTGTGTAAGCACGGCTTAAAAGGCCTAATTAGGCCTAGTAAATGGTGAGAAAAAGTGTCTAAATGGTGAATTGATAAGTGAAACTTGGTGGAAATATAAAGGAGGATATAGGGTGGAATATTATGTTTTTATATTTCCAATTTTTTTCTAAAAATTTGTATAATGCAAAAAACTTTAAAATAGGCTACTAGTTGTGTAGTGTGATTGAAGGTCTCAGAAGTGAAGAGGTAGTTAGCAGTTGGGAGAGTCCTTAAAGTGAGTCAAGATAAGTTTATTTAAATATTGAGAAACTATATAAGGTGAATATTGTATTTAGGAGTCATGTTTCAAAAATAGAAGTGATTAGATCATTGAAGCCTAATGGAAGCTAGTGTGAGTTAGCTTGAAAGAGAACATTGAAGTTGAATAGTATGATGTAAGTGGATGAATAAGATATATGTAGATACTAAATGTAGATAATAAAAATTAAAGAATTCCAGAGTGATAAATAGCACAAGAAAGAGAAGTTAAGGAAGATTCAATACAAGAGTTGACCAATAAGCGAAGACATACTTAACTAAATGCTTGAGTATTAGAGTTTTCAAGTGTCAGAAGCTGAATATAGTAGAGTATGAAATGGGGTTCTACATCAAATAGAATAAAGAAAAATGAGAAGTGATGTCCCTATTAAATTTAAGGTGTAAATAAGGTAAACATCAAGAGGGTAGAGGTGAGTTATTTAGTTTAAAGACATATTTCCGAAAATTAGTTTTAGCATTCTTAGAATCAAGATATAACCTTGTGCATAAGCACCAACAAAAAATAAGATATCATAGTGCCATGTTTATGATGATTGATATGGAATGGGTGAGTCCTTTGCATGTTTATTGAATCTTTTGATGTTATTTATTTATTTATTTACACTAGATTTTTAGAACATGTAACTCTATTATAATAGTGTAAACATAGACATTTCAAGCATAGAATTTGTCAATGTGTTACAAAAATGTGTTGGGGGCGGTATTCAACATTTGAAATAGGTTTGGGAGTTTATATCAAAGGCTTATTAACCCATGTCAATATTTATAAACCAATATTTATAGGTCTAAACCCTTAAGACAAAGCCCACAGACCCTACAAACTATGTATGTATAGCTAGAGAGAACAAGGTCCTTCTTAAAATGTTGAGCATAGGAGTGTAGGGAAAGAAATAATGAATGGATAAGATGATCATAGGACCCATAGACACTAAACAACCCTCATAAATAGTACTAAATATAATTATGAATTGAATTGGACCAAAACAAATCATGAGTAGATAGAACTAAATAAAGGGTAGTTGAAAAGGTCAATAAGTTTATAATATTCCTCTGTACACCTCTGTACTAGCTAAAAAAGCCTTAAAAAGGCTAGAAGCACTATTTGGTAAATAGGTAGAGTTTTATAGGCTGATAAAATGTTCACTAAGAGTGTTGTCAAGGGGAAAGAGGACTAACAAGATTCTTCTGAACATGAATAAGGTACTAAAGCTACTAACCAGTCTAATGAACCACATAACTATTGCATTCTTTGTTTATATAATATCAGTAACATAATTTTTATATATCATATTTATATATTAAATTTTTGTTTAAAACAATGGCTATCTTTACTTCATTCCTTAGATTACCTTTAAATATCATTTATAAAATCCTTTAAGAGACAATACATTTATGCAATATGTTACTCCATGTGGGTAGTCTAAGATAATTATTCACCTTAAAAAAAATTATCTATTTTTCATTACATGCATTTATTGTTGTTACATGCATTTATTATTATTACATGCATTTATTGTCAATATGATGGCACTAAAACCTAAAAAGGGCTGAAATTAGGATGCATTATCTCTATTATGTCCACCCTTATCTCGTTTCACTACCCTATTAAGATCATCATCCTAGACTAGTCATTTCATATTGTTACAAGGTGGGTTTAAAAAAAGTGTGGTCTCTTACAACATGTTCTAATGTCTTCATCTATTAATATTTGAAATGAAATATCTCTATCTATGGGTCAAAGTTCCATTCCCATCCGACACTTATTTTTATGGATGAGGCATTGGTTATTGTTCACTCGATATCACCCTACTCTACATCTTATTGTAAATATGTGCCATAACATGTTTCAAGAATGCCATAGTTTTTACATTTCTATATACTGCACAACATCTCTCAAATATCTCTCATTCTCAAAAAAATCTATGCCTCAACATCATCAATTCCAATAACATATGGGATCTATTCATAAAATGAAAAGAATCCAATTATAAATGAAAAAAATATGAAAAACATATGACTGGATACCTTGATCCTTGCATATACATATCTAATAAAACATGCATTTTTTTGTACAAATATCTAATATCCATGCCTTCTCCCTCATTTTCAATTCAAACTCCATTGTCTTTGACCTGGGTAATGAAAATGTATTACATAAACTACAGTCACCTTAAAGTTGTCAATGCATATAGTATGAGGGGAAACAAAACTTACATGGTACTCAACATCAATGTTTTTGATTCTCTTATTAACACCATGAATTATGGTTGTATCCTATAAAATTACTTGAGTTTTCATCTTTCTCATTAGGTCCACCTTAACCACATGCTTGCATGTATATCTTTGCAGTGAAAATGAGAAATTGCTCATCGACATAGAAGATTGAAGATGCGATAATGCAACATCTCATCTTTCATACTTTGCACCCATGCCATATGAGAGTCAGTATTATCGAAGGTGACATGATAATATAGGATATTTAAACCCTATACCCATGAAATATCTTCAAGTATTTATACTTTTATGTTCCTATGAAAGCTAGTGTCCTTCCATAGTTGTAGCCACCAATAATATATGTAAACCGATGTTGTTAGTTGGTGAACTAACCAATCCACCATACTATGTATAGAAGTCCTTACTGTGCTTAGGAAATGACATTTACAATGTGAATGGTAAGATTCTATAGATGCATTGATGTCTTTCAAAGCATGATGGAGTGTCTGACAACATCATGACCACATTCTAACCCTGTATGCCCAATGTTCACAATATTCACTAAAAGTAGGATGAGAAAAATGATATATTTATAAAATCTTTATGGACTCCCTTATATCTATGTCCTCATCGACAAAACTATGCATTATGAAACCCAACTCAATAAACATTGCACATCTTACATCTTCATCTTTCACCTTTGCTATTAAATTCTTCAACCATGCATGATGATCATATCAAATGCATAAGTAGACCTCAAATTCAAATGTTTCCTTACATAACATAATATTTTTTCATAAGTTAATGTAATAAGGTGGGATGGTGTCTATGAACGTTTAAATATGAAGTCCGTGATGTGTGTAGGAATAATGATGATACACATAATAGCTTTTATCTTTGCACCGGCATCATCGACCATGAAGACACTAATTGTCCATTCAATGCCTTTCAAATTCACTCTTTGAAGAATAATTTTTATCCCTTGTATTACGTCAATATTACATGACCAAGACATAATGACCCATGCAATAGGAACACCTTCATTTTTGGAATCAAAAGCCAATAGTGTGTATAATTAGGACTATACAAGAATAAAATGAAAGCATTAGAACTATCACTATTATTAAAAAAATCAAAATAAATAATATTATCAACTAATATTAAAAAAATTAGCATAATACAATCATTTCATTCATCCCAAATGTTACATCCATCACTAATAAGCATTGCTCCTCAAATCTCAATAACCATTATAGTTATTGTGGGATTTGAATGCCCAAGATTAAGGGGATTTACCCATCCCCATCAAGCTCTCCCCCATTGTATACTTGACATAAAAACCACTTGTCAAGATTCACCAGTGCCCACTCTAAAACACTTATTACATTGTGAGAATTGTACATGTATTTTGCCTCCTTGATCAATCGATCTTTGTTGTATATGTCATCCTTTCTCAATAAATTATCCTATTGTGTTTCACCATTAAACAATACAGGTTTATCATGCACCATCTCCCAATTTTTAAATTAGATAGAATCAACATACTTTTTCAATAATAGTAGCCTATGAATCCATTTAGGGTTGATGTAAGGATCAAAAAACATTTCTTAACCTTAAACTATTCATATTATTGGTTGTTGAGATAATTATTTCATTTTCTACATGTTTTACATGACTGTATGTGAGAAACATATGACCAGGTCTATAGACCATGCATTATGTGATAAAATGACAAAAATGACCTCTATTTATATGCCTTCAACCTGACTAGTTATGATTTCCAAACTTCATCATTAAAGACTTGTCTTTTAGCATGGCATCAATTTCCCAAAATTCATCAGGGACATATGAACACTAATAGATGCATGATTGTGGTGAACAAATAAAAAATCATGCAAATTGAAAAAAGTGTACATGACTGGAACATAATAGCATCTGAACAAACACTAGCTTGAAATCCATAGTGTGAGGTGACTTAAATGACATATTCAGAGGTGGCAGCAATCCTCATATCCTTTTTAGTAAAATTTTATTTTCTCTTATGATGTGACACATGAAAATTTATAGGTAAGAATGCCCTTCTTGATTCTCCTTTGACAAAGTCAGCAATCCTATCTTGCTCAACTCAGACAACCCACAAGTCTTCCTCATTGACATCAAGAAAATTATCCCATTTGATATAATTGTACTTAAATGGACCCTTGCCTAGATTCTACAGTTCAAGGTGCATTATTTCTTCCCACATTTTTCCCATCTACTTTAGCCTATGAGGATAAAATTTCATTGAATAAATTGGGAATGGACTTTTGGTATTGAGTGAATGTAATTTTCCATGTATTGTAATGGAATTCATTTTATGATTGAATTCTATCTATCATATACTACAATGTATAAATGACAATGATTAAATAATTCACATCATATAAGCATAATTTGATCTAAACAACATTAAAACATGTACACATCATCAAAATGGGCATTCAGACTCATATGCATTGATAAAAAAAAGAACGATCTTTTTGGATACATTTAATGTACCTCTAATTCAAATGTGTTGTTTTGCATGCACTATTACATTTAACTTGTATTGGGCCATTCAAGCTATAAATCTATTTTATAGTGTGTCATATGAAAAAACATTAAGAATTTCATGACTTCCTTTGAATATTAAATCAAGTAGGAAGAGATAATGGAGAATAGTATGACAGCTACAAAAGTGAACATTAGACAACATGTAAATGTGAATCGATGCATGTTGGCATCGATAACTATGTCGACCAATGGAAAATTAGTCAAAGTATCAAAAAACTCATCTGCATGAATCTCTTATAAATTAGGCATTGTAAATGCATCCATAGTGATTTTTCATATTTCATTTCCCCCCCCCCCCCTAATGATGCTTGTTAAAGATGTATATTTTTGTAACAAATGTGAATATTGAGAAACAACCCATATATGAAAGTCACATTATTGTGTAGCTCAGTGAAAAGACCTTGAGGAACATCCCTATCCCCTATAATTTCATGATAAATTTCTTTTGAATCGATGTCCTTGCACACACATATTTGATCATATAAATATAAACATAAGCCTATCCCATCTATTAAAACAATATAGGAGGCATGATGTAAAGACACTTTACCAAATAGAAAAGTGTCATATTGCCATATGATTTCATTTTTAAGAAAATAAATTTTGCTTTTGGTATAACTTTGTATTCATTTCCACTCAGACGTATCCACTAAACATACATCATGTTCAAACATATCGCAAATAGAATCCATGAACTACACATAGAAATTAAATTATGATAATTGAAACCACTTAAGAAAAATATGATAGAAACTATGAACAAAAAGGCTATAATAGTGTATAAGACCTCATTGAAATCAATATAAAACCCTTCATAAAACATATCAAAATAAAGGCAGGAAACCATAAAAATGGGAAAAATCAATATATACATCATTAGGATGTATAAAAATTCCAAAAATATAATTACATTTAAAATTACAATCAACAACAATGACAATGTCTAAATTCCATCCAAAATTGATGCACGTAGTTATTTTGTATGTCATATTCAACTATTTTCAAGCAATGTAACTACTGTGTGTATAAACATTTCCAAAATGACATCGATGAATCTATTGCATGACCATATTTTTAAAAATTAATAATTTTACATTTTTTTCATCCTTATGAATAGGTTCACACCATTCAAATGGAGCTCAAAATAATGTATAAATTACTTTATGAAAAGGCATTCAATTGACATAGAGAAGGACCAAGTGACTCATATGTTATACTTTTATGTAATTTTTCAATGTCCATAAAATATTGTACTTTATTGTATATAACAAATTTTTAAATAAATATTTTATTATTAATAACACATTATTCATATTTGATATTTTCCACTAAATTGATGGTCTCATTGTAGTATAGAATTTATATTAATATATAACTAGAGTAACTACATATCATCTATTTCGATATAACCAACATCTCAAAGTGCAAATAAATAATCATTTGTTTATAGATACTACAATATTATAATGTGATACATATGGAGGTTAAAAGAGTGTTAAAGTTCCTTCATTAAAAATCATATGAACAATATAGTTAAACCAAATGACCCATACGTTTTAATTTTTTATGAATTTTATTTAGTCCATAAATTATGTTGTTTTTTAATATGTAACATATTTTGACAATAATAACATATTATTAATTTTTAAATAGCCTTTCTTGAAAATTTTCACTTGAGTAAAACATATATATTTCATAAAAAATTAAATTTAATATCTATCCAGATAAATTACATGTCATATATCTCTTTTTAATCAACATCTCTCACCACAAATAACCCAAATTTTGTTAGCAAATAATATAAGTTTTAATACAATAAGCCAAAATTAGTGCATGCTCACACACACATGCATGCAACCACGCACACACGCATGTGCGTGCGCACACGTGCGCGCACACACACACACACACACACACACACACACACACACACACACACACACACACACACACACACACACACACACACACACACACACACACACACACACACACACACACACACACACACACATGCACAATATTATATTAAATTATAAATTATCATAATATACAATAAACAAATATTTTAATATTACTTAAATAATGAATTAAAAAACATATGACAACAATGATAATCAATAACCAATACTACAAGAGTAGAGTTTAGTACAACCAATTTTATAAACATCTCTTCATATAATGTGTGTATTTTGAAATTTACTAAATTAAATCAATGTATATAATGATCTATTTATAATTTTTTTTTTACATGTTATGCATTTGACATATGAAATTTTATGAAAAAAATGTCACATAATTAAAAAGACACTATTCATATTTACTTTAATATGTATGTAAAGTATTTAGATATCATATATTTTAATACAATCAACATCTCAGAGTGCAAATAAATCAGCTTTTGTTTGTATATACTATAATATTATAATGTAATGCACATAAAAGTTGAAAGAATCCTGAGGTTTTTTCATGAAAAATCATATGAAAAATATAGTTGATCACCAAATGACCCATAGACCATTGTAAATTTATATGGATTTTCTTTAGTTCATACATTATGTTTCTTTTTTATGTATAACATTTTTTTGACAATAATAACATATTATTAATACTAAAAAAAACCCTTTCCTGATTTTTTTCAACAATTTAAAACATGTACATTTCTTAAGAAATTAAATTTAACACGTGCCTAGATCAATTACATGTCATATATATCTTTTAACTCAACATCTCGCACTAAAAATAACCCAAATTTTATTAGTAATTAATATAATATTATAATACAACAAACCAAATGTAATGTATTTAAATATAGTATAGTGTATTATAATAAATTAGAAATTATCAAATTATACCAATACAAACAATATGTACAATTAAATTGTATATTACATAAAACACCTATTCTAATATTACTTAAACAAAGGCTTAGAAAAATATATGACAAGAATGATAGTCAATAACTAATACTACAAGAGTATAATTTAGTGCAAACAACTTTATCTACATCTTGTACTATAATGCACATATTTTAAAATTTATTAAATTAAATCAATGTTTCTAACGATCTATTTATAAATTTTTATTATATGTTTTTATGCATTTATTTTAAATTTAATTATTCATTTAATCTTAAATTACATTCTATCTTATAATCAATTCATGCATCATATTTATACTCATATTTATAATTTTTTTCACTAAATTAGAGCAACCACTTTTCATATAGAACAATATTTTAATATGTGATCTACATCAATATGGTATAGTGTATTATAAAAATTTATAAATTATAATATTCTACCAATAAAAAAATGTAAAATTAAATTATATATTGCATAAAATAACTATTTTAATCTTGCTTAAAAAATCCATTTAAAACGTATGGAAACAATGATAGTCACTAAACAGAGTATAATTTAGTATAACCAACTTTATAAACATATCATGCTGTAATTAGTCTATTCAAAAATTTACTAAACTAAATCAATGTTTGTAATAATCTTTTCCAAAAGATGTATTATGTATTTTTATACATTGATTTTAAATTTAATTGGTCATTGAATCTTAAATTATATTATATCTTTTAATCAATTACCACAAGCATCATGCATCATATTTTATTATTGTTATGCTCATATTGTTATTTCATATTTCATGTTTCTTCTCCTAGATATATTTTATCAACATGATAACTAGAAAGCAAAATAGTTTAATTATACCAAAGGAGACTCCAACATGGTTTCTGGATATTAAACACATAAAGTGTGAATAAAGTTTCAATAGAAAATAGTTTGTCATTCATATCATCCATCAACAAAAGCTAAAACATTTTTTTCATTAATATAAAAAAAAATTAATAGTGGTTTTCAGTTACAAACCCTGATACAATCTTCATCCATGGGTTTAAGAGCAAAAATAACATAGTATGGGAGGATTTAGTCTCATTTATGATCCTATCAAAGATGCCTTAAAATATGAGCCTGGCCATATGTTAATACAAAATGGAATCCATGTTCCCAGTCACAAATCCAACACACACTATCCAAATAAAGCGAAAAAACATCACAATGTCAAATAATTTAATCCAATTTGATTTTGCTATAGAATTTATACATAAATAATTATGTTTCAAGGTTATCTATTTCATGTTGAAAACATTCTTTTTGTAAAATTCCTTGAAATCAATCTACATTTTAAGTAGTATAGAAAGTAAAAATAATTATAATGTTGTAATACATACTATAAATTGGAAACTATTACGATATTCTTCATAGTATCAGGATTTGTAATTTTAACATGTATTTTAATCAATTCAATACTCTTTAATATGGATAAGGTTTATAAACAAAACTAACCAAACACTCTATCTTTATATAGTGTTATTTATTTTTACATATTTTTATTGAACTTCATTTGTGTATGTACTCATATTTTAAGGGTAAAATTTTCAATTTTATCTTTATGTTCTACCTTTTGTGTCACCAAATATTTTTTGTATTAGTGGCCTTGGATTCATACTATTATTACAATGTTCTTCATTAGTATTGTTATGATAAAAAAATTTCACCTTTGAGGAGATTGTGTAAGCCTATTCACTTAAGTGATAGCATGGGACCCATCATAGGTTGTGGATGACATAAAAAATAGATTGAACCTATAGATAGGGTTATTTCACTTGATGCATCACTTGAGAAATAAAAACTAAACCTATTATTTTGAATGGAAAATGGAGAGAGAACTAAAATCAAATGAAACTAGGGAGATTACGTACCAAATTATTGACCACTAAAACACATTTACAAATGTAAAATGAACATAAAATTGATTTATTTGTACATTGCTCCTAATTTGTTCCTCTTGCATCAGTGTTTCAATATGAAAGTGGTAGATGATTATTAATCAAGGAGGACTGGTTGTAAAGAGGTATAAAACACACCAATGAAATATTACCTCACTTAACCTTTATAATACTACTTAAACACATCATGTGACATGCAAGACTGATTTCATACTACATATAGGTGAGAGAATGAGATAATATGTCAAGGAGAACTGAATCAACACTAGACATGATCAATATTTCATGAATAAAAACTAGAATACAATCATAAGAGGATGTAAAAATATATTTTCTATTGCTTTAATGTCTTAAAAAAGGATCAGGGCTTTGCCATACTCAAGTGGAGGTTGCCTTACAATGCCAAAATGAGGCATACATATAAAAGAAGGAAGAAGAGAGAAAGAGAGAGAAATGAGGTGGCAAGAGGTAATGATGGATATGAATCAATCATGGAGCAAGTTACATGTAACAATAAAATACCAAATGACATTTATGAATTCTCTCTTTAATAAATGATTGCTCCATTTGATGATAACTTGAGCAAGGTGGTGTAGAAATTATGCTTAGCTTAGTGACTGACTATTGAGCACTTGAAAATATCCCTTAAGAGTGATTATGATATGACTAGTCGTATTATTAGGGTGTAGCTTCCTCTTACACCTATTTAAAATCCTCAATCAATCATCTTTCCACCTTTATTCTTCATTTTTTTCATCATTCTCACACTTTCTCCTTCGAAGGCATATTCCTTATAGCCCAATTTTGGTATAAAGATCCTTCGTTTGATATATACACAACACTTATCTATAAAATAATAAAATATTTGGGTATCCATTATCCTCTTCAAAATTCACCCAAAATTTTATGGCCCATTTTTCAATGCATACCTACTTTTTCAGTACCCACCTTTTCCAATTAGGCCTAATTAAGACTAATGCAAGCATATAGTCCTATTGACTATATAAATCCATATAATAACATATAAAAAAATAAACTAATTTAGGTCACATAAAAGTAGGTATGATGACAAATATTTAACAGATTTCATGTGTTAGATTTCAAATTAGGTGAGTTTTAAGGTTTTTAGCCCTAGTAAGCAAAAATGCAAGCCTGAGTAGGATGAGAGATAAAATAAATACATATGGATATTTTTAGAGTGTTTAAAACCAAATTAAATCATATTTAATGTCTTAAAAAAATAAAATCAACTCTTACAATGATTAATTTTTCAACATCAACCATCAAAACCCTCCAATCATGCCTATTTCTCACCATTGTGTGTGTATTTTGGATTGTATGAATGGTTATAGGTGTTTCTAGTATTTTAATTCACTTTAAAATAATTTTACACACTTAAAAATGCTTATTATTAATCCCAAACACCTTTAAAAATATCATTCCAATCAAAAAATTCAAGATAAATATTGCACATTTTCATGATCTCTTGAAAACAATGTTGGAAAATAGCTCTTTTAGCAAGCTTGTAGGACTAGTCTGGCTTTGGTGTTTCTTAAGGTCTAAATAAATAGTATTCATAAATTATTAAATCCATTTTAAATCTCTACACATACCTTACATAATCACTTCAAGGCTTCACTCCTTAACTTGGTCCTCAAGCCATCATATTTCTTACAATGTCTTCTTCTTTTGCTTGAGAGTGTAGACCTATAGGTTTGCAGACTTGTAGCTCTAAATTTCTCTCAAATTGAGTTATTATGATATGTTTCAATTATCATATAAGACATTTTATATCATTATTTACTTTATATAAAAAATTTGAGGTCAATATCTCATTTAAATATCTCAGATTGTCTTCACATACCTAATTTTGTTTGCAAAACACTAGATTGTTGTATATAGGTTTGTACATTGTTAACGTACTTAAATAATTTTATTAGAGATTGGTTCATTATAATATGATATTATAAGATTAATATATATTCCATGAATTCAATTATTGTCTCTTTAATCTAAAATATCACACAAGAAAATGACTACTAATAAGACCCTTTTTCTTGACCTTGATGGTTGTAAATATACATTTGGAATGTTCTTGACCATTCTAGTGAATTATGTGATTATTATGGAGTTAAAAACTTATAATTCCTTATTATGTGGTATCACACAAACTAATATTCACTTTAAAAAGTGAGATTCGATCCTCTTAACCTAGAGGGAAACTTCTAGGTGATTATACCTTCTCATTAGAGGCATGCCACAATGAGATGGCATAAGAAAACCAATTTTAATGATGAATGTAATTTGGGGAAGGATATAAAGATATGTGATAATATTATATAATACCATATTATATGTTATCATTACATTTAATACCTTTTTTTATTTTTCCATGACCTCAAGAAGGTCTACCTTGGATTGTAACATGCAACAACCTTTTTGGTGAATGATCTTGTCTCTCCTCTCATGGTTTTGGATTATTAAATTATTTTTTAAATTCCAAGGAGGATTATAATAATATTTATAGTTTGATATTATTTCATCTTTGATCAATTTAAGTGAACAAACACTCAAATTAATAAGAACATGCATATCACCTTGGAGAAGCATCAAAGGTACAACATTTTTGTCATTTTAGATGTTCACGTACACCAATAATAATTTATAATGATGTGATAGTAATAATTAGGCCCTTGAATATCTAAAAATAAATTTATTATACATTCATTATCCTTCAAATCTTTGGAACAAAAATAAAACTTAGCTTGTTGGGGTTTTAGAGGGTTTTGGGTTGCTTAAATTGTTAACAATTGCTTATAAGGATGATCCCCTATAACATAAAAATAATTCATGTAATATTGATTACATAAGGGCCCATATAAATTCCAAATATCATTGGATCTGACTCCATTTCATCTTCATGGAATGAACATTTCAAAGTGGCCTTCCGTAAGCCTTTGGCAATTGTGTTTATATGTTATACTTCTTTTTCTTTTTCTTTTTAGGGTCCCACCACTCCTTGCACATTGAACTAACTTGGGTAAAAATGTGTACAGGATAAATAATTTTTAAAAATATTATAAATGAATTTGAGGCCAATTTTTATTAACATCTTTAGTAACCTCTTGGGATTCCATGCCTACTATGCATATAGACCAGTTGCCTGGTCCATACATTTAGCTATGGAGTCATCTCAGCTCAACAAAAAACATGACCTCACCTTGACACTTGGATATAAACCTCGTGAGAAGAATTAAACAGTTTATTTCCTTCACCAATACAACATAACAAGAATAAAACACATCTACAAGATAATCAAGACAAACAAATTCCACACTCTTCTAAGAAGCACTTAGGGAAAACAAAACAAGAAACTACTATGTAAATCTAGCCTTTAAGGACTAAACCTCCTTGAATATAAGGAATACTCCTTAAGTTGCTTTCATGTGATGAACAATAATGTTGAACAAGATTTTTTTCAAAATTTGTTCTCGCTTTGGCAGTGCCTTTCTTGATCACCACCATCTTTGCATAGAAATCAAATGGAGCAGTAATAATAAACATGTCTCAAATGAACAAAAATTAATATTGATCTTCAAATATTACCTCATATTTTTTTCTATCCTTAGCAATGCAAGAAAACTCAAATGTGGCCATGGTTTGAATAATAAAGGAAGAAACAAATTTAGCTTCTATTGGTTCTTTGAAATCCATTTCTTATTCACCTTGAAAAGTGGCATCTTCATCATAGGTTTCTACATCATGTACTTGAACCTCTTCGTGATGGATTATGGAACTTGTTGTCTTGTTAGGATATTTATACTTCTCATCAAAAACTTCATATTTTTCTTCTAGAGGTGTGAACCTACCAAACTCTTCAAATTCCTTAAACATATACAAATGAGACTACCACATGTTCTTAAGGCCTTCTTGAAATTTCCATGAGACTCAACAAGATCATCAACAATGTTGTTCTCTTCAAGATCCTTTTCCTTCATTTATCCACCATGATCATTGACCAAGACAATAATATTATCACTCTCCTCATGGGCTATATGTTCACTATCTGAACTAGAGAAAAATAATTCTAACTCTTCCAAAAAGGTAGCTTCTTCTTACTCACTTCAAATCATGCAAAATTCAATTACATTATTATCATTCTCTTGAGGGAAAGCATACTATTCAAGCACTTGAAACTCATCAATGGGATCATGACATAGTTATAGTTTGTCTTCTTCAATCTTTGTCAACTTCTCAATAGAAGTCACTACAAATAATTTCAAATATTCATCTTACTCATGAGGGTCAACAAGGAAAATAGCCAAGGTGTCTTAAATAATACTCACCTCATACTCAGCTACAACTTGATCAATTATTGTATCATCATCTTTTCCTTGATCAAGACTCAATCTATGAGAATTATATTGGTATTCCTCTTCCTCCATGAATAATGGAAGCTTGTCTTCCAATTCAAGGTTTAATTCATCATGTTAATTTTGTATCAAACTTGATTTGTCTTGTTCTAGGAGGCTTCAAAAAATTTCAAATTTACTTTGGAGTTAACCTTCATATTCTATAAGAATCACATTCTTGCCAACCAAGTCAGCTTTTTCCATGAAGATATGGTATAGTTACTTCCATACCTGATCAAGATCTTATTCTTCACCTTTTTTAATGGATTCACTTTGACAAGAGGTTGTTATCATGTTACCTTATAGTCTATTAAGACCATTTTCTTTTCAAACTTAAAGTTTGATCTGATTCCTTATTGACAAAGAGGAATTCCGAGAAATACCTCATCATTATATACACTAAAAACACTCTCCTCATATGATTATTGAGATATATTTACAACTATAACATTATCAAGTATTTCAAGGAATTCCACCTCACCTTATTATCTAAACAGGCTCTATTTTCCAACTAAAAATTTATCTTTGACCTTAAAGCATCAAGTTCTCCTTAACAAAATGAGAGGGTGGGAGGGTAATAAACTTAGCTAGTTTTATTAAAACTTGATAGACTATCCTTTCAACATAGGAATTTGGGAGGAATAAGATGATTAAAGTTTTATTGAAGGAATGAAGAATGAAATTGAAGTAAGGATACTACATTTTTCTTCTTCCACTCCTCAATCACTCTATCAAACTTTGATATGTGTTTAAATTCATGGATAACTGTAAATTGAAGGGTAAGTGAAGGAATTGAAGGACTTGTGAGCTATCTTGACTTGACCTCCATACATTTATCTTTACCTTGACTTTGGATAGACATGGGACAAGTTTATTTATCAAGAATTGGCATGACATAATCAAGGTTCTTAGTCTAAGAATGTCTCCATTGTGAAATAGTTTGAGATTTTTAAGGAAGGGTGTGTGAATATTACCTAGGCATGGGCCTTTCTTAATGGCATATTGTAACTTAGGTTGGATTTGGATAAAAATAGGTTGATTTGGAATAAGAGAAGGAACATAATGAATATATTATGCATTTTGACCAAAATAATGATGAGGATATGTAACAATTTTGATTTTTCACCTAATTGAGTTGCTTATACTAGCAATGGATCAATTGGAGTTACCATTGATGCTCTTCTTCATAAATCTAAAGGATGATGTACTGAAGAGAAAAATTAATAACTCTTCAATGGATGACAACCTTGTCTTACCGTATGTGCTACATCTATTATCATCAAAACAATCAAACATGAGGATTTTTTTCAAACCTCGACACTTAAGTGATATCACAAGAAGAACCCTAGGTTGTGGGTGACCTAAATAGTGGATTGAACCTCTAGATAGGGATAGCTTCCTTAATGCATCACTTAATAATGACAAACTAAACATACTTATTATAAAGGAAAAGGGAGAGATAATTAAATTAAAACTAAACTAAGGAGGTGATGCACCAAATTATTGACCACTACCACACATCTACAAATCCATAATGAACATAAAACTAATCTATTCCTACACTACTCATAATCTCATCCTCTGA